>QRFJ01001087.1:138360-182696 GCA_006176705.1 Cocos nucifera | reverse complement strand
AATTGTCTGAATCAGAAAAGTTCTGATCCATCGGAAGGTGTTTTGATGATGTCAGTGATAGAGATCATGATATATCTCATTACCATATAGAATAGAACCTAACTGAATCACACAAATAAGAGTTTGGATCTAGATATCATCAATTGAACTAACCCAGTTCAATTGATTTAAATTAGATTTAATTAGGTTCAAGAAAATCATGCTAGCACATGATTGAGCCTAATGTTCTCCTTCTACAATCATTAAAAGTTATCTCAACTGAGCCAAATATGTTTGTTCTCACTCAGGTATCTTTACTTGGTCTGACTGGAGCTTGTCCATGTTAGAAAAGAATTATTTTAATTTATGAAATAAATTTGAGACAATACCTTCCATTTTCCATCACCTGTTAATTATTATCTTTTGACTTTGTTCCAACATTGACCTTTGGCACTTAGACATATGCCCATATGTCATACACCCATAGGAGAGCAAATAGGGGCTTGTCCCATTGCTAGAAAGAGGAAAGGAGGGGGTGCACGTCTAAGGAGGCATGCACCCAAGGATAGGGATGCTTGGAGTCCCATACAGATGGGACTCCAGGTTGCTTCTTGGAATCAAACTAGGTGGCACCAAAGGACTCTACTTTGATCAATCTTGGCACCACCTAAGGGTGTGGGAGAGGGGCTCTCATCTGATTAGATCAAGTGATGTCATCCCACCAATCAGATTTAGATCTAATTAGATGAAGAGACGTGATTGGCCAAGATGATGTGGCACTGCAAGGCGCAACAAGGTCTATATAAACCCTATCTGCACCTAGCCTTTGAGAAGTTCTCCCTTTGTCCATGCCACATTGCTCTCTCCCTCTCTCCTCTGTGCCTTCCTTAGATCCTTTCTCTCCTCTCCATGCCCAAGAGGCTTTGGGCTCAAGTTTGGTGCGATTCAGGCAAGAGAAAGGCGACAAGAAAGGAAGAAGATAGCACTACTACAAGAGACGACATCGGATCTTCAAAATTTATTTTGAAGACCTTCAAGATTAGATCTAGATCTGATCATTGGAGGATAGATCAAGAAGGAGGAGATATTTAGATCCTACCCAATGGGATATCGATAGAGATCAGACGATTGCATGGTTGCATCCAGAACCTCAGGCAATTAGCAGGATCGTCATAGGATAATTAGATTCTCCAACAATAAGGTATAAATTAAATATAATTTAATTTATTTTAATTTATTTTATTAGATCTATCAAATAAAATTTAGAAAGTATCAAATTTAATTTAGATCTAAATTTTTTTTTAAAATATTTTTCTTGATCAAATCAGATCTGAACAAACTTATCCTGAAAAATAGATTTTTTTCCTTCAAACGGTATCGGAGCCAAGTTTTCATAAATTGTTTAGATCTAATTTTAATTTAATTTTAATCTAATAATTAGGTAATTTTAGATATCACATGAGATGTGATTAGATTTAAAATTAAAAAAATTAAAATTAAATAATTTAGATCTAAGATCTACAAGATGCATGACTAGTTGTAGAATAAATTATTCTATGTATAGTCTTGCATGATCATAATTTAATTTAATTAAGTTATGATTTTAGATTAATTTATTTATTATTTTTTAATGTTATAAATATTATAATAATATCTAAAAAATAAAAATAAAATTATTTAATTTTTGGTTCATATGAGATATGATGAATGCATGTTTAGACTAGTTATAGAATAGTTCTACATAATTATCTAGAATAGAATTTATCTTGATATGATCAATTTAAATTTAATTTTTTAGATAATTATGAGATAATTTAGATCTGAAAATATGCATGATATATTACATGAGATGTATGCAAAATATATTTATATTTAAATCAATTTTTATATATGAGATATATGATATAGATCTAACTAGTTTTGTAGTCTTTTATATTTCTGATTAAGGCATTCTCCTTGGTTGTCCGATCATAAGAACAAAGTAGGATTTAAATGCCCTCTCCTCTCATTCAATGGGGTGTTCTTATGATGTGTACGGGTGCTACACTTTCATCCTTAATCACAAATCAAGAACTTATTTTCTGCAAAACTCTAGATCCTAAAATCCTAGGATTTTATTTACACATTTTGTTTGTGAACCCTAAACTTAATTAAGAATTAAGACTATGAAATATATATTAGGTATAAAATTGAGAATTTTAGATCTAAGACATATTCATAAAATTGGGTTCGGGCTTGGGTAGCTCAATTAGGTCTAAGCGGTTGATCAAACCGAATGTAGAGTTAGTTAGATGGGATCAAGAGTGCTTAAATTGACCAGCCTAATAAGATTAAGTCTAGATCAAGATCGAATCACATGAGTGATTGATCAAGCTAAGACCTAATTAGGCTCAGTAGTTAGAGTTTGATAGATACAATCAACTTATTTTTAATTGGGAGCTACTCGACTCGAATGCATTCTTATCGAGTTAATGGCATATCCCTTCCACCGGTCTTACTTACTTGACCATATTGTTGGCTCAGTCTTGATCTAAGGTGGCAAATAATTTGAGCTAACACATGCCACTAGGTTAGTCATAATGGTTATGACTATGTCAACTCTAGTTCAATGAGATCTAAATCAAATCTTCCTAATAAAAGATTAAGTCCAAGATCTTCCACCATTGTTGATGTACGGGCCCTTTTCGGGATTGATTATTCTCGGTTGGTTTCAGTGGTTCAGTTACATCGAAAAGATGCAACCATGTCTATTAGGCATTGGTTGCTATGGGCTGAAGGATGGATTGGGCTCAATATTTTTGATATGGTGAGAGACTCAATTAGAAATTCAATCTGTGCAAATGGTGGGTCTGACTTAACTAAGGAGTGGATCAATATTCCAGACACAGTGAGATTCATGAATTAGAGATCAAGTTTGGGTGCACCATGATTAGAGAATCATTGAACACGAGTTGTTCACTCATTAGCTAATCCATCACCAATAACTGTTAGATAAGGTGATGAGTCAGTTAGTGCGACCGCACCACCCACTAGAAATCATTAATCATGAAGATTTTCGCATCTCTACATAGGGAGTGTAGGGATCCAAGAAAATAGTGGAAGCTAATTTATTTAAAAATTAAACTCGTAAATAAATTGGTCAAGTCTTAATTATAATATCTAACTAGAAACTTTGACTCTCTATAGAAAAAGCAAAATGTCTGCATCCAACCCACTAGCACGTATGCTGGACACCCATAGACTTACCAAACCCGATTACAAGGATTGGCTCTAAAACATCAAAATCATTTTGGGTTCTGAGAAGTTAACTCACGTATTGGACTTAGATCCTCCTACCTTACCAGCTCATCCATCCACTGAATAGAGAGTGTCTCTTGATAAGTGGATGGATGAAGATAACAAGGCTAAATACTACATGTTGGGTTCGATGTCTGATGAGCTTTAGCACCAACATGAAGACATCAAGACTATCCACCAAATGTTGGCTCACCTACAAGAGATGTTTGGTGAACAAAGTCATGCAACCAAGTATCAAGTCACTAAATGACTATTCAAGGCTAAAATGCATGATGGACAGTCAATCCAAGATCATTGTCTAATGATGATCAAGGACTTGAAAGAGCTTGAGAAGCTCAGAGTAAAGTTGGACTTGGATCTGTAGAATGATATAATTCTGCAATCTTTGACTGATGCATATGGACAATTCATCATGAACTACCATATGTGTAAACTTCAAAATTTTCTGGCTGAGCTTATGAACATGCTGGTTACTACTGAGCTTTCTATGAAAGGTTCTAAAGATTCAGTGCTTGCTATGGAACGAACTTCTTCCAAGAGAAACTCTTTTGAAAAGAAGAAGAAGTCTGTGAAAGAAGAAAGGTGGAAGAAGGAAGAAGGCAGAGCTGAAAAAGAAGGCGCTGATAAAGGAAAGTGTTTCCATTGCAACACTAATGGCCATTGGAAGTGGAACTGCCCTACATAG
Organism: Cocos nucifera; assembly: GCA_006176705.1. Classification (NCBI taxonomy): domain Eukaryota; kingdom Viridiplantae; phylum Streptophyta; class Magnoliopsida; order Arecales; family Arecaceae; genus Cocos; species Cocos nucifera. The sequence continues at coordinate 178,735 of QRFJ01001087.1, read as the reverse complement.
CCATCCTAAAGAATAAGAAGAAGATAGGTCCTTCTAGAGGTATGCTTGTTATTGAGTCTAACCTTACGATTTCTTTTGCATCCAGTTAGGTGCTTGACTTTGGTTCTAGTGCTCATTTGTACACTTTCATACAGGATCTTGAGGATAGCAGAAGGCTAAGGGATGATGAGATGATCCTACATGTTGAAAATGGAGCAAGAGTTGCTACTGTGGCTATAGGAACATACCCTCTTCGACTATCATCTGGTTTAGACTTAGTATTAAAAGATCATTATTATGTGCCTGCAACAAGCAGGAATTTGATTTCTATTTCATGCCTAACACTAGAAGGCTACGTAATAAGTTTTCTTAAGGACCATTATAATATTTTTTATGAAAGAAATAAAATTGCAAGTGGTTTCCTTATTAATGGTCTTTACCAGTTACATATTGATGTATCTATTTTTAATATTGAGCAAAATGTGAATGCCATGAAACGACCTAGGGATAGTCCAAATGATAGGTATCTATGGCACCTAAGACTAGGTCATATAGCAGAAGATAGGGTTAACAAATTGGAGAAAATCAGACTATTGAATCTATTGACTTTCGAGTCATATCCAATTTATGAATCTTATCTTCATGGCAAAATGACTAAGCTTCCTTTTGTTGGACATGGGGAAAGGGCTATGGATCTTCTTGCCCTAGTACATCTGATGTATATGGCTCATTTGATGTGCCGACTAGAGGCAACTTTGTCTACTTCATAACCTTTATCGATGATTTATCTAGGTATGGGTATGTGAATCTTATGAGACATAAGTATGAAGCTTTTAAAATATTCAAGAAATTCATATATGAAGTAGAAAAGCAAACTAGAAAATCCATTAAGATCCTTCGATCAGATCGAGGAGGTGAATACCTTAGTCAGGAATTTTTAGACTATCTCAAGAAAAATGGCATAGTCTCTCAATGGACACCACCTAGAATATTTCAACTCATCAAAATTTCAGAATGGAGAAACCGGATCCTATTAGATATGGTTTGATCCATGATGAGCTTCATAGACCTCCTTGATTTTCTTTGGGGACATAGTTTGTTAACTACAATATACTTACCGAATAGGGTTTTTTTTAAAATTGTTCCTACCACATCATATGAGATATGGCATGGTAAGAATCAAGTCTAAGTCATCTCAAAATTTGAGATTGTCCGGCTCATGTAAAAAGACAACAAACAGACAAGTTTGACTTTAGAACTTTTAGAGCTAGATTTATAGGATATCCTAAAGAGTCATTAGGATATTATTTCTACATTCTAGAAGATCATAATGTGATTGTTAGTCGATATGCCATCTTTCTTAAAAAATAGTTTATTCAAGATTGCAGTATTGGAAAGCAGATCAAGCTCGAGGAGAAAGTCTCACAAGAGCAACGAGTTAAGGACCAAATGGAACCAAATCAGGTTGGGTCAATATAATCACTACCTCCACCTCGTAGATCGAAAAGGGTTTACCATCACCCTAAGAGGTACTTAGGTTCTATTTCAGAGGAAGTAGAGAAAATGTTTCTCATAGGTAATGGGGTTCATGATAATGATTCCAAAACCTATAACGAGGTGATATCGGATATTGACTCCAAGAAATGGTTAAAGGCAATGAAGTCAAAAATTGACTCAATGCACTTAAACCAAGTCTAAACCTTGATAGATCCACTAGAAGGTATAGTACCTATTGGATGTAAATGGATCTACAAGAGAAAGATTGGTGTACATGGAAATGTGGAGACATTCAAAGCTAGATTAGTGGCAAAATGGTTTAGTCAATGCAAAGGCATTGACTATCAAAATACCTTTTCGCCAGTAGCTATGCTAAAATCCATCCACATATTGCTTGCTATTGCAGCCTATTTTGATTATGAAATATAACAAATAGACGTGAAAATGGCATTCATAAATGGATACCTTGAGGAAGATATCTATATAGAATAGCGGCTAGGTTTCACATCCAGTGATGCTGATCATAAGGTATGCAAACTGCAAAGGTCCATATATGGACTTAAGCAAGCATCTCAAAGTTGGAATACTTATTTTAATGATGTGATCAAATTATTTGGTTTTATCAAAAATGAGGAGAAACCATGTGTCTTCAAAAGGGTCAGCGGAAGTGCTGTTATCTTTCTTGTATTGTATGTGGATGATATCCTTCTTATTGGGAATGATATTTCTATGTTGACCATAGTTAAAATATGGTTATCTAAATAATTCTCCATGAATGACCTAGGAGAAGCATCCTATATTCTAGGAATTAAGGTCTATAGAGATAGACCGAATAGGATGCTAGGACTTTCATAGAAGATGTACATAGAGGAAGTGCTAAAGTGGTTTAGCATGAAAAACTCTAAGAGGGGTTTGGTATCCTTCAGACATGGCATTCATCTTTCCAAGAAGATGTGCCCTAGCACACCTGAGGAAATGGAATGCATGAGCAAGATCCTTTATGCTTCAGCAATAGGGAGCCTCATATATGCCATGTTATATACACGACCTGATATAGCCCATGTTGTGAGTGTCATGAGCAGATATCAATCGAATCGAGATGAAGAATACTGGACTTCAATGAAATGTATCCTTAAGTACCTAAGAAGAACTAAGGATATGTTATTGACTTTTGGTAATGGAGAACTCCATGTCTAAGGGTGTATAGATTTGAATTTTATGTCCGATGTAGATGATCGAAAGTTGACATCTGGGAGTCTGTTTATGTGTGATGATGGTGCTATCCATTGGAAGAGTTTCAAGCAAATAGTGATAGCAGATTCCACCATGGAAGCAGAATATATCGCTGTGTTAGAAGCTGCAAAGGAGGCATTTTAGTACAAAAAATTTACCGCAGAGATCGGAGTAATGCCATCAGATGCCATTCCTCTATATTGCAACAACAATGGCACCATAGCTCTTGCTAAGGAGCCAAGGTCTCACCAAAAATCCAAGCACATCGAGTAGTGATACCACCTCATCCGCGATTACCTCGAGAAGGGTTACGTCGAGATCAAGAAAGTCGACTCTAGAAACAATACGGTGGATTCACTCATAAAATCATTAGGCCAGCAGAAGATTGAAGCCTACCTTGAGAAGATGGAACATAGATTTGTAGCTAATTAGCTTTAGGTCAAGTGGAATTTTGTTAGATATGTGTGCCTTAGATGCTAGAATTGGCTAACACTTGTACACTTCTAAGGGTAAAATTCTAATTTTGAGTATAAATAATAAAATAGATTATTTCTATCATAATATGTATTTAGTGTCTGTGATACATCCCTCGAGTTAATGGTAATGATAATTCTTATTTTCAAAGGTTGAAAACTTAAGATATGAATTTTTGTTATTAACTCATAAAATGCTTCCGACCGTAGGATTATCATGAGGATGGTGATTGATCCAGAAGGTTGGTGTACAATCACTTCTTTATAGTAGATAAGTCTTGAGTCTACGATGTAGAGACATCGGGGCAAGTGTACAGGTGCTCGTTAGAGAATGAGGGCACTGAGCGTGACCACCTCAAATAGTCATAAGAAAGTTTATGTTCTCGTCGATCACTAGCTCGAAGCTATAATGGTATGTCTGGTTCTTTGACCTGAGGTGCATTGGCAGTTCACCTTGAGGATGTTATGGTTTGACTACTCCATGACTTGGTCTCTTAGCCATTCAGAACCTTGAGGTGTATGTTGGCTATAGTATGTTCATTGTAGGAATTGGATTTTTCCAAGAGGAAATCTATCTACCTCGGTAGATGAGGAACAGTCCTATGATAATCATGAGAATCAAGTCCATAAGCTCATAGCCATGGTAGAGTGAAATAATAGAATGAGTTTCTATTAAGATTTTCACATTGGACTTAAATTAAATGATTAAATCATATGATAGAAATTAGGATTTGATGAGTTCACTTTAACCCTAATCTGATCGGAGCTCAAGATAAAAAAACTTAATCACACATGTAACTGCACCAAGAGGTTCATTTTTAGTTTTGATGGATTGCCATCATATACTGCTAGGTATCACTGATACCTAGCGGATTTTGGGAGCAATTAGAATGATTTGGATGATCGATTATTCTAGTTGTCTGAATCAGAAAAGTTTTGATCCATCGGAAGGTGTTTCGATGATGTCGATGATAGAGATCACGACATATCACATTACCATACAGAACTAAATCTAATTGGATCATACAAACAAGGGTTTGGATTTAGATATCATCAATTAGACTAATCCAGTTCAATTGATTTGAATTAGATTCAATTAGGTTTAAGAAAATCGTGCTAGCACATGATTGAGCCTAATGTTCTCCTTCTACAATCATTAAAAGTTATCTCAACTGAGCCAAATATGTTTGTGCTCACTCAGGTACCTTTACCTGATCTAACTAGAGCTTGTCTAGATCAGAAAAGGATTGTCTTAATTTATGAAATAAATTTGAGATAGTACCTATCATTTTTTGTCACCTGCTAATTCTTGTCTTTTAACTTTGGTCGAACGTTGACGTTTGACACTTAGACATCTGCCCATATGTCATGCATCCATAAGAGAGCAGATAGGGGCTTGTCCCCTTGCTAGAAAGAGAAAAGAAGGGGGTGCATGCCTTGGGAGGTGTGTGCCCTAGGATAGGCATGCCTAGAGTCCCATACAGATGGGACTCCAGGTTGATTCTTGAAATCAAACTAGGTGGTGCCAAAGGACTCTACTTTGACTAGTCTTGGTGCCACCTAAGGGTGTTGGAAAGGGGCCCTCATCTGATTGGATCAGGTGACACGTCCCACTAATTAGATTTAGATCTGACTGCATGAAGAGACGTGATTGGTCGAGATGATGTGGCACTGGATGGCGCAGTAGGGTCTATATAAACCTTGTCTGCGCCTAGCTTTTGAGAAGTTCTCCCTTTGCCCATGGCATATTGCTCTCTCCCTCTCTCCTCCATGCCTTCCTCAGATCCTCTCTTCTCTCCATGCCCAAGAAGCTTTGGGCTCAAGTTTGGTGTGATTTAGACAAGAGAAAGGCGACAAGAAAGGAAGAAGACAACACTACTGCAAGAGATGACATCGGATCCTCAAAAGTTATTTTGAAGACATTCAAGATCAGATCCAGATTTGATCTTTGAAGGATAGATCGAGAAGGAGGAGATATCCAGATCCTGTCTTAGTGCATACCGGTAGAGGTTAGGCAATTGCGTGGCTACATCCAGAACCTCAGGCAATCAACAGGATCATCATAGGGTAATTAGATTACCCAATAATAAGGTATAAATTAAATCTGATGTAATTTATTTTATTAGAACTATCAAATTAGATCTGAAATATATCAGATTTGATTTAGATCTAAGAGAAAAAAAATTTGAAATATTTTTCTTGATCAAATCAGATTTGAACGAACCTATTCCAAGAAATAGGTTTTTTCCTTCAGTTGGATCCCACCAACTTATCATTGCCCAACAATGATCGGAGCGATAGAAAAGTGGCCATGTCTGCACAAAGGAAAACCAAAACCTAATTAGTAATTGATTCATTAATCCTAAATATTTAGACTTTAATCAAAAGGTTTCTTCCACTATTTTATTCGAATTGGTAGCCTCTACCTTCAATTCGAGGAATTACCCTAATTCTTTAGTGGGTACTAGAGTCCACATAGACTACACACGAGCCCAACTTTGGTTGGCCAACCCATGTACATCTAAGGGTTGGTTCATAACCAATTATTTTTTTAAATAATTTTTAGTAATTAAATTTTGCCCTAGCCCCTGATCAGTTGGCTTTGGCCTTCTTAGAAAGGGTCCAGTTAAGTCCAACCATTAACATGACCATACTTAGCCCATCTAACCAATGAATGACCAAGCCCAACTTTGGTTGGCCCACCTAACCATCATTTAGAAAGATGTATCAAAGAGATCATATAATGAATGATAATTCCATTAATTGATAAGCACTTAGCCTTTGGGCCTCCAATGATTATCCAACTGATGGACCCATCCACTTTAATGGAAGGCTATGATCCAAATATCATATAACTACTTTATTTTAGGAACTTAATAATTTTGAAGAATTTATTTATAGAAGTGAGTAGGTCAGATTAACCATCTTATCATGATCATCCCACTGTCTTCACCACGTCAGCTTAAGGAATATCACTAACAGACTGATTTAGGAGCACCTAAATAAGTCACACTGATTTACCTAACTGATATGGGTTAGCTCGAATAGTCAAGTGATCCGATCAAAACATAATCTTATCAAGAGGTCAGGTAAGTTCGATCAATGGAAGGGTCTGCCAGGTTTGCCTTAGACACCATAAAAAATGGCCAGGTAAGCAGGCTGCCAATTAAAAACCACTGATTTGGTTTATCTTAGAAACCAACCGATTTAATTAGTTTCAATTAGATCAACCTAACAGTTCATGCTAGACCGTATAGCCAAGAATCAAGTCCATCGTGGGTCTTGTTAAAGACATGAACTTGACCAACTATAACTATTGTAATTGATCTAGAGAATCCTTGACCTAATCTAAGATAATAATTGATTAGATATACTGAATTCTCAAATTAAGTCCATTCTTTAATCTAACCCAAGGTCTAACCCAATTAATGGACCTAATCCCCACTAACCCATTTAACCTAATGTGTTATGATTTATGTCTTAGGATCTTCAATTCACAATCCTAGATCCTAATCAATCAACTTCTTAATTCTCAATTAAGTTTTGGGCTAAGGGTTGGGGTTTGGCTTTTCAAAAATAATTTTTATATTTGTAAAATTTTTTTATAACATGGTTCTATCAACCAAGTTGCATGTTTGATTCATAATTAATATGTAAGTAAAATAAACATAAAACTACTTTAGATCCAATCTAAATAAGTTCATGTAATTGAAACAGTTTCAATAATAATCAATCATAAATCTTCCTAGATCAAATCTAATACATTTATATTGATTAAAATCAGATTAAAATATTTTTAATTAGATCATAAAATCTCTTAAATTTAATCTAAAATTTTATGATCAATATTTTAGATCAGCACATACTAGGACAACCTATTCACCGTAAGGGATAAACCTTACAATAGGACAACCTTATGGCAGTTTGTGCAATCTAAAATTTTTTATTTTTAGATCTAAAATTATTTTAAATCTATTAAATCATAAATAAAATTAGATCAAGTCTAATAAATTTATGATTAGAATCAGATCATCATGAACTAGGATAACCTTTTCATTGTAAAGGGTAAACCTTACAGCAGGACAACCTTATGGCAATTCGTGAGATATAATTTTTTTTTAAAATTTTAAATTTAATATTTGATTATAGATTAGATCTAATCAAAAAAATAATCTAAATATGTATAATTATGTAATAAGAACTGGCTCTAATACCAATTGAAGGAACTAGATCTAGGATTTCATAGGTAGATCTTGAAACTTTTTCAAGATCTTGCAGCGAAAGACTTAAATAAATAAAATATTTATTTAAATAAACATATAAATATCTAAATCTCATATCTATTACATGATCAAGGTATGATATTAAATTAAAAATTAAATTTAAATAAGAAAGAAAAAGATTGATCAAATCAACCTAGATCTACACTACATCTAATGCATCTATAAAATCAATAGATTAGATCTTTTACCTATGTAAGTTAGATGTTCTAACTTACTGATTTGGGCTTGATGATGAAGTCATGAGCCACACATGCATCCAACCTCTAAGAGTTGTCCACCCGAGCCTATGATCTTCGATCTGAAGTCCAATGCAGGAAATCAACATAGCATGCTAGTACTGTGCTAATCCTTCTTCGACGATTGATCCGGTGCTCCCTTCGTTAAAATTTAAAGTCTCCAAAATATGAGAAGAAAGATGAGAGTTTATTGATTTAAGATTCTCTTAGAAAAGAACTCAAAAAGAAGGAGAGATTGAAGATAAAATAGCCCTAGAAGAAGACCCTCTTCTTCGTCTCTTTTCTCTCACCTAGATACTTAGTTTGGTGCCTATGGAACCACCACACCCAAGGACCCTCTTCCTCTAATTTTTGCACAACTCAAACCTCCCCCAAAGCTTTGTATTCCATGAAAAAATTAATATAAAATTTATTCAATAAATAGAGAAAAAGAAGAGTCCAAGTTAGGTTAAAATCTTAGACTAGGAATGTCCAAACATGGAAAGTTGTTGGGACACCCAACTCTTGGGCGCCTCCTCCATAATTATTGGTATGGACCAGCAAGGGAGGGTGCACAAAAAAGGAGGTTATTTTCATGGAATACAAGAAGAATTAATTAAAAGTGGGGGTAGGACTCAAGGGAAGGTGTTTTGGTCAACAAGGATTCTATCTCATAGAATCCTAAGCAAAACTAACTCCCCTTTTGACTTAGTCTTTCAACAAATTGCCTTATGAGAAAAGGAGGAGAGAAAGAGGGCATGAGAAGCCATGGGCATAGAGAATTTTTACATAAGAAATAAAATAAAAAGGACATGGGGCTTGAGCATTAAGTGGCATAAGTGATAAGGAGTCCTAGTCACACTAGGACTCCTATTTTGACTTGGTCAAATAAGATCTTTTAACCAAATAAAATCAAGATTAAACCAATTTAATTAAATAAGATCCTAATCCATTTAAGAACTTAATTAAATCAGATTTAATTTTAATTTATTTTCTAATCAAATTAGAAAATTAGGTTAATTTGAGTCTTAGTTAGACTAGGACTAGTTCTTCCTTACACTTGACTTATCCAATAAACCAATTGGACTTGATCCAATCAAGTCCAAACTAAATCTAATTAAATTATATTTAATTTAACTAAATCTCAACTTGTTAGCTTAATCAAATTAAGTTAATTTATAATCCAATTGCTACTTGATCCTCCTACAACACTTGCACAAAGTTAAACACCAATCGTATTGATTGTTTAACCCTTGAACGACTCTTAATCATTGATCAACCATTCGATCAGATCATAAAATCTGATGTGTGTGACCTCATAGATTCAAATCTAAGTCAATAGCATAGAAATAAATTTTTATACCAATCGAAGTGACCATCTCGCAATGATACCCGATGGCTGGATAGGTCGAAGGTGTAGAACACCATCCTTAGAACCCATGCGAATATAGTTTCCATATAATTCATCCCCTTGACCATAATGCTCGTAGGATACCTTAGAGTTCAACTGTCAACTCTGATCAGGTTGTCCACATTATATTTCAAAATAGTAAATTCATCTAATGGATTACCTTGGCCAAGGTTTTGCTATATTGAAATACAGTGATACATTCTTCTCCAACTCTTAGAGTGGTCAATTTCATCTTGATCACACTCCAACTTTGCAAGTACTTGATTATGTCCAGAAGCCTTTCATTGCTGAATTAGAAACTCAGTTAGTCCGGTACCAAAGCATAGTGAGTTGCTTGTAAGTTATTAAGGTGATCTCAGGTCTAAGGGATACAAATACCTATATCCCATCAGAGACATTCTCGATAGTAAAATGCTCTAGAGTTGGTCATGTTCAATGATGATGTATCCATACATCTCACCTGTATGCCATACCAGTATCTCCACACTCCTTGGTTAAGAGTACAACCAACCTATATGGCATATAGCGACCTATGCTCGATAGACGCTATCATCCTAATTAACAGCCTATCATTTGATCGTGAATAAATTTAAGGACTAATCAATAAATCCTCTCTTTATCGAAGTTAGATAGTTCAAAGGACTTCATCACAATAATAGAGTTCATTAGAAGATATAAATTTATGATGAAAAAAGATGCCAAAATATTTTTTATTAATTAATAAATTAATTATAATATCTCAACCATCAACAGACTGATGATTGGCTTTGGAACATAATTCCCAACACATAAAATATGGATTAAAGGATAATGTGTTAGCATGATTAGGTCATTAACTAGATTAGACCTAGGGTTAGATTAAATATGGACTAAGTTAAGAAATTGATCAAATCTTATTAATAGTTAATTAGGATTAGATCATTTCTTTTCTATAGATCGATTCAATAGTTGTAGTTGATCATGGTCCATACATCTAACAAATGAACCTGATCATGGCTCAATGGTCAAGGTTGATTCTTTAAATAGATCAAATCAAAATTGATAAATTGATTGGTGTCTAAGGTAAGTATGGTATTTTCAAATTGGTGGTTTTTAATTGGCAGCCTACTTATCTGGTCTTTTCTGATAGTATCTAAGATAAGCTTTAGCAGATCCTCTGTTCGATCTCACTTACCTAGCTAATATGGTTAATCAGCTTTTGATTAGATTGCTCATTGATTCATACTAACCCATATCACATAGAAAATTTGTGAGACTAATTTTATTCAGGAAGACTAATTTTATTCAATGAGACTGATTTAGGTGCCCATGGACCAAAATTGATCCTAGTCCTCATCAATGACTTGAGAAGTCAGTGGAAGGATTTGGCTTGGTGAAGTCAGTGGGAGCAATTTGGTCCATGTCTTCTCTATCCTTAAATCATAAATAAATTTAAATCCTCTAAATTATTTGGTTCTTAAAATGAAAAAGTTATGGAGATAACTAAGTCATAGCCTTCCATTAAGGTGGATGGTAATGGATCCAGTAGTCTAGGTGGACATTGGAGATGCCTTACGCCTGGGTTCATCAAAATATTAAAATTATCATTCATCATATGATAATTAGGTCGCACTCTCTGAATGGCGATTAGGTTAGCCAAAGCTTTCCTCAAGCCTGGTCATCATTCATTTGATGCACCGAACTCTATCATATTAATGGTTAGACCTAACCAAATCTTTTTCATGGAGTCCCTAGCCTTTTGATTAGGAGCCTGAGATAAAATCTAATTACTAGAAATTGTTTAAGAAAATAATTGGTCAAGAACCTATCTATAGGTGCACATAGGTTAGCTAGAGCTTTCCTCGAGCCCGTATGCAATCTATATGGATTCTAGTACCAACTAGGGAAGTAAAGTAATTTCTCGAATTAGAGGTAGAGGCTACCAATTTATACAAAATAGTAGAAGAACCTCTAAACTAAAGTCCAAGTCCCTGGGCTTAAAATAATTCATATACAATAGATCTTTGTTTCTCTTTTCTTCTAGATTATGGCTAAGCCCTAATTGCTCTGTTCACTGTTAAATAGTGATTGACTTATGGGACCCAACTTTAATAATTAGTATCAAAAGTTGAATTTGGTTCAGTAGTATAAAGGGGTTTGTGCTGGGACTTCTAAGTCTAGTGAAAAAAAAATATCCAAGGTCAACCCAAATCAGGTAGAGTACTTCTACTATAAGAAGCAGGGTCATAGGTAGAAGAATTATCCTGAATATCTTGCTTCTCTTGACCCCGACAAGCTGAACAAGAGAAAAGAGCAAGAGATTGCTCATCAAGAATGTTATATGGTAACACCTTGTGATTCATTTTTTTGTGATTCTACTATTTGGGTATTGGATACCAGTAGCCTTATGTAATTTGTTGCAAAGACTATAGGTAAGTACAAAATTTGAAAAGAGTTAGAGATTCCAGAACGTCAGGGATGGAAGTCCTATTCCAGTCTAAGATTTAGGAATTATCGAGCTTATTTTCAATCCAAAGGATGTCATTTTGAGTGATTGTCACTATTATCCATTATTTATGATAAATATGATCTTTGTTGGCCTTTTGGCCAAAGATGGTTATCATTTATCTATAAAGAAAAAATATTATGATATCATTATGAATGATGTTACAATAATGCATGGACAACAAAGAAATGACATATACTTTTTATAACAACCTATTAGTATAATGTACACATTTAATAAAATCCCTAAGTTAGATAATATCATGGATGTCTATCTTTGGTATTATAGATTTAGTCATATTAACTAGAACAAGATAAACATGTTAGCTTAAGAAGAAAATCTCGATATCAATGATTATGGATTATTGACGACCTATGAGTCTTGTCTTCTTGAGAAGATGACAGAGTCACCTTTTACTAGAAAAGATAAAAGAGCCAATAAAGTTCTAAGTCTCATACATAGCGATGTATGTGGACCTATGAATTCAAGTGCTAGAGAAGGATATCAATATTTCATTATGTTTGCAGATAACCTATCTAGGTATGGGTAAGTCTAGCCTAAATCATTTGAAATGTTCAGATGATTTCATAATGAAATAAAAAAAATAACTAGAAAAGATATTAAAACTCTTCGATCAGATCAAGAAGATGAATATCTATTCAGTGATTTTGTAACATATCTAAGAGATAATGGGATTCTTTTAATGTAGACTCCTTCTGGAACACCATAGGATAATGGTGTATCAGAAAGAAGAAATCAAACTTTATTAGACATGGTTCGATCCATGATGAGATTTATTAGTCTGCCTTTTTCATTTTAGGGTTGTGCTCTTGAGACTACTTGTTTTACTCTAAAAATTTATTGCAAGTAAATCTATCGTAAAGACTACATATGGGATATGGATAGGATGCAGACCTAGACTCACTCAAGTTCAAGTTTGGGGTTATCCAACCTACATCAAATATTGCACACAGATAAACTTGGATCTTGATTCGATAGGTGTTCATATATAGGGTACCCTAGGGAAATTAAAGATTATTATTTCTATCATGCTTAGAACAAGAGTTGTTCTCAGTAGTAGAGCATTCCTTTTGGAAAAAAAGTTCCTTAGAGAAGGAACTGATGCCTGTTAAGTTGAACTTAAGAATGTTCAACCGATAGAAAGTATCGATATAATTTAGTAAACCTAAAGAATAGGATTTGGTTAAATCAAACTCGAAGCTTGTTAATTTGGCACCATTAAAGAGATTCGATAGAGTACCATGCTAGTCAGATAGATACTTTGGTTTCTAGGTCCAGGATGGCGATCCTATTGAGCTCGATGAGAACAATAAGGATCCAATCACCTATATGAATGCCATGCGGAGATCTAACTCTAAAAGGTGTCTTGAAGCCATGAAATCCAAATTGAAGTCCGTGAAGAGCAATAGTGTATGGATACCAGTTGATCCATCTAAAGGTTTAAAATCCATTGGGTGCAAATGAATTTTCAAAAGGATTAGAGTGGTACAGACAAAAAGGTGGAGACCTACAAAGCCCATTTGACTATCATCTTAGAGGTGGAACATGCGATCAGATCATGTCTTCATTATAGATAAAGAAAAACCCTACATTTGTAAGCGAGTAAAAGCTTATGTAGTGTTATTCCTTGTGTTATTTGTGGATGAAATTCTCTTAATCAAAAATAATATTCCAGTATTATAGGGAATAAAGGTTTAGCTTAATGTTCTAGATGGCTGCTCTAATACTAATCTATTGGGAACAATCCTTGCACTTGTTGCTTGCGAAAATAGCAATAAGGATCCAAGAAAAGGGATGGCCTTTCTATTGAAACCCTAGCAAACTTTAGGGCATGGAGAAAAGAGCAAGAACAAGAGAGGAAGAGAGATTTTAGGGAGAAAAGGCTTGTATTGATTCTATGCTTAGTTTATAAAACTCAGTACAGAGTATATATACTTGATCAAATAAGATCCAACCTAAAAAACTCTCCTAGCTAACCTAATGTGATGCACTCCCCGAGCCCATGTACACTCATGTCTCCCATGGACACATCCATTGGACAAATCCCAGTCCAATCCATAGGTTAGCCCTCTTAGAACCTTAAAAACCAAGGCACTAAGTTTCTAGCATTAAAGACAATCCCAGGCCAAAATAGAAACTATGTTCTATTCTATTCACTGTTCTAGTTGGCTCGATTAGCAGTGGGTCGGCTCAATGGTGATGTCTCCTGCAAGAGCTTGAATCATCACTCTCTATTCTACTACTCGATCTACTCTCTTAGGGTTCGAGCCAGCTCGACTTTCAGTCGAGCTGGCTTTGATAGGATCTGAGCCAGCTCTTCCAGCATATCAACCTGATACACATTCTAGACTTTTGCTCGAGCCAACTCTCTCAGAATTCAACCTAGCTCATCTTCAGCTTGGGCTGGCACTTCTGCAGCTCGGGCTAGCTCTTCTGACAAGATCCAAGCCAGCCCTTCTGAAGTGTTCGTCAAAGCTTTCCAATGGTTGATTCCATTTGCTCCTTGCTCTCTTTTTACCTGCTTCCAAGACTTGAGAGCACCATACCTGAGCTCACAACCTCCACCTTGGTTCTCCCAAGTCCTTGTGAACTCAGTTATATCTATCAGCTCCATCAATACAATGCAATTATAAAAGCTATTCCATGAAAGTACCTTTATGGCACATCAGCTAGATTTTTCTTGCTATGAATCTTCACCAGCTCTACTTCACCATCCTCTACTAGCTCTCTGATTCTATGGTATCTGATATCAATGTGCTTGGTCTTCACGTGACACATGGAGTTCTATGTGAGCAACAAAGCACTCTAGCTGCCACAATGCATTCTGACTACATCCTTTTGGAATCCCATCTCCCGCACCAAGCCCTTCTACCATAGAGCTTCCTTCACTACCTCTATGATGCCAATGTACTCCACTTCAGTAGTGGACGAGGCCGTAATTAGCTGTAAGTAAGATCTCCATGAGACTGGACCTCCATATAGGTTGAATACAAAATCTATAGTCAAATGCTGAGTGTCTACATCTCCAGAAAAATTTGCATCCCTAAATCCCTCTATTAGCCCTCGAGCCTCCTTGGACATATTAGGATGTTCCTTAGCACCTTCCTGTTGACCATAGTAGATGCCGATCCCAACCGAACTTGCCAAGTATCTGAACATACCCTTCATGCTCTCCAGTGCTCCTTTCCAGGCTGAGCCATAAATCTACTCACTTGACTCACTGCATGGGCTAAATTTGGCCTATAACATATCATAGAGTACATAATACTTTCCACACCATAAGCATATGGAGCCTTTTTCATCTCCTAAACCTCCATCTCAGTCTGTGGTGACATGGTCTTAGAGAGACTAACATGCCTGGCAAGTGGCAGCTCTACCGGTTTAGCATCCTTCATACTAAACCTCTCTAAGATCTTCTTGATGTATCCTTCCTGAGATAGATATAGCAGCCCCTTAGTTTTGTCTTTGACAATTTCCATACCTAAGATCTTCTTTGCAGGCCCAAAGTCTTTTATCTCAAATTTACGAGATAAAACTTTCTTCAACTCCTGTATTACTTTCTTACTTTTGCATGCTATCAGCATGTCATCTACATACAAGAATAAGTATAACCAAGATCCATCTTTCAGAGACCTCACATATACACATGGATCATGATCGCATCTGGATAGTCCAATACTTCCACATAAGTGTCAAACTGCTTGTACCACTACCTATGAGACTGCTTCAATCTATATAGCTATTTCTTCAGTAAACAGATCTCTCTCTCTTACCTAAGCTTCTTGAAGCCCTATGGCTGCTCCATGTATATGTTCTCCTCCAAATTCTCATGGAGGAATGCTGTCTTAACATCTATTTGCTTCAGCTCCAAGTCATAAGCAGCAACTATGCTCAATAGCACCCTGATGGATGTATGTCTGACAATCGGAGAGAAGACTTCTAAGTAGCCAATCCCTTTTCTTTGTAACCTTTGGCTACCAGTCTAGCGTTGTGCCTCACTCCACCTTTCTCTAAAGGTGCCTCTTTTTTGGTGAAAACCCATTTGGAGCCAATGGGTCGAGCATCATCTGGTAGTTCACCAGCTGCCATGTTCGATTTTTCTTGAGAGACTCCATCTCTTCTATCATAGCCTGCATCCATGATTCCCGATCCGAACTCTCCATAGCCTCTTCAAAGCTCTATAGATCTTCATTGGTAGTGATGAGAGAAAATAGTCTCATCAATGCCATATTGCACCGATTTGTGAACAATGCGCTTCAACTTATGCAATGCCACTCTCCTTGTGGTATCTATCAAGTCTGTTGTCTATGGCTGCCTCTACACTTCCTCCAAGATAGATCGCTCTCCATGCTGGTCCTCCACAGGTGTATCACCATGCCTGCCTAACTCTACCTCAAATTGAATATGACCTGAGGTTGATATTGAGGGCAAATCACCTACATCTGAGAGTTGTCCCATGCTGTCCTATGTTGTCTTCACAACCCTATCTGCACTTCTCAATTTCAACATGATGCTCTTTTTATCAAATATCATATTTTGACTGATGACACACCTCTAAGAATGTGAATCCCACAGCAAGAAATCCTTCACACCTTATGAAAATCTGATGAATATCATCTTCTATGACTTTGGGTCCAACTTGCTTCTATTGGTTTCTTCTACCAAAGCATATGCAGGATAGTCGAACACCTTTAGGTGGCCAAGCTTCACCTTCTTTCCTCTCTAGATAGCCTTTGGAAGTCCTCCATTCAATTTTCTATGAGAAGATCAGTTAACAAGAAAACATGAATAAATAAGAGCATCACCCAAAATGATTTAGACAATGATGCCTGCAGCCTCAAGATTCTGGTCTTCTCTATTAGTGTTCGATTTATCCTCTCTATGACACCATTCTACTGAGCGGTCATCTTCACTGTGTAATGGCATTTTATTCCATTTTTCTCATAGTATCTCCTAAATGCTAGGCTGGTGTATTCTCCTCCATTATCAGATCTCAAACACTTCACTGGCTGCCCTATCTCCTTCTCCACCTCAACTATTCAAATTTTAAATCAGGCAAAAACATCTAATTTTTTCCTCATCAGATAGACTCATACCTTCTTGGAGAAATCATCTATAAAGATGACAAAATATCTCGCTCCACCTCGAGATGCAACAGGTGTCGGTCCCCATACGTCTGAGTGAACAAGCTCCAAAATAGCATTACTCTACTTGGTACTACTAGCAAATATAACTTTGTGTTGTTTTTCATATATACAAGGCTCACATAGGTCATCTTCTTCCATTTTGACTACTGAAATCAGACCTCTCCTACTCAACTCTGTGAGCCCCCTGTCACTTAAGTGATCCATACGATAGTGCCACAGCTTATACGCTAGTTACTCCTCCTATACTGCTATAAACACCTCCACAGTATCTATAGTTATTGAGCCCTCCATCCTATATAGATTGTTGCTCAGTCTTGTCTCTTTCATCACCACTAATGCATCCTTGAAAATCCTCAAACATCCACTACTTGACTGACAATGGAAAGCATATCCCTGTCCTTCCAAGTAACCTAGGGATATCAGGTTCTTCTTCAATTCTGGCACATGCATCACATTGGTGAGTGTCCATATGACTCCATCATACATCCTCACTTTTACTATACCAACACCAGCAACTTTAAATGGGTGATCATCTCCAAGACTTACACTCCCTCTATTAGATCTTTCATAAGATAAGAACCACTCCTAATTTGCAGTATAATGGTGGAAACACGATGAATCCAGTATCCAATGATTATCCAACTCTATTACTTCATCTGACACTACCAGTATATCTTCTTCACTATCTTCAGATGATAGAGCACCACTCCCACTTGTTGATCCATCCTTACAAGTATCCTTCCCCTTTTCATTCTTCAAAAGTGGGCAATTTCTTCTAATATGATCAAATTGATGATACTTGTAATATTTCCAAGCTTTCTGATTTTTTGAGACTTTGATCTATCCTTAGATTTATCTCTAGTTCTCTCCCTAGGACTTCCTTGCCTCTCATTCATAGAAAGTATCTCTAAATTAGGATTTTCTCTAACTTGCTTCTCTTGCTGCTCATTGGACCTGAGAACTCCAACCACCTACTTGAAGTTTAATGTCTCCTTTCCATAAACCAATGTAATAACGAGACTATCATATACTGCTGGCAGCGAACAAAATAATAGGAGAGCTCTATCCTCATCATCAATCTTCACATCAAGGCTCATAACGTCCATGCAAATTTGATTGAATCTCTGGATGTGGGAAACTAGATCTCCTCCTTCGGGCATCTACAAACTATACAACTGCTTCTTCAATCATAGCTTGTTTGTCATGTTCTTGCCCATATACATGTTCTCTAGTTTCTGCCAAATTTCAATTGGTGTGGTTTCCATATTAATCTTCAGTAGAACTTCATCAGCGAGGCACATACAAATCATACTGAAGGCTATCTCTTCAAGTTCCTCCCACTCTTCAATAGAAATCTTTTTCGGTCTTTCATGAGTCAAGATCTTGTAAATTCTGTTCTGCATCAGTAGATCCTTCATCCTTTACTGCCAAAGACTAAAGTTATCCTTGCCATCAAACTTTCCAAAGTCTACCTTGAAGGTACTCGATGCCATCCCAACTAGATTCCAATAATCAAACACAAAAGAGAATAAATAGTATTCAAAAAAATCTGTTCAGCACCGTACCACAACACTAGGCGAAGCTTTGACCTTTTCTCTTCGAGATCTAATAATCGGGTTCGAGACCACTTATTGTTCTAGATGGTTGCTTTCATACCAATCTATTAGGAAGAAACTTTGCACTCGATGCTTGCAGAAATAGCAAGAAGGATCCAAGGAAAGGGATGGCCTTTCTATTGAAACGCTAGCAAACTTTAGGACGTGGAGAAAAGAAGAAGAACGAGAGAAGAAGAGAGATTTTAGGAAGAAAAGGCTTGTATTGATTCCATGTTTAGTTTACAAAACTTAGTATAGAATATATATACCTAGTCAAATAAGATCGAACCTAAAAAACTCGCCTAGCTAACCTAATGTGATGTACTTCTCGAGCCCACATACACCCATGTCTCTCATGCACACACCCATTGGACAAATCCCTGTCCAATCAATAGGTTAGCCCCATTAGGACCTTACAAACTAAGACCCTATGTTTCTAGGATTAAATCCAATCCCAGATCAGAATAGAAACTACATTCTATTCTGTTCACTACTTGAGCTGACTCGATCAACAATCTAATCAGCTCGATGGTGATGTCTTCTGCGAGAGCTCGAATCACCACTCTCTATTCTGCCACTTGAGCTGGCTCTCTCAGGATTCGAACTAGCTCAATTTTCACTTGAGCTGGCTCTAATAGCCAGCTATTCTAGTGTATCAGTCTGATACACTTTTTGGACTTTTGTTTGAGGTAGCTCTCTTAGAATTTTAGCTGGCTCATCTTCAGCTCATGCTGGCTCTTCTAATAGGATCCAAGCCAGCCCTTCTGAAGCATTCGCCGAAGCTTTTCGATGGTTGATTCTATTCACTCCTTGCTCCCTTTTTACTTGCTTCCGAGGCTTGAGAGCACTATACCTAAGCTCACATAACTATCACCTTATTTTTTTATTTAGAATTTAGGGGAAGCATCCTACATCCTAGAGATGAAGATCTATAAAGATAGATGTAAAAGGATGCTTGGATTGTCCCAATCCATGCTCAAGATTAGATATGGCATACTCACTAAGGGTAATGAATAGATTCCAGTTTGATCAAGGAGAGAACCATTGGAAGATTGTATAGACAATCCTTATGTATTTGAAAAATACTAAGGTCTAGTGACTCATATATGGAGAAACTGATTTAAAACTTATAAAATATTTTAATTTTAATTTTTAGTCAAATTAGGATGATAGCAAGAGAGTATTAGGTCATGAATTTATTCTAATTGAAGAAGCAATCTGCTAGAAAAGTTCCAAGCAGAATACTATAGCCAATTCTATTTACGAAGCAGAGTACATCATGGCATCTGATGCTACCATATAGGCTGTGTGGTTATAAAAGTTCATTAGCAAGATGGGAGTGGCACCCTCTATCGATGGTCTAGTCCTAATGTAGTGCTAGATCCATATATTAGGCTAAAGAACTAGAGGCGTACCATAGGATCAGCATATTCTGCATTGCTATTACCTTGTCCATGTGATTATGGATCAGGTTAATGTCAATCTTCAGAAGATCAATGGAAAAGGAAAACTTAGCCAACCCATTTGCTAAAGCCTCAAAATGAAGGAGTTTGATGAACTCACCTAGATGATAGGTTTTTGATATTATTCTGATTGACTTTAGTTTAAATAGAAGTTGTTAGAAAATATGTTCTAATGCCAATCATCTAAGTTGTAGATGATTGAAATTAGTATATGAATTATCAAATAATAATAGTTATTTGGTTTATTCATCATAAAAGTTCTATCTTCCTTAAATGAACTTCTAAGTTATGATGAAGTTCTTAGAACTACACTCAATTGATCAAAAAGGATTTATCAGATGGTTCTTAAATTTGTTCATGACCAAATGATAGTATTGGGGTAAAATAACCCCCGCTGAAGTTCTTAGTTGCCGACCCCTATTCTGAAGGAATTCATCGATCCTCTCAACAACAAGTCCACACCACGGAACCTATCGAAGGCACATTGAAGCTCGGCCAGACGATCTTGAATAGTAAAAAGAAATTATTATTTAATTAACCTTGCTTCTTAACTTAGAATGAACGATAGGACCAAAGTTCAACCCTCTCGATCTTGATTGATGATGAGCTTTAAAGAAAGTTGAAGTCCTATATCATGGACAACACACAACTTCAGTCGCACTCCTTTCGAACAAACTCCTCCTAGTAGTGCTCCTTCCAGTTGCACTTCTTTCGGATGAATTCTTCTAATTGCACTCCTTCCAGAAGAACTCCTGTAGTCGCGCTCCTTTCAGCAGCTCTCCTTCTAGTCGGACTCCTTCCGAGTAGACTCCTCCAGTCATGCTCCTCCCAGCAGTTCCCCTTCTAGTCGGACTCCTTTCAGATGAACTCCTCTAGTCGCTCTCTGCTTAGTAGCGCTCCTTCCAGTTGGACTCCTTTTGAGCGAACTTCTCTAGTCGCACCCCTTTCGAATGAACTCCTCTAGTCATGCTCCTCCCTATAGTGCTCCTTCCAGTTGAATTCCTTCTAGACAAACTCCTCCAGTCAAACTCCTTCCAGCAGCACTCCTCCTAGTCAAACTCTTTTCGGACGCACTGCTTTCAATCGTGCTTCCTTCAGCCAAAGTCCTTCCATTCAAATACCTTACAGAATGCCATTTAGTCCATGTTACACCTTTTAGAATGAGCTTCTCCCAGCCAAGCACTAATTCATGATAACTAATCCATAAGGGATGGAGGCGATATTTTAGATCTTAATTTGGGAGGCATCTACCTACACACAACCTAAGAGACTTTCGAACTCCTTAAAGCCACTAGATATTGACCCAACAGGTCTCGATCGATCATAAGTTCACTGCATATACTAAAGTCTCCAACCAACATCTAAACTCCAACAAATGGATCTCAGCCGTCTGCAAGTTGCGACAAACAATAACTCACTCTCCATAACAAACTCCATGTGATCCGAGTGGTCCACTACCACATAGTTATGACTATCACTATTAGTTTGTTACATGCTCCATCTGAAGAAAAAATTTAGTTTTTCGAGTCAAATTTGTTCAGATCTGATTGGATCAAGAGAGATATTTTAAAATTTTTTTTCTTGAATCCAGATTAGATGTGATATTATTGATCTAAAAATAAAATAAAATAAAATAAAAAATAAATTTAATTTAATTTTATCTTGTTGCAGATAATCTGATTACCTTGTGATGATCCTTATGTCTGCCTGAGGTTCTGGATCTAGCCACTCAAGTGTCTGGCCTCTACCGATATCTACTCAGGCAAGATCTGGAGATCTCCTCCTTCTTTATCGTCTATCCAAAAATTAGATCTGGATCTAATTTTGAAGATCTTTGATAAGTAGTAAAAATATACTAATAAAAGTATTAAATTATAAAATAAATTAAAATATTTTATTAAAAATTGATACTTTTATTAATCTTATGTAGGAAATAAGGCTACCAATGTGAAGATCTCATTTTTCTGATTCAGATGAAACAAATTTCAGGCAAAACGGACTTCAAACGGGGCCAGAATCGAATTTCAAAAAAAAAAAAAAAAAAAAAAAACCGCTGATGCAACGCTGACGTCAGCATTTTTTGCGGCGTACGGTGGACCAACCGAAGGGTATTTCAGGAATTTCACAGACGGAGGTGCGCTCTGATTGGTTGAAGAATGCGGCGGTCCACGCAACACCGGGCTCGCGCACGGTCCACAGAGGGCAATTTGGGAATTCTGGCTGATCCAACGGGCGGTTTTCACTGAATCTTGATCGGACGGACGAGAAGAAGGCGCTGATGGACGGCATCCGCAGCTCCCGGTCGAGATCCAACGGCCGAGATTCATCCCGACTGAAACTAAAGGTCTGAAGGCTGATTTCAACGAGATCGGACGGCCCAGATTCAATCCATTGGATGATCCAACGGCTGATATTAAATCCGACTTGATCTGGGTTATTTTAACGGGTTTTTGAGTAGTTTTTGGACCGTTTGATCAACATCGCACGGCCAGAATTATTCAGATCATAGTTTGAATTGTTTTAGGAGTCTAAAATCGAGTTTTGGATGGATTTTGGAGACTTCATCTATAAAAAGCCCTGTTGCCGTGAGAAAAAAAAAAGAAAGAGAAAAGAAAAAGGGAAAAACAGAGAAAATCAGTGAGAGAAAGAAAAATAGGGAAGAAAGGAGAATCAGAGAGAAAACAGAGAGAGACGGGAAGAAGGAAAAGAAAGAAAGAGAGAGAGGAAGAAAGAGAGAGGAGATATCAAGGAGCCTCTTCTTCTTCACCAAGTTCTCCGCATCAAGAGCAACAGATAATCAATTTCAGCAATCAAACAGTCTAATTTCTTCATGCTTTTTATTTTATTTATTGTTTTTAAATTTGTTATCATGAACTAAATTTTATTTTACTAAGGCTAAGGTGTAGCCACTCTTTTGATGCAATATTCAGTATAATTTATTTTTAAATTTTATTCATGAGGAGTATATAAATCTGATCTTAATGCTTTTAGATTACTGGCCATCTTCTAATTGATCTGATGAACATAGATGTTACGGACCAAGTACATCTATGTTAATGCTTCTTGATTATATACCTTGTATTATGAATCAAATTAGAATTCATATGCATGCGGGAATTTTAGTGCGCTTTGGACGCAGCGTATTTTAATTAGAGGGTTTCACAAAACCTAATGCATTAATATTTATTTAAATTACACTTGGATCAAAGGGTAATTAATAAATATTAATAGATTTGCTATGCCTGGACCAAAGGATAGTGAATAAATTAGGAGACTCCACCGTCACATGAAATAAAATTAATCTAAAAACCTGAATATCGTATTGATTGAGTTGGTGAACCGATTGCCTTAGTAATCCATTGCTCTTGAATTTAAAACCTCAATAATTTACACTCTCTCTATTTAATAAAAAAAAAATTTAATTATTTTAATTATTTTTTTTTAATTTTTTTTTATTCTCATAAATCGATCTTCTAAATAAAGCATAGGAAAGAGCTTTTCAGTACTTGTTTTCCAATCCTCTAGGGACGATACTCTACTCATTCACTTTATTACTTGATCGACTGGTGCACTTGCCATAGCTATAAATTAGCACGCATCAAGTTTTTGGCGCCGTTGCCGGGGATTGAGTTTAAAACAATATTGAAAATTTTGATCCTAGCTTTACTTTAGAAATTTATTTTTAATTTTATTATTTAAAAAAAAAAAAAAAAATTATTGTTCATTGCATGACACGTACTGGACATAGTAACTTACTACCTTTAGATCCAGAAATTGAAAGAACTATTAGAAGATTACAGCAAGAGAGAAAAACATGGCAGCTGAAGATCCTAACGACATCAATCTAGGATTGGATATGGCGACTGAAGGACAGCATGAAGCTATTCGACCAGTATATCGATCATTAAATGATTATATTACACCATCTGTAGCCGATGCAGCTTCGAGCATCAGGAGACCGCCTGTACGAGCAAACAACTTCGAAATAAAATCGGCGATGATCCAGATGATTCAATCAACTGTCCAATTCAGTGGACACGTGCATGATGATCCGAATGCCCATATTTCTAATTTTCTTGAACTTTGCGATACTTTTAAAATTAATGGGGTGTCGGATGATGCTATTAGATTAAGGTTATTTCCTTTCTCTTTACGGGATAAAGCTAAAAATTGGCTTCATTCTCTTCCGGCAGGTTCTATCACAACTTGGGATGTCCTAGCCCAAAAATTTTTAGCCAAGTACTTTCCACCTTCCAAGACTGCTAAGATGCGCAACGATATCACTTCCTTTATGCAGATGGACATGGAGACACTATATGAGGCTTGGGAACGTTTCAAGGAATTATTGAGGAGATGTCCACATCATCAACTATCCCGTATGGCTTCAGGTACAAACTTTCTATAATGGTTTATCTCCTACTAATCGTTCTATGATTGATGCAGCAGCAGGAGGAACCATTAACCGAAAAATAGAGGAAGAAGCATTCGATCTAATCGATGAGATGGCATCAAATAGCTATCAATGGCAGACAGAGCGCATGATGCCAAAAAGACTAGCAGCTGTGCAGGGAGTAGATTGCGTGCCAACCTTACTAGCTGAAATTGCAGCCCTCAGAGCCGAAGTCAACAACTTAAAGGGAACAGCTATGCATGTTCAGAGCATTACTTGTGATCTGTGTGGAGGAGGACATGATACGAATAATTGCCAGACAGGTAATCCTTTTGCTAAAACAACTGAAACAGCTAATTATATTGGTAATTTTTTCAGGCCGCAACAAAACAATCCCTACTCCAACACATACAATCAAGGGTGGAGACAGCATCCAAATTTCTCATGGAGCAATCAAAATGCAGCACAACAACCACCCCCGGGATTCCAAGTACCTGAAAAGAAGTCTAACATGGAAGAGCTAATGGTCAAATTCATACAAAACCAAGAAGCAACTTTAAAAAATTTGGAAGTCAAACTTAGGCAGGACCAAACAGCAGCAATTCGAAACTTGGAGATGCAAATAGGTCAAATGGCTAAGATAATCTCCGAGAGACCTCAAGGATCCTTGCCAAGCAATACGGAGACAAATCCAAGGGAGCAAGTCAATGCTATCACCCTAAGAAGTGGTACAAAGCTGGAGGAGCCACATCAGAAGAATGAGACCGAAGAGCCAACTACAAATAAAGAACCATCAACTCAAACTCGTCAGTCACCAAAACAACCAGCAGATGGATGGTCTCCAGGTATACGGTTTGCTGATCCAAATGTGAAGCCCTACGTGCCGCCACTGCCATTCCCAGAAAGACAAATGCAGCATCCAGATAAGGAAATTTTCTAACTTTTTCAAAATTTTAAAGAATTTTACATATTAATATTCCTTTTGTAGATGCTATTACTCAAATGCCCAGGTATGCCAAGTTTCTCAAAGAAATCTTAACAAATAAGAAAAAGCTGAAAGAGCATGAGAGAATAAATTTGAATGAAGAATGCTCAGCAATACTTCAAAATAAATTACCACAGAAGCTAAAAGATCCAGGGAGCTTTACTATCCCTTGCATTATTGGTGATTGTAGTTTTGATAAAGTTTTATGTGATTTAGGAGCAAGCATTAACCTCATGCCTTTTTCTATTTTCAAAAAGCTGGGTCTAGGAGAACCAAAGCCTACCACTATTACTCTTCAATTAGCCGACAGATCCATTAAATATCCAAAAGGTATAGTGGAGGATGTCTTGGTAAAGGTAAACAAGTTTATTTTCCCTGTTGATTTTATTGTTCTTGATATGGAAGAAGATTATGATGTACCCCTTATTTTAGGGAGACCCTTTTTAGCTACTGGAGGAGCTTTAATAGATATTCAACAAGGAAAATTAATTCTTAGAGTCCAAGATGAACAAGTTACTTTTAATGTTTTTAAAGATATTAAACATCCTGATAATCAAACTTGTTTTCTAATTGACATTATTGACAATCCATTATATGAGAATTCTGTAGAAAATAAGTTTGAGACTATAAAAGCAAGCAATGTCAAATTGAAAGAGGATTCGATCAAACATGAAAGTATTCCAATTGAAGTGGCACCAGATTGATCCACTTTAGAATTCAAAGAAAGTCAAGCTGAAGACTATAAATCAGAACTACTAGATAGGTTGTTTCTTTTCTTTTTAGTTTGGATCATTTTTTTTTATTTTTTTTTAGTAATTTGTTGTTGCACTTTTACTGCTCTGGTGTATATTTTCAATTTTACAGAAAAATCAATGAGAACTCAAGCAAAATTTCAAAGCTCCAAAAAACCAGATTGAGCCAAATCAGGTGTATTCTTTCCTATCCTTTATTACATCCTTTATTTTTCTTTCTCCTTTTAAAATAATATAGAATAATATAAAAAAAAAAAAAAAAAAAAAATCATGTGTTAAGAAGAAAATCTTGAGCAAAGATAAACTGGATAAGTGATAAAAGATAGAATTATTTGCTAATAAATGTAACGAGTTAAAGAAGTAGATTATTTGGTCAACTTTTAACAGCCTACTTAGGTCATTAAAAGATTATTAGCACTTCTAATTGCACATGCACACTAACAAGGCAAAGTAGGTATTGATTATAAGGCCAACTGAAGATTCAATTATCACTGAAAATTGGTAATTAATATACATTCTAATCAAAGAAACTTAAATTTAAGGAAAGAGCTACCTGCCTATAAATAAAGTGCAAAAGACAGAGTATATGTGGATTGCCCAAAGCCTAGTAACTGGGTCTCTGCACCTAGGTCAAGTGTGGAAATTCACGTAAAACGGTAAAGGGAAGGCCAGGATGCTCAGCAAAAAAAAAAAAAAAAAAAAAAAAAAAAAAAAAAGGCAGTGTGAAAGCTACCTTAATTCATGAGTATAAAATTGAGAATGTATAGAAAATTGACCAAAATAAGTGATAAGAGAGGATACTTTTGTTCTTCTAGTTTAATACTGAAATGCTAAAGTTAGTCATCACGAACATAAGTGCTATAGATCTTTGATGTACTCTAAGAAAGTTTTTAATTGTATTGACTAAAAAATTTGCTTCCGAAGCTCAATGCTTAGTTAGCAATATTTTCTAAACTTTTTGATCTTTAATCCAAGATTTTATCTCTGTGATAAATAATTTTATTAAAATATGGTATTAAATAAAACATTGCTAAGGGACTAGCAATGAATAAGTTGGGGGGTGTGATAAGTAGTAAAAATATACTAATAAAAGTATTAAATTATAAAATAAATTAAAATATTTTATTAAAAATTGATACTTTTATTAATCTTATGTAGGAAAGAAGGCTACCAATGTGAAGATCTCATTTTTCTGATTCAGATGAAACAAATTTCAGGCAAAACGGACTTCAAACGAGCCCAGAATCGAATTTCAAAAAAAAAAAAAAAAAAAAAAAAAAAAACCGCTGACGCAACGCTGACGTCAGCATTTTTCGCGGCGTACGGTGGACCAACCGAAGGGTATTTCAGGAATTTCACAGACGGAGGCGCGCTCTGATTGGTTGAAGAACGCGGCGGTCCACGCAACACCGGGCTCGCGCACGGTCCACAGAGGGCAATTTGGGAATTCTGGCTGATCCAACGGGCGGTTTTCACTGAATCTTGATCGGACGGACGAGAAGAAGGCGCTGATGGACGGCATCCGCAGCTCCCGGTCGAGATCCAACGGCCGAGATTCATCTCGACTGAAACTAAATGTCTGAAGGCTGATTTCAACGAGATCGGACGGCCCAGATTCAATCCATTGGATGATCCAACGGCTGATATTAAATCCGACTTGATCTCGGTTATTTTAACGGGTTTTTGAGTAGTTTTTGGACCATTTGATCAACATCGCACGGCCAGAACTATTCAGATCATAGTTTGAATTATTTTAGGAGTCTAAAATCGAGTTTTGGATGGATTTTGGAGACTTCATCTATAAAAAGCCCTGTTGCCGTGAGAAAAAAAAAAGAAAGAAGAAAAGAAAAAGGGAAAAACAGAGAAAATCAGTGAGAGAGAGAAACAGGGAAGAAAGGAGAATCAGAGAGAAAACAGAGAGAGACGGGAAGAAGGAAAAGAAAGAAAGAGAGAGAGGAAGAAAGAGAGAGGAGATATCAAGGAGCCTCTTCTTCTTCACCAAGTTCTCCGCATCAAGAGCAACAGATAATCAATTTCAGCAATCAAACAGTCTAATTTCTTCATGCTTTTTATTTTATTTATTGTTTTTAAATTTGTTATCATGAACTAAATTTTATTTTACTAAGGCTAAGGTGTAGCCACTCTTTTGATGCAATATTCAGTATAATTTATTTTTAAATTTTATTCATGAGGAGTATATAAATCTGATCTTAATGCTTTTAGATTACTGGCCATCTTCTAATTGATCTGATGAACATAGATGTTACGGACCAAGTACATCTATGTTAATGCTTCTTGATTATATACCTTGTATTATGAATCAAATTAGAATTCATATGCATGCGGGAATTTTAGTGCGCTTTGGACGCAGCGTATTTTAATTAGAGGGTTTCACAAAACCTAATGCATTAATATTTATTTAAAT
The DNA here is from genome assembly GCA_006176705.1 of Cocos nucifera. Classification (NCBI taxonomy): domain Eukaryota; kingdom Viridiplantae; phylum Streptophyta; class Magnoliopsida; order Arecales; family Arecaceae; genus Cocos; species Cocos nucifera. Next base: position 150,381 of record QRFJ01001087.1, on the reverse strand, counting down.
TACACTTGGATCAAAGGGTAATTAATAAATATTAATAGATTTGCTATGCCTGGACCTGGACCAAAGGGTAGTGAATAAATTAGGAGACTCCACCGTCACATGAAATAAAATTAATCTAAAAACCTGAATATCGTATTGATTGAGTTGGTGAACCGATTGCCTTAGTAATCCATTGCTCTTGAATTTAAAACCTCAATAATTTACACTCTCTCTATTTAATAAAAAAAAAAATTTAATTATTTTAATTATTTTTTTTTATTTTTTTTATTCTCATAAATCGATCTTCTAAATAAAGCATAGGAAAGAGCTTTTCAGTACTTGTTTTCCAATCCTCTAGGGACGATACTCTACTCATTCACTTTATTACTTGATCGACTGGTGCACTTGCCATAGCTATAAATTAGCACGCATCAATCTTCAAAACTCCTTTCGAAGTTGTGAGTTGTCTCTTGCAGTAGTGCTGCCTTCTTCCTTTTTCTGTCGCCTTTCTCTAGTTTGGATCGCACCAAACTTATGCCCAAAAATTATTGGGCATGGATAAGAGAGAGAAGATCTGAAGGTGGCATGGAGGAGGAAGAGGGGCAGCCTTGTGGCATGGGCAATGGGTCAAGCATCTATGATCTTGGCGTAGATAGGATTTTTATAGACCCTGTTGCGCCATGCAATGCCACATCATCCCAACCAATCATGGCTTTCTATGCAATCGATCTAAATTTGATTGATGGGATGACATCATCTAATCCAATCAGATGCGAGCCCCTCTGAATCATCCTTAGATGGCACCAAGACTTGGACAAAGCAGTCTTCTAGGCGCCATCCAAGTAGAATCCTCGAAGCAACTAGAGTCCCATCTATACGAGACTCCAGATGCTTTATCCATGGGCGCATGCATCCCTAGGCATGTGCCCCTTATCCATCTACTTTTTAGTAGGTGGATTGGTCTAAGAAATCTCTCCTATGATGGCTTGACACATGGGTAGATGTCTAAGTGTGAAAGGTCGATATTTGACCAAATGTCCGAAATAAAATTTAGCAAGTGATGAAAAATGGTAGCTGTTGTCTCAAATTCATCTCATAAATTAAGACAACCCTTTTCTGATCTAGACAAGCTTTAATCAGACCAAGTAAAGATACCTGAGTGAGCCCAGACATATTTGGCTCAGTCGAGATAAACTTTAATGATAATTAAAGGAGAACATTAGGCTCAATCGTGTTCTAGCATGATTTTTTTGAACCTAATTGAATCTAATTCAAATCAATTGAACTAGGTTAGTCTAATTGATGATATCCAGATTGAAATCCTTATTTGTGTGACCTAGTTAGATTCAGTTTTATATAATAATGGGATATGTCATGATCTCTATCATCGACATCATCAAAATACCTTTCGATGGATCAGAACTTTTTTGATTCAGACAACTAGTATGATTGATCATCAAATTATTCTAATTGCTCCCAAAATTCACTAGTGACACCTAGCAGTATATGGTGGCAACCCATCAGAATTGAAAATGAACCTCTCAATATAGTTACCTATGTGATTAAGTTCTTCTATCTTGAGCCCCGACTGGATTGAGGTTAAGGTAATCTTGTCAAACCCTAATATCCATCATATGATTAATCATTCGATTCAAGTCCAATGTGAAAACTATAATAGAAACTCTTTCTATTATTTCACTCTACCATGGCCATGGCCTTATAGACTTGATTCTCATGATCATCATAGGGCTACTCCTCATCTACCAAGATAGATAGATTTCCTATTGGTGCAATTCAATTCCTACAATGAACATACTATAACCAACATACACCTTAGGATTCCGAATGGCTAGGAGATCGAGTCATGGTGTAGTCAAACTATAACACTCTCAAGGTGAACTACCGATGCATCTCAGATCAAAGAACCAGACACACAACTGCAGCTTCGAGCCAGTCATCGACGAGAAGGTAGACTTCCTAATGACTGCTCGAGGTGGTCATGCTCAGTGCCCTCATTCTCTAACGAGTACCTGTACTCTTACTCTGGTATCTCTACACCATAGACTCAAGACTCATCTACTATAAAGAAGTGATTGTACATCAACCTTCCAGATTAATCACCATCCTCATGATGATCCTACGGTCAGGAGCATTTTATGAGTTAATAATAAAAATTCATGTCTTAAATTTTGAACTCTTGAAAATAAGAACTATCATTGCCATTAACTCAAGAGATGTATCACAGACACTAAATGCACATTATGATAGAGAATAATCTATTTTATTATTTATAGTCAAAATTATAATTTTACCCTTAGAAGTGTATAATAAGTGTCAGCCAATTCTGACTTCCAAGGCACACATATCTAACAAACGCCCACTTGACCAAAAGCTAATTGGCTACAAATCTATGTCCCATCTTTTCAAGGTGAGTTTCAATATTCTATAGGCCAACGGCTTTGTAAGTGGGTCTACTGCATTGTCTGCGGAGTTGACTCTTTTGACCTCGACATATCTTTTTTCGAGGTAATCACGGATGAGGTGGTACCGCCGCTCGATGTGTTTGAATTTTTAGTAAGACCTCAGCTCCTTAGCAAGGGCTATGGTGCCATTATTGTCGCAGTACAGAGGAATGGCATCTGATGGCATCACTTCAATCTCTACGGTAAACTTCTTATACCAGAATGCTTCCTTCGTAGCTTCTGATGCAGCGATGTATTCTGCTTCTATGATGGAATCTGCTATTATTGTCTATTTAGAACTCTTCCAATTGACAGCACCACCATTACACACAAACCAATTTTTAGTTATCGACTTTCGATCATCTATATCCGACATAAAATTTAAGTCTACATACCCTTGGACTTTGAGTTCTCCATTACAAAAATTCAAGAACATATCCTTAGTTCTTCTAAGTACTTAAGCATACATTTCACAGAAGTCCAGTGTTCTTCTCCTAGATTTGACTGATATCTGCTTGTGACACTCACAGCATGGGCTATATTAGGTTGTGTACATAACATTGCATACATGAGGCTCCTTATTACAGAAGCATAAGAGATCTTGTTCATGCATTCAATCTCCTCTGATGTGTTCGGACGCATTTTCTTGAAGAGATGAATGCCATTTCTAAATGATACCAATCCCCTCTTGGAGTTTTCCATGCTAAATCTTTTAGCACTTCCTCTATGAACATCTTCTATGAAAGACCTAGCATCCTATTCGGTCTATCTCTATAGACTTTGATTCCAAGAATGAAGGATGCTTCTCCTAGGTCTTTTATGGAGAATTCTTTAGATAACCATATTTTAACTATGGTCAACATGGGAATATCATTTCCAATAAGGAGGATATCATCCACATATAGTATGAGGAAGATGATAGCGCTCCAACTGATCATTTTGAAAATACATGGTTCCTCCTCATTCTTGATAAAACCAAATAATTTGATTACATCATTAAAATGAGTATTCTAGCTCTGAAATGCTTGCTTAAGTCCATATACGAACCTTTGCAGCTTGCATACTTTGTGATCAGTATCACTGGATGTGAAACCCCGCAGCTGTTTCATATAGATATCTTCCTCAAGTTATCCATTTAAGAATGCCATTTTTACATCCATTTGCCATATTTCATAATCGAAATAGGCTGCAATAGCAAGCAATGTGCGAATGGATTTAAGCATGGCTACTGGCGAAAAGGTATCCTGATAGTCAATGCCTTCGCACTGACTATAATCTTTTGCCACTAATCTAGCTTTGAATGTCTCTACATTCCCACTACATCAATCTTTTTCTTGTATATCCATTTACACCCAATAGGTACTATACCTTCTGATAGATCTACCAAGGTCCAGACTTGGTTTGAGTGCATCGAGTCAATTTCTGACTTCATTGCCTCTAACAATTTCTTAGAGTCGATATCTGATATCATCTTGTTATAGGTTTTGGGATCATCAACATGAACTCCATTACCTATGAGGAATATTTTTTCTACTTCCTCTAAAATAGTACCTAAGTACCTCTCAGGGGGATAGAAAATCCTTTTCGATCTTCGAGGTGGAGGAGGTAGTGATTGTATTGGCTCAACCTAATTTGGTTCTAAAGGATCCTTAGCCCTTTGCTCTTGGCAGACTTTCTCCTCTAGCTTGATCTACTTTCCAATGCTGCCATCTTAAATAAATTATTTTTTAAGAAAGATGGCATGTCGACTCACAATCACATTATGATCTTCTGAAATATAGAAATAATATCCTAATGACTCTTTAGAATATCCTATGAATCGAGCTCAAAAGAACCTATAGTCTAACTTATCTGCTTGTTTTCTTTTGACATGAGCCCAACAATCCCGAATTCTGAGATGACTCAAACATGGTTTCTTGCCATGCCATATCTCATATGGTGTGGTAGGAATAGTTTTAAAAGGAATCCTATTCAGTAAATATATAGCAATTAACAAACTATGTCCCCAAAGAAAATCAGGAAGGTTTGTGAAGCTCATCATGGGTCGAACCATATCTAATAGGGTCTAGTTCCTCCATTCTGAAATCCCATTAAGTTGAGATATTCTAAGTGGAGTTCATTGAGAGACTATGCCATTTTGCTTGAGATAGTCCAGAAATTTCTGACTAAGGTATTCACCTCCTCTGTCTGATCGAAGAACCTTAATGGATTTTTTATTTTGCTTTTCTACTTCATATCTTAATTCTTTAAACTTTTCAAAGGCTTCAGACTTGTTTCTCATAAGATACGCATACCCATACCGAGATAAATCATCGGTGAAGGTTATGAAGTAGATAAAATTACCTCTAGCCGACACATCAAATGGGCCGCACACATCAGTATGTACTAGGGCAAGTAAATCCGTGGTTCTTTCCCCATATCCCACAAAAGAGAGTTTAGTCATTTTGCCATGAAGACATGACTCACAAATTGAATATGACTCGAAAGTCAATGGACTCAATAGCTCAATTTTCTCTAATTTGTTAACCCTATCTTCTACTATATGACCTAGTCTAAGGTGCCATAGATACCTATCGTTTGGACTATCCCTAGATCATTTCGATTTTATGGCATTCAAATTTTGCTCGATATTAAAAATACATACATCAATATATAACTGGTAAATATCGTTAATAAGAAAACCACTTGCAATTTTATTTCTTTCATAAAGAATATTATAATGGTCCTTAAGAAACTAATTACATAGCCTTCTAGTGCTAAACATGAAATAGAAATCAAATTCCTGCTTGCTGCAGGCACATAATAATAATCCTTAAGTACTAAATCTATACCAGATGGTAGTCAAGGAGGATAGGTTCTCACAGCCACAGCAGCAATCCTTGCTCCATTTCCAACATGTAGGACATCTCACCATCCCTCAACCTCTTGCTATCTTCAAAACCCTACATGGAAGTGCACAAATGAGCACTAGAACCAGAGTCAAGCATCTAACTAGACGCAGAAGAAATCATAAGGTTAGATTCAATAACGAGCATACCTCTAGAAGGACCTGCCTCCAGAAGGACCTTCAGTGGCCGTTAGTGTTGCAATGGAAATACTTTCCTTTGTTAGTGACCTTCTTGTTCAGCTCTATCTTCTTTTTCTTTCCTCCTTCCACCTTTTGCCTTTATATAGACTTCTTCTTCTTTCCAAAAGACTTTCTCTTGTAAGAAGTCCATTCCATAGCAAATACTGAGCCTTTAGAATCTTTCATTGAAAGCTCAGTAGTAACCAGCATGTTCATAAGCTCGGCCAGAGTATTTTGAAGTTTATGCATATGGTACTTCATGATGTACTACCTATATGCATCAGTCAAGGATTACAAAATTATATCATTCTGCAGATCTAGGTCCAACTTCACTCCGAGCTTCTTATGCTCTTTCAAGTCCTTGATCATCATTAGATAATGATCTTGGACTGACTGCCCATCACGCATTTTAGCCTTGAATAGTCATTTAGTGACTTAATATTTGGCTGCGTGACTTTGTTCACCAAACATCACTTGCAGGTGTGATAATATTTGGTGGACAGTCTTGATATCTTTATGTTGGCACTAAAACTCATCAGACATCGAGCCCAACATGTAGTATCTAGCCATGTCATCTTCATTTGTCCACTTATCTAGAGATGCTTTCTATTCAGCAGATGGACGAGCTGGTAAGGTGGAAGGATCCTAGTCCAATACATGAGTTAACTTCTTAGAACCCAAAATGATTATGATATTTCGAAGCCAATCCTTGTAATTGGGTCCGATCAATCTATGGGTGTCCAAGATACGTGCTAGTGGGCTGGATGCAGACATTTTGCTTTTTTTGTAGAGAGTCAAAGTTTTTAGTTAGATATTGTAATTAAGATTTGACCAATATTTTTAGGGGTTTAATTTTTAAACAAATTAACCTCCACTATTTTTTTGGATCCCTACACTCCCTCTGTAGAGATGCGAAAATCTTCACGATTATAGATTTCTAATGGATGGTGCAGTCCCACCAACTGACTCATCACTTCACCTAATAGTTATTGGTGTTGGGTTAGCCAATGAGTGGATAACTCTTGTCCAATAATTTTTTAATCATGGTGCATCCAAACTTGGTCTATAATTCATGAATCTCACCATGTTCGGAATATTGATCCACTCCTTAGTTAAGTCAGATCCATCATTTGTATAGATTAGATTCTTAATTGGGTCTCTCACCATATCTAAAATATTGAGCTCAATTTATCCTCCAGCCCGTAGCATCCAATGCCTAATAGATATGGTTGCATCTTTTTGATGCAACTGAACCACTATGACCAGCCAAGAACAATCAACCCTGAGAAGGACCCACATATCTACAATAGTGGAAGACCTTAGACTTAATCTTTTCTTAGAAAGATTTGATTTAGGTCTCTTTAAACTTGGCTTACAATAGCTATAACAATTATGACTAATCTAGTGGCATGGGTTAGCTTGGATTGTTAACCACCTTAGATCAAGACTGGATCGACAAATATGGCCAGGTAAGTGAGACTGATGGAAGGGATATGCCATTAACTCGATAAGAATGCATTCAAGTCGAGTAGCTACTAATTAAAAATTAGTCAGTTGTATCTGCCAGACTTACCTTAGACACCAAATTATTGAGCCAGAACCAATCAGATTAGCCCACAATCCAGACTCTAACCACTGAGCCTAATTAGGTCTTAGCTTGATCGATCACTTATGTGATTCGATCTTGACCCAGACTTAATCCGATTAGACTGGTCAGTTTAAGCTCTCTTGATCCCATCTAACCAACTCTTGATTCGATTTGATCAACCGCTAGAGCTAATTGAGCTACCCAAGCTCGAACCCAATTTTATGAATATGTCTTAAATCTAAAAATTCTTAATTTTTAGACTTAACATATTTCATAATCTTAATTCTTAATTAAATTTAAGATTTACAAACAAAATATGTAAATAAAATTCTAGGGTTTCAGGATCTATGATTTTGCAGAAAATAAGTTTTAGGTTTTTGATTAAGGATGAATGCACAGGACCCCTACACATCATAAGAACACTCCATCAAATGGAAGGAGAGGGCATTTAAACCCTACTTTATTCTTATGATCGGACGGCCAAGGAGAATGCCTTAATCAGAAATATCAAAACCACAAAACTAGTTAGATCTACATCATATATCTCATATATAAAAAATTAATCTAACTATAAACATATTTTGCATACATCTTCATGTATCAAATCATGCATATTTTTAGATCTAAATTATCCCATAATTATCAAAAAAATCAAATTTAAATTGATCATTTTAAGTTAAAATCTATTCTAGACAATTATGTAGAACTATTCTACAACTAGTCTAAATATGCATTCATCATATCTCATATGAACAAAAATTAAATAATATTATTTTTTATTTTTTATATCTTATTATAATATTTATAACATTAAAAAATAGTAAATAAATAGATCTAAAAAATTATAACTAATCAAATTAAATTATGATCATGCTAGACTATACATAGAATAATTCAATTCTACAACTAGTCATGCATCTTGTATAACTTAGGTCTAAATTATTTAATTTTTTTTAATTTTTGATTTTAGATCTAATCATCTCTAATGTGATATCTGAAATCATCAAATTATCAGATCAAAACTAAAATAAAATTAGATCTAATAGAAAATGCAACCTGGCTTTGATACTAGTTGAAAGAAAAATCTAGTTTTTTGGATTAGATTTGTTTAAATCTAATTGGATCAAGAGAGATATTTTAAAATTTTTTTTCTTGGATCTAGATCAGATTTGAGATTTTTCAAATTTGATATTATTGATCTAATAAAAATAATAAAATAAAATAAAAAATAAATTAAATCTAATTTTAATTTATCTTGTTGCTGGTAATCTGATTATCCTATGATGATCCTGATGTCTGCCTGAGGTTCTGAATCTAGCCATGCAAGTGCCTGACCTCTATCAGTATCCACTCAAGCAGGATCTATATATCTCCTTCTTCTTTATCACTTATCCAAAAATTAGATCTAGATTTGATTTAGAAGATCTTCAAAACTCCTTTCGAAGATGTGAGTTGTCTCTTATAGTAGTGCTACCTTCTTCCTTTTCCTATCACCTTTCTCTTGCTTTGATCACACCAAACTTGTGCCCAAAAATTCTTGGGCATGGATAGGAGAGAGAACACCTAAAGGTGGCATGGAGGAGGAAGAGAGGCAGCCTTTTGGCATAGGCAATGGGTGAATCATCTTTGATCTTGGTGCAGACAAGGTTTTTATAGACCCCATTGTGCCATATAGTGCCACATCATCCCAACGAATCATGGCTTTCTATGCAATCATATCTAAATCTAATTGATGAGATGACATTATCTAATCCAATCAGATGAGAGCCCCTCTAAATCATCCTTAGATGATGCTAAGACTAGATCAAAGATGTCTTCTAGGCACCATCTAAGTAGAATCCCCAAAGCAACTAGAGTCCCATCTGTACAGGACTCCAGATGCTTTATCCATGGGCGCATGCCTCCCTAGGCGTATCCCCCTTATCCATCTACTTTTTAGCAGGTGCACTAGTCAAAGAACTCTCTCTTATGATGGCTTGACATATGGGCAGATGTCTAAGTGTCAAAGGTCAACGTTTAACCAAATATTCAAAATAGGATCTAGCAGGTGATGGAAAATGGCATGTGTTGTTTCAAATTCATCTCATAAATTAAGACAACCCTTTTCTGACCTGGACAAGCTCTAGTCAGACCAAGTAAATGTACTTGAGTGAGTCCAAACATATTTGGCTCAGTCAAGACAAACTTTCATGATAATTAAAGGAGAACATTAGGCTCAATCATGTGCTAGCATGATTTTCTTGTACCAAATTTAATCAAATTCAAATCAATTAAACTGGGTTAGTCCAATTGATGATATCTAGATCAAAATCCTTATTTGTGTGATCTAGTTAGGTTCAATTCAATATGGTAATGAGATATGTCACGATCTCTATCATCAACATCATCGAAACACCTTCCGATGGATCAGAACTTTTCTGATTCGGACAACTAGTATGATTGATCATCTAAATCATTCCAATTATTCTCAAAATCCACTAGTGACACCTAGCAGCATATGGTGGCAATCCATCAGAACTAAAAATGAATCTCTCAGTGCAGTTACTTGTGTGATTAAGTTCTTCTATCTTGAGCCCCGACTGGATTGGGGTTAAGGTAATCTCGTCAAACCCTAATATCCATCATATGATTAATCATTCGATTCAAGTTCAATGTGAAAACCTTAATAGAAACTCTTTCTAATATTTCACTCTGCCATGGCCATAAGCTTATGGACTTGATTCTCATGATCATCATAGCACTACTCCTCATCTACCAAGGTAGATAGATTTTCTATTGGTACAATCTAATTCCTACAATGAACATGCTATAGCCAACATACACCTCAGGATTCTGAACGGCTAGGAGATCGAGTCATGGTATAGTCAAACTATAGCACACTCAAGGTGAACTGTCGATGTACCTCAGGTCAAAGAATCAGACACACAACTGCAGCTTCGAGCCAGTCATCGACGAGAAGGTAGACTTCCTAATGACTGCTCGAGGTGGTCACGCTCAGTGCCCTCGTTCTCTAACGAGTACCTATGCTCTCACTCTGATATCTTTACACCATAAACTCAAGACTCATCTATTATAAAGAAGCAATTGTACACCAACCTTCAGGATCAATCACCATCCTTATGATGATTCTACGATCAGGGGCATTTTATGAGTTAATAATGAAAATTCATATCTTAAATTTTGAACTCTTGAAAATAAGAACTATCATTACCATTAACTCAAGGATGTATCACAGACACTAAATACACATTGTGATAGAAAATAATCATTTTTATTATTTATAGTCAAAATTATAATTTTACCCTTAAAAGTATATAACAAGTGTAAGCCAATTCTGGCTTCTAGAGCACACATATCTAACACCTTCTATAAAAGAGACCCTCTAGATATATTTTCTTCTAAGCTCTCTTTCCCTTTTTGTTACTCTACTTCTCTATTTTCTTGAGCACTCTATTCTAGTTGGCTAGAGAACTGACTTGAGCATCGAAGGGTCCTATCGGAGCCATCCATCTTTGGTTTGGACTTTATTTTGTAGGTCATAGACCCAGAACGTTCAGGTCCATACCGGCGGTATTTGGTTAGCTTCTAGAGACGCTAGGTCTCCTGGTCTACTTTTTTATCCTGGACTTTATATCCGCGGCTTCCGCCCCTCCATTTCCTCCACGTCTCGCTCCCTGTCGTCTCACATACACACTCTCTCTCCTCAGCATCTCTCTCTCTCTCTCTCTGATATCCGATCGCGATGGGTAAACCCTTCGATCTCTTGTCTTGTCATTCTTCTACTTTGAGCTTCGATCTTCGATCGTGGTTTTCTGATTTGTGGTGATTTTTTCGTATTTTTTCTAATTTTTTGAGCAGCAAGTGGGAAGAAGATCAAGATCGGCATCAACGGTTGGTTCCTGGCCCTTTTTGCTGATTTTTGTCTGGATTTAGGGTTTTGATCTTGATGATCAGGGTTCTGGATGGATCTTTAAGAGGTTTTAGTTTTGATTTCTTATGGTCTGGTTTGGTGGTGTTAGGTTTTGGAAGGATCGGGCGTTTGGTCGCCAGGGTCGCGCTCCAGAGCAGTGATATTGAGTTGGTGGCCGTCAATGATCCGTTTATCAGCACTGACTACATGGTATTAAGCGAAATCCTTTCTGTAAATTTACTGATCTACGGATCTGATGATATCGTAATACGTCAGTTATTTTGATAGTTTGGTACTACTGGTGCCGTTTCTTGGTATCTTCTAATTCATCATCACTTTAATTAGTTGTTTAGAAATTGTTATGTGATAATTCTGTTTACGTCGGAGATCGCGATGCATGAGCTTTGGCTTGGATTTTTTACTGATCTGATCGTGCTCTATTTTTATTTTTGTGTTTCACGGAGGCTTCTAATTTATTTAACAACAAAAAAAAGTCGACCAAAAAATTCGGTCGATCGCCGCCCAAACAACAACAACAACAACACGCACGCGCGCGCGCGCACAAAAGGAAAAAAAATGAAACACCTACACACGCACACACAAAAACAGGAAAAAAAAAATCCTTATATGTTCTCCGATATCCTCTTTTGTGCCGGTGTGGTTATTTCTTTCACAAAATGATGTTTTATGAATTTTTAGAATTCGTCGTTTGTAAGCATGGAGGTTTGGCTGTTCGTGTTGCAGCATCTAATTTTGTATCTAATGAACAACTTTTGTTACCCCGAGGAAGAGAAAGTAGAGAGCATGGAGCCCCGGCTCCGATCATGATCCTTCTCCGAAGGAGACTTTCTTAATCTACAGTCGATAGCCCTTTGAAATCCATGATCAAGATGATGCTCTCGATCAGAAGCTTCAGAACATGAATCGATAGATTGAAGAGCTCCACCATGCCACCCTGGTCCACCACGACATCATCTGCATCGATCCTCCCTTTTTTGCCCAAATCAAGAAGGAG
>QRFJ01001087.1:0-138335 GCA_006176705.1 Cocos nucifera | reverse complement strand
TCGTTCTATGACTTGATGCAGCACAGGAGACCATTAACCGAAATAGAGGAGAAGATTCGATCTAATCGATGAGATGCATAAATAGCTATCATGGCAGACAGAGCGATGATGCCAAAAAGACTAGCAGCTGTCAGGGAGAGATTGTGTGCCAACCTTACTAGTTGAAATTGCAGGCCCTCAAGAGCCGAAGTCAACAACTTAAAAGGGAACAGCTATTGCATGTTCAGAGGCTACTTTGATCTGTGGGAGGAGGACATTGATACGATAATGCCAGACAGGTAATCCTTTGTAAAACAACTGAACAGCTATTATATTGTAATTTTTCAGGCCGCAACAAAAAACATCCCTACTCCAAACATTACAATCAAGGGTGGAGACAGCATCAAATTTCTCATGGAGCAATCAAAATGCAGCACAACAAACCACCCGGGATTCCAGTACCTTGAAAAGAAGTCTACATGGAAGAGCTAATGTGTCAAATTCATACAAAACCAAGAAGCCAACTTTAAAAAATTTGAAGTCAACTTAGGCAGGACCAAACAAGCAGCATTTTCGAAACTTGGAGATGCAAAATAGGTCAAATGGCTAAGTAAATCTCCGAAGACCTCAAGGATCCTTTTTGCAAGCAATACGGAGGACAAATCCAAGGGATGCAAGTCAATGCTATATCACCCTTAAAAGAAGTGGTACCAAAGCTGGAGGGAGCCACATCAGAATGGAGAAGAGCCAACTACAAATAAAGAACCATCAACTCAACTGTCAGTCACCAAAACAACCGCAGATGGATGGTCTCCAGGTTATACGGTTGCTGATCCAAATGTGAAGCCCCTACGTGCCGCCACTGCCATTCCCAGAAAGACAAATGCAGCATCAGATTAAGAAATTTCTAACTTTTTTCAAAATTCTAAAGAATTACATATTAATATCCTTTTGTAGATGCTATTACTCAAATGCCCAGGTATGGCCCAGTTTTCTCAAAGAAATCTTAACAATAAGAAAAAGCTGAAAGATTCATTGAGAGAATAAATTTGAGATGAAGAATGCTCAGCAATACTTCAAAATAATATTACCACAGAAGCTTAAAAGACCGGGAGCTTTACTATCCCTTGCATATTGGTGTTGTAGTTTTGATAAAGTTTATGTGATTTAGGAGCAAGCATTAACTATGCCTTTTTTCTATTTTCAAAAGCTGTGTCAATACAGGGAACCCCAAGCCTACACTATTACTCTTCAATTACGCGGGACAAGATCCATTAAATATCCAAAAGGTATAGTGGAGGATTTCTTTGGTAAAGGTAAAACAAGTTTTATTTTCCTGTTGATTTTATTGTTCCTTGATTATGGGAAGAAGATTTTATGATGTACCCTTATTTAGGGAGGACCCTTTTTTAGCTTACTGGAGGAGGCTTTAATAGCATATTCACAAGGAAAATTATTCTTAGATCCAAGATGAACAAGTTACTTTTTAATGTTTAAAATATTAAACATCCTAATAATCAAACTTGTTTTTTCTAATTGACAATTATTTGACAATCCATTTATATTGAATAATTCTGTAGAAAATAAAGTTTGAGGACTAAAAAGCAAAGCATGTCAAATTGAAGGGATTCGATTTCAAACACTGAAAGATTCCAATTGAAGTGGCACCAGATTGATCCACTTTAGAATTTCAAAGAAAGTCAAGCTGAAGGACTATAATCAGAACTACTAATATAGGTTGTTCTTCTTTTTAGTTGGATCATTTTTTTTTATTTTTTTTTAGTAAATTTGTTGTTGCACTTTACTGCTCTGGTGTATATTTTTAATTTTTACAGAAAAAATCATGAAAGAACTCAAGCAAAATTTCAAAGCTCCAAAAAACCAGATTGAGCCAAAATCAGGTGTATTCTTTCCTATCCTTTTATTTACATCCTTTATTTTTCTTTCTCCTTTTAAAATAATACCTAGAATAATATTAAAAAAAAAAAAAAAAAAAAAAATCATGTGTTAAGAAGAAAATCTTGAGCAAAGATAAACTGTATTAAAGTGATTAAAAGATAAGATTATTTGCTAATAAATGGTAATCGAGTAAAGAAGTAGATTATTTGGTCAACTTTAACAGCCACTTAGGTCATTTAAAAGATTATTTAGGACTTCTTAATTGCACATTGCACACTTAACCAAGGCAAAGTAGTATTGATTATAAGGCCAACTGGAAGATTCAATTATCACTGAAAAATTGGTAATTATATACATTCTTAATCAAAGAAACTTAAATTAAGATAAGTGCTACTGCTATAAATTAAAGTGCAAAAGAACAGAGTATTGTGATTGCCCAAGCCTAGTAACTGCGGTCTCTTGCACCTAGGTTCAAGTGTGGAAATTCAAACGTTAAAAACGGTAAAGGGTCCAAGGGCGGAATGCTCTAGCAAAAAAAAAAAAAAAAAAAAAAAAAAAAAAAAAGGCATGTGAAAGCTACCTTTAATATCATGAGTATAAAATGAGAATGTATAGGAAAATTGACCAAAATAAGTGATAAGAGAGGATACTTTTTGTTCTTCTAGTTTAATACTGAAATTGCATAAAAGTAGTCATCACGAACATAAGTGCTATAATCTTTGATGTTACTCAAAGAAAGTTTTTAATATTGTACTAAAAATTTGCTTCCGGAAAGGGGGCTCTCAATTTTAGTTACAATATTTTCTAAACTTTTTGATCTAATCCAAATTTTATCTCTGTGATAAATGAATTTATAAATATGGTATTAAATAAACATTTGCTAAGGGACTGCAATGAATAAGTTGGGGGGGTGTGATAAAGTTAGCCAAAAAAATACTAATTAAAAGTATTAAATTATAAAATAAATTAAAATAATTTATTAAAAATTGATACTTTTATTTATCTTATGTAGGAAAGAAGGCTCCAATGTGGAAGGATCTTCATTTTTCTGAATTCAGATGAACACAATTTCAGCAAAACAGACTTCAAACCCAGCCCGAATCGGGAAATTTCAAAAAAAAAAAAAAAAAAAAAAAAAAAACGCTGACGCCAACGTGACGTCAGGCATTTTTCACGGGCGTACGGTGGACCAACCGGAAGGATATTTCGAGGAATTCACAGACGGAGGCGCCTCTGATTGGTTGCAAGACGCGGCGGTCCACGCAAACACCGGGCATCTGCGCACGGTCACCAGAGGGCAATTTGAGGAATTTCTGGCTGATCCAACGGGCGGTTTTCACGAATCTTGATCGACGACGAGAAAGAGGCGCTGATGGGAACGGCATCCGCAGGCTCCCGGCTCGAGATCCAACGGCCGAGATTCATCTCGCTGAAAAACTAATGTCTGAAAGGCTGATTTCAACGAAGATCGGACGGCCCAGATTCAATCCATTGGAGATCCAAACGGCTGATATTAAATCCGACTTTTGATCTCGGTTTATTTTAACGGGTTTTTTGAGTAGTTTTTGGACCATTTATCAACATCGCCACGGCCAGAAACTATTCAGATATATTGAATTATTTTAGGACGTTCTAAAATCGTAGTTTTGGATGGATTTGGAGACTTCATCTATAAAACAAGGGCCCTGTTGCCGTGAGAATAAAAAAAAGAAAGAAGAGAAAAGGAAAAAGGGAACAAAAAACATGAGAAAATCGTGAGAGAGAGAAACAGGGGAGAAAGAGAATCAGAGTGAAAAACAGAGAGAGACGGGAAAAGGAAAAAGAGAAGAAAGAGAGAGAGGAAGAAAGAGGAGGGAGATATTCAAGAGCTCTCTTCTTCACCAAGTTCTCCGCCATCAAGAGCAACCAGATTAATCAATTTCAGGCAATCAAACAGTTCTTTCTTAATTCTCAGATTTATAAGTAAATTGTTATCATGAACTAAAAATTTACTAAGGCTAAGGTGTAGCACTCTTTTGATGCAATATATCAGTATATTATTAAATTTTATATGAGAGTATATAAATCTATCTTAATACTTTTAAAGATTATGGCCTCTTAGTTGATCTGATAAACATAGATGTTACGGACCAAAGATACATCTATGTTAATGCTTTCGTTTGATTTATATACCTTGTATTATGGAATCAAATTAGATTCATATGCATGCGGAATTTTAGTCGCTTTGGACGCAGCGTTATTTTAATTAGAGGGTTTTCACAAACCTATGCATTAATATTTATTTAAATACACTGGATCAAAGGTAATTAATAAATATTAATAGATTTTGCTATGCCTGGAACTAAAGGGTTTATTGAATAAATTAGGAGGACTCACCGTCACATGAAATAAAATTAATCTAAAACCTGAATATCGTATTGATTGAGTTGAACCGAGCCTTGTAATCCAATTGCTCTTGAATTTAAAACCTCAATAATTTACACTCTCTCCTATTTAATAAAAAAAAAATTTTAATTATTTTAATTATTTTTTTATTTTTTATTCTATAAATCGATTCTTCTAAATAAGAATAGGAAAGAGCTTTTCAGTACTTGTCTTTCCAATCCTCTAGGACGATACTCTACTCATTCACTTTATTACTGATCCTGGTTGCAAACTTGCCATAGCTTTTAAATTAGCACGCATCCATCTTCAAAACTCCTTTCGAAGTGTGAGTTCTCTTGCAAGTAGTGCTTGGCCTTCATTCCTTTTTTCTTCGCTTTTCTCTAGTTTGGATCGAACCAAACTTATGGCCCAAAATTATTTGGGCAATGGATAAGAGAGAAGATTGAAGGTGGCATGGAGGAGGAGAGGGGCAGCCTTGTGGCAATGGGCAATGGTAAAGCATCTATTGATGCTTGGCGTAGATAGATTTTTATAAGACCCTGTTGCGCCCATTGCAATGCCACATCATCCAACCACATCATGGGATTTCTATGCAAATCGATCTTAAATTTGATTGATGGAGATTGACTCATCTAATCAATCAGATTGCGAAGCCCTCTGAATTATCCTTTAGATGGCACCAAAGACTTGGACAAAGACAGTTCTCTAGGCGCCATCAAGTTAGAATCCTCGAAGCAACTAGGAGTCCCCATCTATACGAGACTCCAGGATGCTTTATCCTGGGCGCCATGCATCCCTAGGCATGTGCCTTATCCATTCTACTTTTCTTAGTAGGTGGATTGGTCTAAGAAAATCTCTCCTATGGATGCTGGGACACATGGTGATGTTCTAAGTGTGGAAAGGTCGTATTTGACCAAATGCTCCGAAAAATAAATTTAGCAAGTGATGAAAAATGGTAGCTGTTCTCAATTCATCTCAGTAATTAAGACAACCCTTTCTGTCTGGACAAGCTCTGTATGAGACCAAGTATTAGTATACCTGAGTGAGCCAGACATATTTTGACTCAGTCAGAGACTAAACTTTATGATATTAAGGGAGAAACATTAGGCTCGATCAATGTCTAGACAAGTGATTTTTTTGTACCTAATGATATCAATTCAAATCAATTTAGAACTGGGTTATTCTAAATTGATTGATATTCAGGATCAAATCCTTATTTGTGTGATAGTTAGTTCAAAAGTTTTTTCCAATTTTGATAATGAGATATGTCCCTGATCTCTATCTCGACATTCCATCGAAATCCTTTCGATTGGATCAGAACTTTTTTGTTATCGACAGACTAGTATGATTGTCATAAATCATTCCTAATTTTGCTCCAAAATCACTTAGTGACACCTAGCATATGGTGGCAACCATCAGAACTTGAAAATGACCTTCTATGCGTTACCTATTGTATGATTTAAGTTCTCTCTATCTTGAGCCCCGAACTGGATTGAGGTTAAGGTAATCTCTGTCAAACCCTATATTCCATCATTATGATTAATTCATTCGATTTAAGTCCTCAATGTGAGCACTTAAATAGAAATTCTTCTAATTATTTCACTCTTCCATGGCATGCCTTATGACTTGATTTCTCATGAATCGATCATAGAGCTACTCCTCTCTTACCAAGATAGATAGATTTTTCTTTGGTGCATTCAATTCTACAATGGACATGACTATAGGCCAAACATAACCTTAGGGATTGCTCGAAGCTGTAGGAGATCGGGTCATGTTTAGTCAAACTATTAGCAAACTCAAGTGAACTGTACGATTCTCTTAGATCAAAAGAACCAGACAACACAACTGCAGCTTCGGCCAGTCATCGACGAGAGGTAGACTTCCTATGGACTGTCCGAGGGTGGTCATGCTCCGTTGCCCTCATTCTCCTACACGAGTACCTTGGTACTTCACCTTGATATCTCTGACCCATAGACACTCAAGACTTTCTTTACTTAAGAAGATGATTGTACACAACCTTCGGATTCAATCACCCACTCTGTATGACTACGTCAGGGATTTTATGAGTTAATAATTGAAAAATTCATATTCTTAAATTTTGAATCTTGAAAATAGAATATCGATGTACCATTAATCAAGATGTATCAACAACACAAATACACATGTATGATAGAAATAATCTTTTTTATTATTTTATAGTCAAATTATAATTTTACCCTTTTAGAATGTATATAAGTGTCACCAATTCTGACTTCCAAGCACACATATCTAACAAACGCCACTTGGACCAAAGCTTAATTGGACTACAATCTATGTCCCATCTTTCAGGTGGTTTCAATGTATTCTTATTAGGCCAACGGCTTTGTAAAAGTGGGTCTACTTAGCATTGTCTGGCGGAGTTTGACTCTTTTACCTCGACATATCTTTTTTCGACGGTAATCACGGATGAGGTGGGTACCGCCGCTCATGTGTTTTTGAATTTAGAGACCTCAGCTCCTTAGCAAGGGCTATGGTGCCATTTTGTCGCAGTACAGAGGGAATGGGCATCTGATGGCATCACTTTCATCTCTACGGTAAACTTTCTTAATATACCCCAGGAAATGCTTCCTTCGTAGCTTCCTGAAATGCAGCGATGTATTTCTGGCTCTATGATGGAATCTGTATTATTGTCTATTTAGAACTCTTCCCAATTGACAAGCACCACCATTACACACAACCAATTTTTATTTTATCGACTTTCATCATCTATATCCGACATAAAAATTTAAAGTCTAATACCCTTGGACTTGAGTTCTCCCATTTACAAAAATTCAAGAAACATTATCCTTAGTTTCTTCTAAGTTACTTAAGCATACATTTCACAGAATCCAGTGTTCTTCTCCTAGATTTGACTGATATCTGCTTGTGACACTCACAGGCATGGGCTATATTAGGTTGTGTACATAACATTGCATACAATGAGGCTCCTTATTACAAGAAGCAAAGAGAATCTTGTTCATGCATTCAATCTCCTCTGATGTCGGACACGAAGATGCATGAACCACAAAATCCAACCTCTGGAGTTCCATCAAATAGCACTCCTCTCAAAAAATATCTTCAGAAAGACCTAGCATTTCGGTCTATCTCTATAGACTTTGTCCAAGAATTGAAGGATGCTTCTCCTAGGTCTTTTATGGAGAATTCTTTAATAACCATATTTTAACTATGGTCAACATGGGAATATCATTTCCAATAAGGAGGATATCATCACATATAGCTATGAGGAAGATGATAGCGTCCAACTGATCATTTTTGAAAATTTACATGGTTCCTCCTCATTCTTTGATATAAAAACCAAATAATTTGATTACATCATAAATGGAGTTTCTAGGCTCTGAAATGCTTGCTTAAGTTATATACGAACCCTTTGCAGTTGCATACTTTGTGATCAGTATCACTTGGATCTGTGAAACCCCGCAGCTGTTTCATATAGATATCTTCCTCAAGTTATCCATTTAAGGAATGCCATTTTTACATCCATTTGCCATATTATCATAATCGAAATGGCTGCAATAGCAAGCAATGTGCGAATGGATTTAGCATGGCTACTGGCGAAAAAGGTATTCCCTGATAGTCAATGCCTTTCGCACTTGACTATTAATCTTTGCCACTAATTCTAGCTTTGAATGTCTCTACATTCCCACTACATCCAATCTTTTTCTTGTATATCCATTTTCACCCAAATAGGTTACTATACCTTCTGATAAGATCTACCAAGGTCCAGACTTGGTTTGAGTTGCATCGAGTCAATTTCTGACTTCCATTGCCTCTAACAATTTCCTTAAGTCGATATCTGATTTCATCTTGTTATAGTTTTGGGATCATTTCAACATGAACTCCATTACCTATTGAGGAATATTTTTTTCTACTTCTCTTAATCAGACCTTAAGTTACTCTCCGGGGATAGGAAATCCTTTCGTATCTTCGAGGTGGAGGAGTAGTGATGTTTGGCTCAAACTAATTTTGTTCTAAAGGATCCTTAGCCCTTGCTCTTGCAGACTTTCTCCTCTAGCTTGACTACTTTTTTTTTTTTTCCCATGCTGCCATTCTTAATAAATTATTTTTTAAGAAAGATGGCATTGTCGACTCACATCAAATATTTCTGGAATATAGAAATAATATCCTAATGACTACTCTTTAGAATATCCTATGAATCGAGCTCAAAAGAACCTATAGTCTAACTTATCTGCTTGTTTTCTTTTGACATGAGCCCAACAATCCCGAATTCTGAGATGACTCAAACATGGTTTCTTGCCATGCCATATCTCATATGGTGTGGTAGGAATAGTTTTAAAAGGAATCCTATTCAGTAAATATATAGCAATTAACAAACTATGTCCCCAAAGAAAATCAGGAAGGTTTGTGAAGCTCATCATGGGTCGAACCATATCTAATAGGGTCTAGTTCCTCCATTCTGAAATCCCATTAAGTTGAGATATTCTAAGTGGAGTTCATTGAGAGACTATGCCATTTTGCTTGAGATAGTCCAGAAATTTCTGACTAAGGTATTCACCTCCTCTGTCTGATCGAAGAACCTTAATGGATTTTTTATTTTGCTTTTCTACTTCATATCTTAATTCTTTAAACTTTTCAAAGGCTTCAGACTTGTTTCTCATAAGATACGCATACCCATACCGAGATAAATCATCGGTGAAGGTTATGAAGTAGATAAAATTACCTCTAGCCGACACATCAAATGGGCCGCACACATCAGTATGTACTAGGGCAAGTAAATCCGTGGTTCTTTCCCCATATCCCACAAAAGAGAGTTTAGTCATTTTGCCATGAAGACATGACTCACAAATTGAATATGACTCGAAAGTCAATGGACTCAATAGCTCAATTTTCTCTAATTTGTTAACCCTATCTTCTACTATATGACCTAGTCTAAGGTGCCATAGATACCTATCGTTTGGACTATCCCTAGATCATTTCGATTTTATGGCATTCAAATTTTGCTCGATATTAAAAATACATACATCAATATATAACTGGTAAATATCGTTAATAAGAAAACCACTTGCAATTTTATTTCTTTCATAAAGAATATTATAATGGTCCTTAAGAAACTAATTACATAGCCTTCTAGTGCTAAACATGAAATAGAAATCAAATTCCTGCTTGCTGCAGGCACATAATAATAATCCTTAAGTACTAAATCTATACCAGATGGTAGTCAAGGAGGATAGGTTCTCACAGCCACAGCAGCAATCCTTGCTCCATTTCCAACATGTAGGACATCTCACCATCCCTCAACCTCTTGCTATCTTCAAAACCCTACATGGAAGTGCACAAATGAGCACTAGAACCAGAGTCAAGCATCTAACTAGACGCAGAAGAAATCATAAGGTTAGATTCAATAACGAGCATACCTCTAGAAGGACCTGCCTCCAGAAGGACCTTCAGTGGCCGTTAGTGTTGCAATGGAAATACTTTCCTTTGTTAGTGACCTTCTTGTTCAGCTCTATCTTCTTTTTCTTTCCTCCTTCCACCTTTTGCCTTTATATAGACTTCTTCTTCTTTCCAAAAGACTTTCTCTTGTAAGAAGTCCATTCCATAGCAAATACTGAGCCTTTAGAATCTTTCATTGAAAGCTCAGTAGTAACCAGCATGTTCATAAGCTCGGCCAGAGTATTTTGAAGTTTATGCATATGGTACTTCATGATGTACTACCTATATGCATCAGTCAAGGATTACAAAATTATATCATTCTGCAGATCTAGGTCCAACTTCACTCCGAGCTTCTTATGCTCTTTCAAGTCCTTGATCATCATTAGATAATGATCTTGGACTGACTGCCCATCACGCATTTTAGCCTTGAATAGTCATTTAGTGACTTAATATTTGGCTGCGTGACTTTGTTCACCAAACATCACTTGCAGGTGTGATAATATTTGGTGGACAGTCTTGATATCTTTATGTTGGCACTAAAACTCATCAGACATCGAGCCCAACATGTAGTATCTAGCCATGTCATCTTCATTTGTCCACTTATCTAGAGATGCTTTCTATTCAGCAGATGGACGAGCTGGTAAGGTGGAAGGATCCTAGTCCAATACATGAGTTAACTTCTTAGAACCCAAAATGATTATGATATTTCGAAGCCAATCCTTGTAATTGGGTCCGATCAATCTATGGGTGTCCAAGATACGTGCTAGTGGGCTGGATGCAGACATTTTGCTTTTTTTGTAGAGAGTCAAAGTTTTTAGTTAGATATTGTAATTAAGATTTGACCAATATTTTTAGGGGTTTAATTTTTAAACAAATTAACCTCCACTATTTTTTTGGATCCCTACACTCCCTCTGTAGAGATGCGAAAATCTTCACGATTATAGATTTCTAATGGATGGTGCAGTCCCACCAACTGACTCATCACTTCACCTAATAGTTATTGGTGTTGGGTTAGCCAATGAGTGGATAACTCTTGTCCAATAATTTTTTAATCATGGTGCATCCAAACTTGGTCTATAATTCATGAATCTCACCATGTTCGGAATATTGATCCACTCCTTAGTTAAGTCAGATCCATCATTTGTATAGATTAGATTCTTAATTGGGTCTCTCACCATATCTAAAATATTGAGCTCAATTTATCCTCCAGCCCGTAGCATCCAATGCCTAATAGATATGGTTGCATCTTTTTGATGCAACTGAACCACTATGACCAGCCAAGAACAATCAACCCTGAGAAGGACCCACATATCTACAATAGTGGAAGACCTTAGACTTAATCTTTTCTTAGAAAGATTTGATTTAGGTCTCTTTAAACTTGGCTTACAATAGCTATAACAATTATGACTAATCTAGTGGCATGGGTTAGCTTGGATTGTTAACCACCTTAGATCAAGACTGGATCGACAAATATGGCCAGGTAAGTGAGACTGATGGAAGGGATATGCCATTAACTCGATAAGAATGCATTCAAGTCGAGTAGCTTCTAATTAAAAATTAGTCGGTTGTATCTGCCAGACTTACCTTAGACACCAAATTATTGAGCCAGAACCAATCAGATTAGCCACAATCCAGACTCTAACCACTGAGCCTAATTAGGTCTTAGCTTGATCGATCACTTATGTGATTCGATCTTGACCCAGACTTAATCCGATTAGGACTGGTCAAGTTTAAGCTCTCTTGATCCCATCTAACCAACTCTTGATTCGATTTGATCAACCGCTAGACCTAATTGAGCTACCCAAGCTCGAACCCAATTTTATGAATATGTCTTAAATCTAAAAATTCTTAATTTTTAGACTTAACATATTTCATAATCTTAATTCTTAATTAAGTTTAGGATTCACAAACAAAATATGTAAATAAAATTCTAGGGTTTCAGGATCTATGATTTTGCAGAAAATAAGTTTTAGGTTTTTGATTAAGGATGAATGCACAGCACCCCTACACATCATAAGAACACTCCATCAAATGGAAGGAGAGGGCATTTAAACCCTACTTTATTCTTATGATCGGACGGCCAAGGAGAATGCCTTAATCAGAAATATGAAAACTACAAAACTAGTTAGATCTACATCATATATCTCATATATAAAAAATTAATCTAACTATAAACATATTTTGCATACATCTTCATGTATCATATCATGCATATTTTTAGATCTAAATTATCCATAATTATCAAAAAAATCAAATTTAAATTGATCATTTTAAGTTAAAATCTATTCTAGACAATTATGTAGAACTATTCTACAACTAGTCTAAATATGCATTCATCATATCTCATATGAACAAAAATTAAATAATATTATTTTTTATTTTTTATATCTTATTATAATATTTATAACATTAAAAAATAGTAAATAAATAGATCTAAAAAATTATAACTAATCAAATTAAATTATGATCATGCTAGACTATACATAGAATAATTCAATTCTACAACTAGTCATGCATCTTGTATAACTTAGGTCTAAATTATTTAATTTTTTTTAATTTTTGATTTTAGATCTAATCATCTCTAATGTGATATCTGAAATCATCAAATTATCAGATCAAAACTAAAATAAAATTAGATCTAATAGAAAATGCAACCTGGCTTTGATACTAGTTGAAAGAAAAATCTAGTTTTTTGGATTAGATTTGTTTAAATCTAATTGGATCAAGAGAGATATTTTAAAATTTTTTTTCTTGGATCTAGATCAGATTTGAGATTTTTCAAATTTGATATTATTGATCTAATAAAAATAATAAAATAAAATAAAAAATAAATTAAATCTAATTTTAATTTATCTTGTTGCTGGTAATCTGATTATCCTATGATGATCCTGATGTCTGCCTGAGGTTCTGAATCTAGCCATGCAAGTGCCTGACCTCTATCAGTATCCACTCAAGCAGGATCTATATATCTCCTTCTTCTTTATCACTTATCCAAAAATTAGATCTAGATTTGATTTAGAAGATCTTCAAAACTCCTTTCGAAGATGTGAGTTGTCTCTTATAGTAGTGCTACCTTCTTCCTTTTCCTATCACCTTTCTCTTGCTTTGATCACACCAAACTTGTGCCCAAAAATTCTTGGGCATGGATAGGAGAGAGAACACCTAAAGGTGGCATGGAGGAGGAAGAGAGGCAGCCTTTTGGCATAGGCAATGGGTGAATCATCTTTGATCTTGGTGCAGACAAGGTTTTTATAGACCCCATTGTGCCATATAGTGCCACATCATCCCAACGAATCATGGCTTTCTATGCAATCATATCTAAATCTAATTGATGAGATGACATTATCTAATCCAATCAGATGAGAGCCCCTCTAAATCATCCTTAGATGATGCTAAGACTAGATCAAAGATGTCTTCTAGGCACCATCTAAGTAGAATCCCCAAAGCAACTAGAGTCCCATCTGTACAGGACTCCAGATGCTTTATCCATGGGCGCATGCCTCCCTAGGCGTATCCCCCTTATCCATCTACTTTTTAGCAGGTGCACTAGTCAAAGAACTCTCTCTTATGATGGCTTGACATATGGGCAGATGTCTAAGTGTCAAAGGTCAACGTTTAACCAAATATTCAAAATAGGATCTAGCAGGTGATGGAAAATGGCATGTGTTGTTTCAAATTCATCTCATAAATTAAGACAACCCTTTTCTGACCTGGACAAGCTCTAGTCAGACCAAGTAAATGTACTTGAGTGAGTCCAAACATATTTGGCTCAGTCAAGACAAACTTTCATGATAATTAAAGGAGAACATTAGGCTCAATCATGTGCTAGCATGATTTTCTTGTACCAAATTTAATCAAATTCAAATCAATTAAACTGGGTTAGTCCAATTGATGATATCTAGATCAAAATCCTTATTTGTGTGATCTAGTTAGGTTCAATTCAATATGGTAATGAGATATGTCACGATCTCTATCATCAACATCATCGAAACACCTTCCGATGGATCAGAACTTTTCTGATTCAGACAACTAGTATGATTGATCATCTAAATCATTCTAATTATTCTCAAAATCCACTAGTGACACCTAGCAGCATATGGTGGCAATCCATCAGAACTAAAAATGAATCTCTCAGTGCAGTTACTTGTGTGATTAAGTTCTTCTATCTTGAGCCCCGACTGGATTGGGGTTAAGGTAATCTCGTCAAACCCTAATATCCATCATATGATTAATCATTCGATTCAAGTTCAATGTGAAAACCTTAATAGAAACTCTTTCTAATATTTCACTCTGCCATGGCCATAAGCTTATGGACTTGATTCTCATGATCATCATAGCACTACTCCTCATCTACCAAGGTAGATAGATTTTCTATTGGTACAATCTAATTCCTACAATGAACATGCTATAGCCAACATACACCTCAGGATTCTGAACGGCTAGGAGATCGAGTCATGGTATAGTCAAACTATAGCACACTCAAGGTGAACTGTCGATGTACCTCAGGTCAAAGAATCAGACACACAACTGCAGCTTCGAGCCAGTCATCGACGAGAAGGTAGACTTCCTAATGACTGCTCGAGGTGGTCACGCTCAGTGCCCTCGTTCTCTAACGAGTACCTATGCTCTCACTCTGATATCTTTACACCATAAACTCAAGACTCATCTATTATAAAGAAGCAATTGTACACCAACCTTCAGGATCAATCACCATCCTTATGATGATTCTACGATCAGGGGCATTTTATGAGTTAATAATGAAAATTCATATCTTAAATTTTGAACTCTTGAAAATAAGAACTATCATTACCATTAACTCAAGGATGTATCACAGACACTAAATACACATTGTGATAGAAAATAATCATTTTTATTATTTATAGTCAAAATTATAATTTTACCCTTAAAAGTATATAACAAGTGTAAGCCAATTCTGGCTTCTAGAGCACACATATCTAACACCTTCTATAAAAGAGACCCTCTAGATATATTTTCTTCTAAGCTCTCTTTCCCTTTTTGTTACTCTACTTCTCTATTTTCTTGAGCACTCTATTCTAGTTGGCTAGAGAACTGACTTGAGCATCGAAGGGTCCTATCGGAGCCATCCATCTTTGGTTTGGACTTTATTTTGTAGGTCCCATCAGCAGTCTTACCTTCTTAACTCTAGCTACCTCTAGCATCCTCATAGATTTTTGCACCAATAGGATTGGCACTAGAAGGAGGGGCCTTTGAGCCCTATCTCTAAAAGGAGTGTCTAGTTGATTCTATTTACCTTCTTCTTCTTCTAATCTTTTGAATCCACCTTCATTTAATCTATTCTTGCTCCAAAAATGCCACCAAAGAAGACAACCACTCGACGGTCTATTGCTTCTACCACCAAATTTGAGCTAGATCTGCCTATCCTAGCTCCATCACCAGCACCTCAACCTCCTCCACTCACGGGCATGGTGGATCTAGAGTAGTTCAATTTGCTAATGCAACAGGTTTGAGGCCTCATCGAAATGGTGCAGGCCATGTAGCAGCTCCCGATAGCAGCCCAACCAGAGAAACCTCTATCGAAACTTTAAGAACCAACACAAATAAGGGCCACCTAGGTCAGTAGACCCGTTACCCCGAGGAAGAGAAAGTAGAGAGCATGGAGCCCCGGCTCCGATCATGATCCTTCTCCGAAGGAGACTTTCTTAATCTACAGTCGATAGCCCTTTGAAATCCATGATCAAGATGATGCTCTCGATCAGAAGCTTCAGAACATGAATCGATAGATTGAAGAGCTCCACCATGCCACCCTGGTCCACCACGACATCATCTGCATCGATCCTCCCTTTTTTGCCCAAATCAAGAAGGAGCCCATCCCGTCGAATTTCAAGCTCCCTTAACTGGAGAGTTATAGTGAAACTTTTGATCTGGTTGACCACCATGAGATTTTTCGAACCATGATGCTACTCCATAGAGCACCTAACATCATTCTCTATCGAGCTTTTTCCTCCACTCCAAAGGAAGCAGCAAGAAGTTGGTATTGGGGCTTAAGTTGGGTACCATCCTTTTTTTTGACTAGTTGAGCCATGAATTCATGGCTCATTTCATCAGCAGTCATCACCAGAGATGAGGTTCGGACTTCCTCATCAACATCAAGCAAAAGAAAGGGGAGTCCATCTGAGCCTATGTTAACCGCTTCAATGCTACTACCCTAGAGGTCCAAAATCTGGACCAATCTATTGCTATGGCAACACTAAAGGATGGCCTCCAAAAGAATGATGTTCATTTTTCTTTGAAGAAAATGTACATTCGAAACTTTGCCGACATGCTGGCCTGGGATGAAGGCTATGCCTGAGTGGATGAAGCCTTCAGATTTAAAGATGAAGAAGCCACAAAACAATGGTAGGTGGGTGAATCTAGCAAGCCCGTGATTGAAGAAAAGCTAAGTGAAGCTCGGCCACACTCCCAAATCACTCTTGAGCACAAATGAGCTCAGACTCCCCCTCGAGCTCATCATTAAAGAAGCCTGAACAAAAGAACATGACAGAACTCTCCTCCTCAAAGATTCAATAACTATGCTCCCTTGAATGCCTCGAAGATCCAAGTACTGATGGAGATAAGGGAGCAATTGCCTGAGCTGAAATGATGTAGACTCATCCGACCAAGAGCAAACCTAATAAATATTGCCACTATCATCATGACCATGGTCATGATATTGAAGAATGTATCCAGCTTCAAGATGAGATTGAGGCATTGATTAGAAGAGGTCAGTTGGATCAATTTATTAGGCACCAATTGGAGAGAAGAGAAGATGATCATCCAAGAGCCCCACCATAGTCTGAACCATCCTGAAGGGATGAACTGCAAGAAGATCGGCCTTCCCTTAGATTCATCAACACCATTGCTGGGAGACATCAATAAAAGGAGATCAGTGGATTGATAGAGCCAACGAAGAAGCAGCGGACTGATGAACCCTTCACATTCACTAAAGAAGATGCTCAAGGAGTTCAGCTTTTGCCTAATGATGTGATTGTAGTCACTTTAAATATTATTGATTATGATGTACGTCGTATTTTAATTGATAATAGAAGCTCTACTGATATCTTATTTTATGATGCTTTTTTTAAAATATCCATATTTGATAGTACGATGGGTCCAATGAATTCTCCATTAGTAGGATTCACAGGTGATGCAGTGCCAGTAGAAGGAATAATAATATTGCCAGTGGTAGCAGGTCAGTACCCAAAGCATTCCAGAGCTCAAGTCAATTTTTTAGTGGTCAAGGCCTCTTCTACCTACAATGCAATCCTTGGCCAACCTAGTTTGAATGCAATCTAGACTGTGGCTTCAACTTATTACTTGAAAATGAAGTTTCCAATAAGGCACAGAGTTAAGGAGGTCAGTGGTGACCCGGCACTAGCTCGGCACTAGTATAATATTGCCCTATAGGGAGGAATGCACGCAAATCCTTGTCCAATGGATGAGCTTGATGCCTGTGATGATCTGTCTGAAGAAAAGAGGGAATCCATTGATGACCTTATGGAGGTCCCTTTGAATGATTGGAATAAGAAATACACTATGAAGATTGGCTCCAATCTGAAAGGAGAGGTCAAAAAGTAGCTCGTTGCCTTCTTATAAAAGAATGCTGATGTTTTCACCTAGGTGCCTGCAGATATGCCTGAGATTGATGCGGAGGTAATGGAGCATTGTTTGGGTATGGACCTTAAACATCGAGTAGTGAAGCAAAAAAAGCACAGCTTTGCACTTGAGAGACAAAAGGTTATTATGGATGAGGTCGACAAACTCCTCAAAGCAGGATTCATTCGAGAAGTGTTCTATCCAAACTGGATTGCAAATGTCATTCTCATTAAAAAGGCAAATGGCAAGTGGAGGATATGCATAGACTTCATGAATTTGAATACAGCTCATCCAAAAGACAGCCACCCCCTGTTCAGAATTGACCAACTAATAGACACAACTTCAGGCCATGAATTTCTTACCTTCATGGATGCCTTCTCCGACTATAATCAAATTCGGATGGTACTAGAAAATGAGGAGAAGACTACTTTTATTATTGATTATGATCTTCATTGTTATAGGATCATGCCATTTAGGCTTAAAAATATAGGTACAACTTATCAGCATCTGGTAAGTAAGATCATCAAGAAGTAAATCGGTTGCAACATGGAGGTCTATGTAGATACATGCTGGTTAAAAGTCTATCTTTAGAAAATCACATTACCGATCTTGAAAAAACCTTTAGTACTCTTCGAAAGTATAAGATGAAGTTGAATCCTACAAAATGCGCTTTCGAAGTAACCTTGAGGAAGTTCTTGGGATTCGTTGTTTCAAGACGTGGCATTGAAGCCAACTCAGAGAAGATCAAAGCCATCCAAGAGATGATTGCCCTAAAAATAATAAAAGAAGTTCAGTGCCTTACAGGTAAGGTAGTGACCCTGAATCACTTTGTTTCAAAGTCGGTGGAGCATTGTATGCCCTTCTTTCAAGCACTCAAATAGGCCAAGAACTTTAACTAGACTACTAAGTGCCAGCAGGCCTTCGAATAATTGAAGAACTACCTCAGTTTGCCTTCACTCCTAGCCAAGCTTGAACTTGGAGAAGAACTATTCTTGTACCTTGCTGTGTCTTCAGCAACTATTAGAGCCATCCTAGTCAGGGAAGAGGCTAAAGTTCAAAAGCCGATCTATTATATAAGCAGAGTCCTAAGGGATGCAGAAATAAGGTACATCAAATTAGAAAAGCTAACTTATGCCTTGTTGATTACAGCCAGGAAGCTCCGACCTTATTTTTAGGGACACACAATTACTCTCCTAACTGATTAACCCATCAAGGCAGTTTTTCACTAGCTTGACACCTCCGAAAGAGTAGCAAAGTGGGCGATCGAGTTAACTAAATTTGACATTCATTTTCAACCTCGGCCTTCCATTAAAGCTCAAATACTGCTTGATTTTATAGTGAAGTGCACTATTCCGGATGCAACCAAACCAGAGTACCAAGAAGTTTATATCCCTGGCTCCCCTGAAGAAAAGACTGATCTTCCTAAAAACTTCTAGGCACTATATGTTGGTGGTTCATCCAATGTTTCTGGAGTGGGTGCAGGCTTGATTCTCATTAATCCAGAAGGAATTATGGTCGATTATGCTTTGTGCTTTAAGTTTCTTGCTACTAACAATAGGGCTAAATATGAAGCTCTGATCTTGGGGCTAAAGATAGCTAAAGAATTGAAAGCAAAGCATTTGATAGTTTATAGTGATTCTTAATTGGTGGGGCAGGTTAGTAACACCTTTGAAGCTCGGGAGGAAGGTATGAAGAAATATTTGAAAGAAGTGAGAGATTTAATCCCAACCTTTAGTAGCTTTGAAATTCAGTAGATCTCCAGAGTGGAAAACACGAAAGCCGACTTCTTTCTAAGTTAGCCACCTTAGCCCCAAATGAGCAACCAAAAGAAGTCCTCTTTGAAGTCCTGCAGCACCTAAGTTCAAAAGAACCCCAGGCAATAATGCAAGTCGATCATGAGCCCAGCTAAATCGATCCATTGATTTCTTATCTCAGTGATGGAATTTCTTTTAGAGATCACAAAGAAGCTTGAAAGTTAAAAAATAAAGCTTCTCGCTACATTTTATATGAAAATATGTTGTACAAGAGATCGTAGTCCTTACAACTCCTTAAATATCTCCGACCTTCCGAAGCTGATTATGCCTTGAGGAAAGTTTATAAAAGAATATGCAAAAACCATCTAGGAGAGATATCCTTATTATATAAGTTACTTCGATAAGGCTACTATTGGCCAACAATGCACCAAGATGCGATGGATTATGTAAGAAAATTTGATAGATGTCAGAGAAATGCAAACATTCAAAGACAGCCAGCTTCACAACTTATGCCATTAGATGCTCATTTGCCATTTGCACAATGGAGAATAGATATACTTGGGCCTTTTTCCAAAGCATCTGGATAGTGAAAGTTTCTCTTGATGGTAGATTACTTTACTATGTGGGTTGAGGCTAAACCTCTAGCAAAAATCACTGAAGCTAAAGTACAGGACTTTCTCTAGAAGTCAACTATTTGTAGGTTTGGCCTACCATGAACATTGATCACTGATAATGGGTGCTAGTTTGCAAGAGCAAAGTTCGTTGAGTTTTACAAAGGTCATAATATATCTGACCACTTCACATCAGTAGCTCATCCATAGGCGAATGGTGAGGCAAAAGTAATCAATAAAAGTTTGCTTCAAGGGATAAAGGCAAGGCTTGAAAGGGCAAAAGAAACATGGGTAGACGAACTCTATCATGTACTCTACATTTACAGAATCACTCAAAGATTGCCAACTAGAGAGACCCCTTTCGCATTGGTTTTTGGGATAGAGGCAGTCATCCCAGTCGAGCTTGAACTTCCTTCAAAATGAGTTGAAGCTTTTAGTGAATAGAACAACTCATAGAATCTTAGAGCAAATCTCGATCTATTGGAGGAATATGAGAGAAGGTTCTAATCCAAATTATAGCTTACAAGCAAAGAGTAGCCCGCTACTACAACTCCAGGTTCAGAAGCAAGACATTCAAAGTAGGAGATCTAGTTCTTCGATGAGTAGACGATTCGCAACCTCAAAATTAAGAAAAGCTCATCCCGAACTGGGAAGGCCCCTATGAAGTCAAAGAAATTGTTTGATCAAGAATATATTATCTAAAGAAGCTTGGAGAATCAGCACTCCCATGACCTTGAAACTCAAAGAACTTGCGAATATATCATCAATAATCTTGCCTCAATAAAACATCCTTATTTCAATATCTTTGTTCTTTGGTGCAAAACTATATGATGGCAGAAAATGACTTAATCAAACTTCACTCTTAAATGAAGTAGAAGAACTATGGTTATTTAAGATAAGAGATAAAGGGGAGAGGCCCTTTCAATGGTCCTTTTATGCTCCAATGACCTTGTTAAAAATAGAAGGAGAACCTCATCCTAATAAAAAAAATGGCCAACCCTATCAAAAATAGGAGGATTTCATCCTAACAGAGTGACAAGGAGAGAGGTCCTTTCAATGGTTCTTTTGTTTTCTAATGATCTTGTTAGGAATAGAGGAGAACCTCATACTAGCAAGAAAAAAGGCCAACCCTGTCAGAAATTGGAGGACCTAATCTTGACAGGAGGATAAGGGGAGGCGCTTTCAATAGCCCTTTCATGTCCTAATGATCTTATTAAAAGCAGAAGGAGAACCTCATCCTAACAAGAAAAATGGCCAACCCTCTTAAGAATAGGAGGAGGACCTCATCTTGACAGGAGGACAAAAGAAGAGGCCCTTTAAATTACCTTTTTGTGTCCTAATGATCTTTTTAGAAATAGGAGGATAACCTCATCATAACAAGAAAAAGGCTAATCCTATCAGGAACAGGAGGAAGAGCTAATCCTGATAGGGAGATAAGGGAAGAGGCTCCTGCAACAGCTCTTTTGTGCCCCAATGATCTTGTTAAGAATAGTAGGAAAACCTCATCCTAACAAAAAAAATATCAACCCTATCAAAAATATTAGGAGGATCTCATCCTGACAGGGGGATAAGAGAAGAGGCCCCTTCAATGGCTCTTTTCTGTCCTAATGATCTTATTAGGAATAGGAGGAGAACCTCTTCCTAACAAGAAAAAAGACCAATCTTGTCAGGAATAGAAAAACCTCATCTTGATAGGGAGATAAGAGGAGGCCCTTTCAATCATCCTTTTGTACCTCAATGACCTTGCTAGAAATAAAGGAGAATCTCATTCTAACAAGAAAAAAGACCAATCCTATTAGGAAGAGGAGGACCTCATCCTAACTGGCGAGACAAGTGGAGATGTCCTTTCAACAATCCTTTTATATTTTGATAACCTTGTTAGGAACAGAAGAAGAACCTCATCCTAACAAGAAAAAAGGCCAATCTCATTAGGACAGGAGGAGGACCTCATCTTGATAGGGGAACATGGGGAGGCCCTCTCAACGATCCATTCGTGCCTCGATGTCCTTGTTAGGATAGGGAGGAGAACATGATCCTAATAAGAGAAAAGATCAAATGTGCCAAGAATAGGAGGAGAAACTCATCCTGACATAAGAAATGACCCTTAAATATTTAGGAAGGGAGGATGATTTTATTCACGTGAAAGTCATGATCAACCATAATCGAGGTCAGGAGATCTTGTCCAGACACAAAAGATGTGAAGATCCAATAATACAAACCAAGAATAAACCTACCTAAAGACCATCGTCTACAATCAAAGGGCACATATGTTGCAGCAAACTACAAACACTATCAAAGGGCAACTCTAAATCACGAGCAACAAAAAAGAAGAGAGTGAAAAACTACACAAGAAAAACGAGAAAAAAAAAGATGGAGTCCTACTCAAAGTCAGACTTCAGGCTGCTTGCTCCAGCCATTACAAGGAAGAGTTTCGAGCCTTCATTTCTTCTTTCATCCTCTTCCTTGCCACCAAGCTATCCTTCAGCATCTTCTCCCATTTGTGCGATTCGTCCTCTATCTCTCTCAACGTCTTCCTGAGGATTGTAGATTCAGCCTCTGCATCCTTGATGACATCTTCTTAACAAACCATCTAGATCCTCAGCTGCTACTGCTCGGCTTTCTCCTTTTCATATGACTTAGATAGTCTTTTCATGGTCCCCCTTAAAGCAAGGAGTTTGTTCCATTCCTTTCCAGGATCAGCTTGAGCCATGTCGGCCAGCTGCTTATGGAGTCTCATCACATTGCTGTTGGCAACCCTGAGTTTCCTCTTATAATCATCGATCTCCTTGCTCCAGTAGAATCGATAAGACTTATAGTTCTCTTTGACATTACATAGTTGCTTCTGAAGATTTGAAAACCTTTTCGACTAATCCCAGCCATACTCCTCTTGGCTCTAAGATTGAATTGCGCTCTATTTCAATCAATCAATCTTCTCATTCACCCCAGGAGCTCAGCTTCAAGGGAGGAGATCTTAGCAGTCAAAACCCAGGCCTTATCTCTATTGAGCTTCTTTGCTCTTTCTAGTTCTTCTATCAAATGATACTTCTTATTGATATAGTCCATGGCATCCTTCTTATAGACTTGACAGAGGTGGTTAATCTTAATATTAGCTTCAGCATAACTCTTTTTAAATTTTTGAAGCTCTTCTTCCATTTTTACTAACTTTCTTTTAAGTTGATGAACCTCCCTCCTTAAGTCTTTTAAATGAGCCTTTAGGGGAATACCCTGAGATAAGTGTTTGGCTTCAATAAAAGACTATACTTAAAGCATAAAAGCATCACAACATAGATTTCACAAAAGAAAGAAATTTGCTCTCAGATTAAACCTATCTTTATTAATCAAAATATTTTTCAAGTACAGAAAAGAAAACAAATGAAAAGAAAAAAATACAAAATAGAAGATCTCAGACCTCTAAGGGGCATCCGAGGAGTTCAGCTCAACATTAGTCAGCCTTGGCTCTTCAACGACAGGCTCGGTAGGGGGAAGGTCTGCCACAGTGG
Organism: Cocos nucifera; assembly: GCA_006176705.1. NCBI lineage: Eukaryota > Viridiplantae > Streptophyta > Magnoliopsida > Arecales > Arecaceae > Cocos > Cocos nucifera. The sequence continues at coordinate 115,163 of QRFJ01001087.1, read as the reverse complement.
TAGATGGTCCTGCCTCTTCGCCAGAAGCTCCTTCAATCAGAAAGCTAAGGTTGAGCTTGAGAAATTTGTTGTCCATCCTGTACTTGCAGAGCTCGAACTCCTTGATGATGGATTCCTAGCTGAACTTGACATTCAAGTCCCTCATTTTAGAGGAGACCTTGAACTCCTCTACTACCTAGGCCTTCGCCTTCGAGATCTACCTTGAAACCTGCTTCTTTATTTTGGCGATCTTGACTTCAACCTTCTTCTCTTCTAAGGCCAAAGTAGCCTTCAGCCCCACCAATGTTTTCTCTTCCTTCTTGAGTGCCTCTTGAAGAACCCCGACCTCAGCAGCCTTCTCTTTGTGAGGCGGTCGACTTTGGTAGCTTTCTCCTCCCGAAGATCACTGACTTTGGCTTGGTGATCCTCTTGAGCCATTAGCATTTCCAACCTTAAGCAGTTTACCATTTTGATATGGGCAAGCAATTAATGATCCGATTACAAGGTGTAAATTGGGTTACACACATAAAATGAAAATAAAAAAAAATAGAGAAAAGACAAGGTGATTACCTCAAGGAAAGCTCCGAGGGAATCCCAAATGCACTGCTTATAGTCAAAGTCGGCAATCTTATCTACCACCTAAGGTAGGGTAGATTTATCAACTAAATCTCTGATAATGTCCTGGTTGATTTTCTTTTGAGTCCTCATTGCCTTCATTGGACTCGCTAGGATGAGCCTTGTACCAAACCTTTATGGTGGTCAACTTCTTTTCCTCCTTTTGCTCTCTCTTCTCTCCTCCAGTAGGAAGCTCCAAAACTTGAACTTCAGCAAGAGGGCTCAAGGATGTAGGAGGCACTGCAGCCCTATTAGTAGTGCCAACCTCAGTAGTCAGAACTACCTCAATGCCACCAGCAACCTTGGGAGTAGCAATGGCATCGGCGGGTGCTGCAGGGCTCAGGATATCAACCCTTGCCTTCTTTGGACCCTTGCCTGGTGCCTTCTCTTTCCTCTTATGAGCCTGAAGCCCCTTAGTAAGCATCTCGACTGCCTTAGTATCCATCTCTATAATAAAGAAGGGATCACGATCAAAAAAAAAATGTTGTATAATGTAACAAGAAAACTTGTAAAGTGCAGAGATATACCAGCAAGGATTGAGAGGACTCAAGCTCATAATAAACAATATCTGGTCTTTCAAAAGTTCGAATAGAATGGAGGTCCGATAGTCCCTGAGTCTATTGGCAGAATCAAGGTTGTCCCCTTCTAAACTAGGAGCTCGATGGACTGACTCTCTAAGAAGACCCTAGAGAGGAAGCCCTAATTCTAAAGTTAGGCAGGATACAAAGAAGAACCTCTTCTTATAGTTATGAATAGAGGAATGGGTACCTTTCAACAATCCTTTCTTGCCAAATTGGGGCAAGAAGTACCACCAATCTTTCATGGAAGGATGACGTTTGAAGGTATAGTAGTTCCGTAGCATGGAAATGATTGGACAAACATCAACGGAGAGACAAAGGAAGATGAATCTGATAATAAACCTAATGAAGTTTGGCACTACAGAGGCAAAGGAGGTGTTCAAAAAATGAAAAAGAGCAACTACAAAAGGTGGGAGGGAAAGTCTCAGTCCGATGCAAAAAGCTTCTAAGTACAGACAAAATAGCCTGGAGGAGGGGAACAAGGCCAGTCACTTAGTCCAGGGAGTTTTAGTTCATACTCAGGAGGGATTCCATATTAGATGTTGATTAAGGAAAGGTTGTCTAGGGATAAGGAAAAAGGAATGGTGCCAGGTATGAAGGTCAATGGGATACATCCCTAGGTTCTATCTCTTCCTTGGAGCTAGGGTTTCGGGAGGTCGAATAGGACAAACTCCTATAACCGCTGAACTAAGAAGCATTCAAAGATATTCGGATCAAACAAACACAAAAAAATCTTCAAAAAATCAAAAAAAAGATTGCAGAACCTCGGAAAGGGAAAATGGTGAAACTTACTTATGAAACCTAGGGAAGATCTAATAAAGTATGGAAAAATAGAGAAACCAAAAAGGAAGGGCAAGGAACTAACCTAAACTGGTGGAGGAACTGGAGAAGATGGTTGAAAGGACAAGAAATGATTGAGAAAGATGATGATGGCCAAGGATCATAGCAGACTGTTCGGAGGAGATGAGGAAGCAAGGAACAAGAGGGAGAAGGTGCCAGTAGAAATGAGAAGTTGGAAGAGGAAGAAGGAGCCTGAATAATAGGGAGAAGTCCAAAATGGTTATGATTACAGATTGTCCTCTACCAATTTCAACCCATCACGTGTCCCATCCATCATGCCCATTTCTGATGCCTAATAGAGAATTTATCGTGCCATACATGGGGCTCCGTGCTAGATGAGTTTTCAAAGAAATGAGTCTTTTTGGGTTTTTCATGCATTAAGAAACTTTGGCGCTAATTTAGAAAAGCCAAAAGATTTCATTTTTTAAGAGAGATAAGCTAGTAAATGACTTCAACTACAGTGATTTTTCTATACTTCATTCGAAATTCAAACTCGAGGGTAGGGGGATAAGTGTTGGGATAAAATAACTTCCACCGAAGTCCTTAGCTACTGACCCCATTCTAAAGGAATTCGCTAATCCTCTCGACAACAAGTCCACACCTTGGAACTATCGAAAGCATAGTGAAGCTTGGCCTCATGATCTTGAACAATAAAGAAGAATTATTACTCAATTAACCTTGCTTCTTAACTTAGAATGAATGATAGGACCAAAGTTCAACCCTCTCGACCTTGATTGGTGATGAGCTTTAAAGAAAGTTGGAGTCCTATATTATGGACAATGCGCTCCTCCAATCGCAATCCTTTCAGACGAACTTCTTCAGTCGTATTCCTTCCAGTAGTGCTCCTTCTAGTTGGACTCCTTCCAGGCAAACTCCTCTAGTCGCACTCCTTCCGGATGAACTCCTCCAATCGTGCTCCTCTCAACAGCTCTTCTTTCAATTGAACTTCTTTCAGATGAACTCCTTAAGTCACGCTCCTCTCAGCAGCGCTTCTTCCAGTTGGACTCCTTTCAACTGAACTCCTCCAGTGTGCTCATCCCAGTAGTGCTCCTTCCAGTTAGACTCCTTCCGAATGAGGTCCTCTAGTTGCACTCCTCCCTACAGCCCTCCTTGTAGTTCGATTCCTTTCAGACGAACTCCTCCAGTCATGCTCCTCCTAATAGTGCTCCTCCCAGTCAAACTCTTTCTGGATGCACTCCTTTCAATCATGCTTCCTTCAGTCGAAGTCCTTCCATTTGAATATCTTTTAGGACAAGCTTTTTCCAGCCAGTCACGAACCCATTTAGTCCATGTTATGCTTGTCAACTGGAGCCATTCAAAAGGACCTCATCAAACCACTAATTCATGACAACTAATCCACGAAGGATGGAGTGTGGTATTTCAAATCTTAATTTGGGAGGTACCTACCTGCACACAATCTAGGAGGCTTTCAAACTCCTTAAAGCCACTAGATATTGCCCTAATAGACCTCGACCAGTCACAAGTTCACTGCATATACTGAAGTCTTCAACCTAAGTTCGAGCTCCAACAAATGGATCTCAGCCACCTATAAGTCACGACAAATGATAACTCATCCTTCGTAATAAAATCCATGTGGCCTGAGCGGCCCACTACCAGACGATTATGGTTGTCACCATCAGTTTGTTATATGCTCCATCTATAAAAGAAATCCTTCAGATATGTTTTTCTCTAAGCTTTCTTTCCCTCCCCGTTACTCTATTTTTCTATTTTTCTGAGCACTTCATTTCAGTTGGCTAGAGAACTGACTTGAGCATCGAAGATTCCTACTAGAGCCACCCACCTCCAGTTTGAACTTTATTTTGCAGGTCCTGTCAGCAGCCTCGCATTCCTAACTCTAGCTACCTCCGACGTCCTCATAGATTTCTACACCAATAGATAGGTTATTAATTAGGATGACAATCTATTGACTATATATTGTTGTATATCATATGTGTTGGCTGTCCTCATAACCAAGTGGTGTGAAGATATTAGTATGGCATCCAGGTAGGATGTAGGAGTACATCTAGACCGAATATGACCATTATAGCACTCTACTGTCAAGAGTAGCTAATTAAGGCCAATGGATATAAGCATCCTTCCAACCTGAGATCGCCACAGTAACTTGCAAGCAACTAACTATACTTTAGTACCAGACTGCCTATATTTCTAATATAGGATTGAAAGATTTTTGGGTATAGTCAAGTACATGCGGAGTCGATATGTGAGTCAAGATGGGATTGACTAATCCTGATAAACTTCATGAGCGAATATCTCACTGTGTTCTAATTTAGCAAAATCTAGGCCTGGATAATCCTCATGAGGAGTCACAGGATTTGCAAAATTTTGAAATAAAATTTATAAAATTTTGAAACACAATATGGATGACTTATATAAGTATTGTCAACTAAGTCAAAGTCATCCCAAGCATTATTGGTCAAAGGAATAAATTATATGATAACCATTGGCCAGGGTTTTAAGAATGTTGCTTTGCATACATTCGAGTTATCCAGATGTTGAGTATCATTGCTAGATGGTTATTTTAATTAGTACAAAAATTAGTTCTTGTGCTATTGGCTTAGGTTCAAACCTATGGGATCACATACATCAGAGATTACTATTAGAAAATGTGTTCTAAAGCCAACAATCTAAGTAGTAGATGACTGAAATTAGTAGATAAATTATCTAATAATAATAGTGATTTGGCTGGTTCATCATAGAAGTTCTATCTTTCTTAAATGAACTCCTAAATTATGATGAAGTTTTTAGAACCACAATCAATCAATAAAGAAGAATTTATCAGATGATTCTTAAATTATTCACGATCAAATGATAATTTATTAACAAGGATGATAACTTATCGAGTGTAGATCATTATATGCTATATGCATTGATTGTCCTTATAATCAAGTGGTGTGGAGATACTAGAATGACATAAAGGTGAGCTGTAGGAGTACATCTACACTGAACGTGATCAATGTAGCACCCTACTATCAAGAGTAGCTAGCTAAGGCCAATGGGTATAAGTATCCCTCTGACCTGAGATCACTACGGTCACTTGCAAGCAACTCACTATACTTTGGTGCCGAACTGCCTGTATTTCTAATATAGGTTCGAAAGATTTTTGGATATAGTTAAGTACTTGTGAAGTCAGTATATGAGTCAAGATGGGATTGACCACTCTTGATTATCTTTAGGAAGAGAATGTCTTGTTGTGTTTCAATTCAGCAAAACCTAGGCCTGGATAATCCTTAGGAAGAGTCACGAGATTTATAAAATTTTAAAACATAATAGAAATGACTTGTATGAGTGTTGACAACTTAGTTGAAGTCATCTTGAGTATTATTAATCAAAGAGATGAATTATACGGTAACCATAGGCTAGGGTTCTAAGAATGTTGCTTTGCATACATTTGACCTATCTAGACGTCGGGAACCATTGCTAGATGGTTACTTTGATTGGTACAGAAATTGATTTCTTTGCTACCGACTTAGGTTCGAATCTATGGGGTCACACAAATTAGAGGTTGTAACTTGATCAGATGGTTAATCAATGATTGAGAATCATTTTAAAATCAAACATTCAATGTGATTGATGCTTGACCTAATGCAAGTGTCATAGAAGGATCGATTAGCAATTCGGTCGCTATTTGGCTCAATTCAATTGAACAATCAAGGTAAGAACAAGTCTAATTAAACTAAATTCAATTAGAATTGATTTAGACTTAATTATATTAAGTTTAATCAGTTTATTGGATAAGCCAATTGTAAGAGAAAAATAATTTCTAGTTGGACTAGGATTTAAGTGCACCTAATTTCTAATTAAGTTAGGATTTAAATTAGAATTAAATATGATTTAATCTAATTTAATTGGGCTTCTAATTAGACTAGGATCATCCTCAATTAGGTTGTATTTAATCTGATTTAAATAAGTTTTTATTTAGGTTCAAAAATAGTTTTTACCTAGGCAAACAAGTAGAGTCCTAGTTGGACTGCGACTTTAACTCCTTCCTTGCACCACCTTTGAGCACACGCCCACTTATTTTATTTCTAGATTTTATGTGATGTTTTCCATGCCAATGTGAGATTCTCCACACCTCATATCCTAGTAAATTTGGATAAAAATTGGACTTGATCTTTTTTGGAAGTTAGTTTGAATGAGTCAAACTAAGTAAAAGTTTTAATTTGTTAAAACTCTTCTCCTCTCTCTATGGAAATTAATCAATGCTCCATTTGTTATTATGTCACCCTTTTTGTTCTCATTTTGTGTGATGTTTTTAAGTTCTCCATGCACAAAAGTTATGGGGAGGTGTCCAACTCTTGGATGCCTCCCAATCTCCTCCTAGTTTCCTTATTTGACTAGGTCATTTGACCTTGTCTTCCTATTATCATGGGTTGCCTCCTTCTAATTATTTTTTAGCATAAAAAATTCAGAGTATTCCATACAAAAAGTAGAAGAAAAATGGAGAGAGGGTGTAGGGTTTTGTGCGCCAATTATCTTTGAGGAAGAAGCCTTCTTTTGGACATCAAATGTTGATGTCTTGATGAAGACAAAGGTAAGAGAAGATTGTCTTCTCTTGTTTTTTCTTTTAAGTATTTTTCTCTTATTTTTTTTATGTATTTTTATAGGATAAAAATCTAAGAGAAAGAGAGAAATAGAGCATGGGGATGAGTGCTCCATGTTGTTGGGGCATGATGTTCTTTTTGGACATGATCTGATCATATCCTGATGAGAGAAGAAGAAGAGAAGAAAGGTCTTCTCTTAGGGTTTCTTTGAGAATCCTTGTTCCCTATTTATTTATGAGATTTTTCTATGAGAAAAATCAGATAATGATAGATTTGAAAACATGAGAAAATCCTAGAGAAGAAGGTTTCCTCTTGTCCTAACATAGAGATATTTTCAGGATATTAATTGTTGATGTCCTGAAAGAGAAGATTTATCTTCTCTTATGGCTTTTCTCATATATTTTATTTTTGATTTTTGAGAGATCCAAAGATTAGATTTCTTTCTTATTTCTCCTCTTATTCTTCATCTTTTGGAGTGTCCAAGAGATTAAAGAATAATTTTTAGATTAATCATTAAGAGGGATCCATGAGAAGCTAGCACTTTGAGTGGATCTTCGTTCAACAAACCTTCAATTTGTATTGCAGCCTCGTGTGGATTTTTTGTAGAGATCAGACACATGTGTGGCTCTAAAGGCAATAACAAAAATAAATTACAAAGTTCTCGACACATGCAAAGGTTAGAGATCTAATCTCTTCTTGACCTAGATGCGTTCTATGGTATAGATCTAGGACTGTTCTAGATCTAAGGTATTGATCGGATCAATACTAAAATATTTATTTTTTAATTTATGCATGCATTATGATATGTTATAGATTCTAGATGTATGGTTTAGTAATTAGATTACATTTTTTTTAGATTAAATAGTTTAATCTGCATCTTTCACTACATTTTATTTCAAAAATATTTTAAAATTCAAGCATGCAACCCTGCATATTTTTCGTTAGTGGTATCAGAGCGTCTAGGATCTTTTATGACATGATCATATTTTCATTAAGATAAATCAAAAAATAAAATTTTAAAGATCGCACATACTGATTATAAGGTTGTCCTGCTGTAAGATTTATCCCTTACAGTGGAGAGGTTGTCCTAATATGTGCTGATCTATTCTTGAATCATGAATATGTTAGATATGATCTAAATATTTTTTTTATTTTATTTTTTTATTTTAAATCTAAAATTAAATAGATGTTAAATCTATTTTAGATTATTTAGATTAGATCTAAATAATATCGGATTGCACATATTGCTATAAGGGTATCATGCTATAAGGTTTACCCCTTACAGTGGAGAGGTTGTACCAGTATGTGCTGACCTGAGTAACCTAAATCATAAATTTATTAGATGAGATCTAAAATAATTTATGATTTATTTTTAAATTTTAAATCTAAATTTAAATAATTTATGATCTGATCCATGTGATGTGTTTTTTGTTTAGATCTAGATCCTTTTATTGCATATGTTGATATGTAATTTTTATTTTAAATCTAGAATGTATATGTATGATATATTTATTTTATAGAATTTAAATTAAGAACTTACTTTCTATAAAACTCTAGACTCAAAATCCTAGGACATGATCTAAATATTAAAATAAATCAAATCTAAAATCATATATTGAATATGATTCAATATAAACTATTTATAATTTGAAAATATTGCAAATGATCAAATCAAAAATTAGTTCTGATATTCCATAAACCCAAGCCCACAAGCCTTGAACTTAATTAAGAATTAAGTGATTGTTTAGGATCTAAGTTTATGATTTAAAGATTCTATGATAATTTCTTAAAACATAGGTTAAAGGGTAATGGGTTAGCTTTGATCAGGTCCTTAACTGGGTTAGACCTAGGGTTAGATTAAATATGGACTAAGTTAAGAAATTAATCAAACTTAATTAATAGTTAATTAAGATTAGATTATTTTTATAGATCACTTTAATAGTTATAGTTGATCAAAGTCCATACATCTAACAAATATATACGAATCATGGCTCGATGGTCGACCCGAGTCTATATGCAGACCAAATCAAAACTGATGAACCGATTGGCATCTAAGGTAAGTCTGGCATTTTTAGACTGATGGTTTTTAATTGGTAGCCCGCTTACCTAGCCATTTTTAATGATGTGTAAGGTAAGTCTTGGTAGACCCTCCTACTGATCTCTCTTACCTAACCAATATGGTTAATTAGGTCTTGATTAGGTTGCTCATTGATTCGAGCTAACCCATGTGATATAGAAAATCAGTGAGATTGATTTTATTTAGTGAGACTGATTTAGGTGCCAATGGATCGATATTGATTCTAGTCCTTATCAAAGACTTGAGAAGTCAGTGGGAGGATTTGACTTAGTGAAGTAAGTGGAAGCAAATTAGTCCATGCCCTTTCTATCCTTAAATCATAAATAACTTTAAATTCTCTCAAATTATTAGATCCTTAAAATGATAAAGTTATGGAGATAACTGAGTCATAGCCTCCTATTAAAGTATTTGATAATGGGTCCATTAACTCAATAATCATTGAAGGCCCATAGGCCTGGTGTTTGTTAACTAATGGAATTATCATTCATCATATAATGATTTGGATGTGTCTCTATAACGGTCGTTAGGTTGACCAACCATAGTTGGGCTTAATCATTCGTTGGTTAGATATACTAAGTATAATCATATTAATGGTTGGATCTAATCAGATCCTTATAGTGGAGGCCCTAGCCTATTGATTAGGTTTCTGGGGAAAAATTAAATTACTATAAATTATTTAGAGAAATAATTGGTTAAAGAACCTACCCGTAGAAGCACATGGATTGACCAAGCATAGTCAGACTTGTGTGCAATCTATGTAGATTCTAGTACCTACTAGGAAATTAAAGTAATTCTCCAAATTAAAGGTAGAGGTCATCAATTCAAATAAAATAGTGGAAGAATCTTAAGAGTAAAATCTAAGTCTCTTGGCTTAAAATAATTCATATACTTAGGTTATTATTCTCTTTTCTCAAATTAAGGTTAAACCCTAGTTGCTCCTATCACTGTTAGACAGTGATGACTTATGGGACCCAACTTTGATAATTAGTATCGAAAGTTAAATTTGGTTCAATAGTACGAATGGATTCGTACTAGAACTTCTAAGTTCAGTCAAAATAATTAGTCCAACATTGATCCAAATCAGGCATAGTGCTTTTACTATTAGAAGTAGGATTATATGAAGAAGAATTATCTTACTTCCCTTGGCCATAATAGGTTGAATCAGAGAAAGAAGCAAGAGTTCCTTATCAAGAACGTTATATGATAGCACCTTGAAATTTCTCTATATGTAATTCTACTATCTGGGTATTAGATATCGAAGTCTTATGCAATTTATTGCAAGAACTATAGATAAGTGGAATGTTTGAAAATTGTGAAAAATATCTGAATGTTAGGGATGGTAGTCCTGTTCCAATTTTAGCTTTAGAAATTATCAAGCTTATTTTTAAAAGATATTATTTTAAGTGATTGTCACTATTGTCCATCGTTTATGATAAATACGATCTCTATTGGCCTTTTGGTCAGAGATGGTTGTCATTTGTTAATAAAAAAGGTTGTTGTAATATTATTATAAATAATATTACAATAATACATGGATAATAAAAAATTATATTTAATATTTATATAGCCTATTAAGTGTAATGTATCCCTTTAATAAATACCCAAGTTAGATTATGTCATGGATGTCTATCTTTAGCATTATAGGCTTAGTCATCTTGACAAGAACAGGATAAACAAGTGAACTTGAGAGGAAAACCTCAAGTGGTGAAAATGATGAAAAATATCTGAATATGTTTGAAAATGGTGAAAAATATCTGAATATTAGGGATGGAAGTCCTGTTCCAGTCCTAGCTTTAGAAATTATCAAGCTTATTTTTAAAAGATATTATTTTGAGTGATTGTCACTATTGTCCATCATTTATGATAAATACGATTTCTATTGGCCTTTCGATCAGAGATGGTTGTCATTTGTTAATAAAAAAGATTGTTGTAATATTATTATAAATAATATTATAATAATACATGGATAATAAAAAAATATATTTAATATTTATATAGCCTGTTAAGTGTAATGTACCCCCTTAATAAATACCTAAGTTAGATTATGTCATGGATGTCTACCTTTAGCATTACAGGCTTAGTCATCCTGACAAGAATAGGATAAATGGGTTAACTTGAGAGGAAAACCTCAACATCAATGATTGTGAGTCATTGATAGCTTATGAGTCTTGTCTTCTTAGAAAGATGACAAAGTCACCTTTTACTAAAAAAGATGAAGGAGCTGATAAAGTTCTAAGTCTCATACATAGTGATGTATGTGGACCTATGAACTTAAGTACTAGAGGAAGATATCAATATTTCATTATAGACGATCAATCTGGGCATGGGTGCGTCTAGCCTAAATTATTTAAAATGTTCAAACAAATCAATAATGAAATAGAAAAATAAATTGAAAAAGGTATTAGAACTCTTCAATCAGATTGAGGAGGTGAATACTTATCCAGTAAGTTTGTGACATATCTAGGAGAATAGAATTCTCTCTTAGTAGATTTCATTTCAAAATATAGTGTATCGAAAAGAAAAAATTGAACTTTGGTTCAATCCATGATAGGGTTCACTAGTCTACATGTTTCAGGATTGTGCTCTTATGACTACCTATTTTACTTTGAAAAATATACTGAGTAAATCTATTGTAAAGACTCCATATGGGATATGGATCGGGCATAGACCTAGTATCTCTCACCTTCGGGTTTGAGGTTGATTAGGCTATCTCATAGGTTTGCACGTAGTTAAACTTGGATCTTGGTCTAATAGCTATTTAAGGATGATTAATTCTACTATGCTGAAGAACATAAGATGTTCATCAGTAGTAGGGCATTCCTTTTTGAAAGAAGTTTCTTAGAGAAGGAACTAATGCCTATCAAGTTGAACTTGAAAAGTTCGATTGGTAGAAAAGAACCAACATAATCTAGTAAACCTACAAAACTAGATTTGATCAGATCAAACCTGGAGTCCATTAAAGTGGTACCTTTAAGGAGATCTGATAGAGTACTACGTTAGTCGGATAAATACTATGGTATCTAGGTCTAGGATGGCAATCCTATTGAGGTCGATGAGAATAACAAGAATTCCATCACCTATAAGGATGCAATGTAGGGCTCTAACTTTGAGAAGTGACTTGGAGCCATTTAATCCAAATTGAAGTTCATGAAAATCAATAGTGTATGGACACTAGTTGATTCACCTGAAGAAATAAAATTCATTGGGTGTGAATGGATTTTCAAAATGATCAAAGTAGCATAGATGGGAAAGTAAAGATCTGTAAAGTCCATTTGGTTATTATGTTAGTTTTGGAACATACATTTTGAATATATGTCTTTGTTATGAACAAAGAAAAATCCTACATTTGTAAGTTGGCAAAATGTTCTGTAGTGTTATTCCTTATGCTGTCTGTAGATAAAATTCTCTTAATCGAGAGTGGTATTCTAGCATTGCAAGAAATAAAGGTTTGACTATCATCTAATTTTTTTATGTTCAAGATTAGATATGGTATACTTACTAAGGATAGTGAGCAGATACCAGTCTGATCTAAGTGAGAACCACTAGAAGATTGTATAGACAATCCTTAATTATTTGAAAAATACTAAGGCCCAATGACTCAAATATGAAAATACTAACTTAAAACATATGGATGTTTTGATTTTAATTTTTAGTCAGTTTAAGATAATAGCAAGAGAATGTCAGGTCATACCCTAATTATAGAAAAAATCTGCTATAAAGATTCCAAGCAAGATACTATAGCCTATTTAGTTAGTGATGTAGAGTATATCGTGGCATATGATGCTGTCATGTAAGTTGTGTAGTTGCTGAGGTTCATTAGCAGAATGGGAGTAGCACCCTTCATCGATAGTCCAATCCTATCATAGCACTGGAGCCATAGCTCAGACTAAAGAACCGAAGGACCAGCATATTCCACATTGCTATCACCTTTGATTTTAGATCAGGGTGACATCGATCTTTGGAATATTGATGAAAAAGAAGAACTTGACCGATCCATTTGCTAAGGCCTCAAAACTAAAGAGTTCTACAAACTCAAGTGAAAGATAGGATATTTGATATCATTCTGATTGGCTTTAGTCTAAATGAGAATTGTTTAGAAATATGTTCTAAAGCCAATCATCTAAGTGGTAGATAATTGAAATTACTATATAAATTATCTAATAATAGTAGTTATTTGGCTGGTTCATCATAGAAGTTTTATCTTTCTTAAATAAATTTTTAAATTATGATAAAATTCTTAGAACCATAATCAATTAATAAAGAAGGATTTATCAGATGGTTCTTAAATTGTTCACGATGAAATGATAAGTTATTAATAAGGATGATAACTTATCGAATATAGGTCGTTGTATGCCATATGCATTAGTTGTCCTCGTAATCAAGTGATATGGAGATACTGATATGGCATCTAGATGAGATGTAGGAGTACATCTATACTGAACATGATCATTGTAGCACTCTATTGTTAAGAGTAGTTAGCTATGGCCAATAGGTATAAGTGCGCCTCCGATGTATGATCACCAAAGTGACTTACAAGCAATTCACTATACTTTGATGCTGGACTGCTTGTCATTCTAATATAGGTTCAAAAGATTTTTAGGTACAGTCAAGTACTTATGAAATCAATGTATGAGTCAAGATGGGATTAACCACTCTTGATTAACTTCAAGAAGAGAATGTCTTGATGTGTTTCAATTCAGCAAAACCTAGGCCTGGGTAATCCTTATTAGCACTCATGGGATTTGCAAAATTTTAAAACATAATAGAGCTGACTTGTATGAGTATTGACAGCTTACTTAATGTTGTCTTGAGTATTATTAATCAAAGAGCTGAATTATATGGTAACCATAGGCCTGGATTCTAAGAATGTTGCTTTGCATACATTCAACCTATTCGGACATCAAAAACCATTGCTAGATGGTTACTTCAATTGGTACAAGAATTAGTTCCTATGCTACTAGCTTTGGTTCGAACCTATGAGGTCACACACATTAGTGGTTATAATCTGATCAGATGGTTAATCGATAATTGAAAATCATTCTAAGGTTAAACATTCACTATGATTAATGTTTGACATAATACAAGTATTGTAGGCGGATCGATTAGTAATTAGATTGCTAATTGCTCAATTCAATTGAGCAATCAGGTTGAGATCAAGTTTAATTAAATTAGATTCAATTAGAATTAGTTTGGAGTTAATTAAATTAAGTTTAATTTGTTCATTGGATAAGCCAATTGCAAGAAAAAAATAATTCCTAGTTGGACTAGGATTTGAGTACACCTAATTCCTAATTGAGTTAAAATTTAAATTAAAATTAAATATGATTTAATCTAATTTAATTAGGCTCCTAATTAGACTAGAATTATCCTTAATTAGGTTGCATTTAATCTAGTTTAATTAAATTTTGATTTAGATTCAAAACTAGTTTTGACCGAGTCCCAGTTGGACTGGGACTTTCACTCCTTCCCTGCGCCACCATTGAGCATGAGTCCACTAATTTTATTTCCAAATTTTATGTGATATTCTCCACACCAATGAGAGATTCTCCATGCCCCATATCCTGATAAATTTGGATACAAATTTACCTTGGTCTTTTTTTGAACTTAGTTTGAATGAGTCAAACTAGGAGTTTTAATGTGTTAAAACCCTTCTCCCTCTCTATGGAAATTAACCCATGCCCCATTTGTTGTTATGTCACATTTTTCCTATCTTTTGTGTGATGCTTTTATGTTCTCCATGCATAAAAATTATGGGGAGGAGTCCAAGAGTTGGATGCCCCCCAATCTCCTCCTAGTTTCCTTGTTTGACTAGGTCATTTGACCTAGACTTCCTATTATCATGGGATGCCTCCTTCTAATTATTTTTTAGCATAAAAAAATTTGAGTATTCCACTAAAAAAGCATAAGTAAAAAGGAGAGAGGGTGTGGGGTTTTGTGTGCCAATTATCATGGAGGAAGAAGCCTTCTTTTGGACATCAAATGTTGATGTCTTGATGAAGACAAAAGTAAGAGAAGATTGTCTTCTCTTATTTTTTCTTTTAAGTATTTTTCTCTTATTTCTTTTATGTATTTTAATGTGACAAAAATCTAAGAGTGATAGAAGAATAGGGTGTGGGGATGAGTGCTCCATGTTGTTGAGGCATGATGTTCTTTTTGGATATGATCTGATCATGTCCTGATGAGAGAAGAAGAAGAGAAGAAAGGTCTTCTCTTAGGATTTCTTTGAGAACCCTTCTTCTCTATTTATTTATAAAATTTTTCTATGAAAAAAATTAGATAATGCTAGATCTAGAAATATGAGAAAAGCCTAGAGAAGAAGGTCTCCTCTTGTCCTAACATAGAGATATTTTTCAAGACATCAATTGCTGATGTCCTAAAAGAGAAGATCTATCTTCTCTTTTGGCTTTTCTCATATATTTTACTTCTGATTGTTGGAAAATCTAATGGTTGGATTTCTTTCTTATTCCTCCTCTTATTCTTTATCTCTTGGAGTGTCCACGGAATCCAAAGAATAATTTTTAGATTAACCATTAGGAGGGTGTTGGGAATAGTGTTCCAAAATCAATCGTCAGCCTATTGATAATTCTGCTACTTTTTATACTTGTATATGAATTATTAATAAATAAAATTTACTTTGGCATTTTGGCATTTACTTTGAGTGGATCTTCATTTGACGAACCTTCGATTTATGTTGCAGCCTCATGTGGACTTTCTGTAAAGGTTGGACATGTGTGCGTCTCTAAAGGCAACAACAAAAATCAACCGTAGAGTTCTCGACCAGCACACAGTTAAAAGATCAGATCTCTTCTTGATCTAGATGCGATCTAGGGTCTAGATCTAAAACTATTCTAGATCTAAGGTATTGATTTGATTAATACCAAAATATTTATTTTTTGATTTATTTATGGATTATGACATGTTATAGGTCCAAGATGTAGAGTTTAGTAATTAGATTACATGCCTTTATAGATTAAATAGTTTAATCTATATCTTCCACTATATTTTATTTAAAAAAAGGTTTGAAATTCAAGCATGAAATCCTACATATTTTACATCAATTACTACCTCATTAGATGGTTGATCAATGATTGAGAATCATTCTCGAATCATCAATACGATTGATAATTGATCAAGTGCAAGTATTGCAAGAGGATCGATTAGCAATTGAATTTCTAATTGGCTTAATTTGTTAAGCAATTGGATTAAGATTAAGTCTAATTGAATTAAACTCAATTAGAATTGGTTTGGACTTAATTGGATTGAGTCTAATTAATTTATGAGATAAGCCAATAACAAGGAAAAATAATTTTTTGTTAGACTAGGATTTGAGTGCACTTAATTTTGAATTGAGTTAGAATTTAAATCAGATTGAAATTATTGGAAAGTGTATCCCAAAGTCAATTATCAACCTATTGATGGTGGTGCTACATTATATCTATAATCGATTCATTAATAAATAAAATATATTTTTGATATTTTTCATCATAAAGTATTCATCTTCTAATAAACTCCATTATTGTAATGAAGTCCTTAAGACTATTTAGCTTCGATAAAGAGAGAATTTATAGATTAGTCCATAAATCTGTTCACGACCAAATGATAGGCTGTTAATTCGGATGACAGCATCTATCGAGCATAGGTCGCTATACGCCATATAGGTTGGTTGTCATCTTAACCAAGAAATGTGATGATACTGGTATGGCATACAAGTGAGATGTATGGGTACATCATCATTGAACGTGATCAACTCCAGGGCATTCTGCTATTGAGAATGTCTCTAATGGGATATAGGAATAAGTGTCCCTTAGACTTGAGATAACCTCAATGACTTGCAAGCAACTCACTATGCTTTGGTACCGAACTAACTAAATTTCTAATTCAGTAATGAAAGGCTTTTAGGCATAGTCAAGTACTTGCAAAGTCAGATTATGATCAAGATGGAATTGACCACTCTAAGAGTTGGAGAAGAATATATCATTGTATTTCAATATAGCAAAATCTTGGCTAGGATAATCCATTAGATAAATTTAATATTTTGAAATACAATGTGGACAACCTAATCAAAGTTGATAGTTGAACTCTAAGGTATCCTACGATTATTTTGGTCAAGAGGATGAATTATATGAAAACTATATTCGCATGGATTCTAAGGATGTTGTTCTACACATTTGACCTATCCGACCATTGGCTACCATTGCTAAATGATTACATTGATTGGAATAAAAATCTATTCCTATGCTACCAATTTAGGTTCAGACCTATGAGGTCACGCACATTAGAGCTCCTGATCTGATTGGACTATTTATCAATGATTATGAATCGTTCTAGGGTTAAACAATCAATATGATTGATGTTTAATCTAGTGCAAGTGTTGTAGGAGGATCGATTAGCAATTAGATTGCTAGTTAACCAAATTTGATTAAGACAGAGGGCTAAGATTTAGTGTAATTAGATATGATTTAATTAAATTTACTTTGGGGTTGATTGGATCAAGTTCAGTTGACTTATTGGAAAAGCCAAGTGCAAGAAAAAACTAGTCCTAGTTCAACTAGGACTCTGTTAACCAAATTTCTTAATTTGATTAAAAAATTAAATTAAAATTAAATCTAATTAAATATAATTTAATTAAATTCATAATTAGGTTAAGACCTAATTTAGTTGGATTAGTTTACTTCTAATTTAATTTGATTTGAGAAACCAATTTTAGATCAAGCCAAAATAAGAATACTAGTATGACTAGGATTCCATATCTTGTGCCACCTTGACCCCACCTTGACGCCATGCCATTCTCCCTTTATTTTTTGAATTCAATCCCCTCTCCCCAGCCTTTTCACACATGTCCCCTCTCTCTCTCTTACTTGGAATAAGTTATGGACAATGGCTTAAGGAGGTAAGTTGTTGTGGTTTGTTTGAATTCTATATGATAGAATCCCAACAAACTGAAGGAACCAGATCTAAGATTTCACGGATAGATCCTGAAACTTTTTCAAGATCATACAGTGAAAGAATTAAATAAATTAAATATTTATTTAAATAAATATATAAATAATTAGACCTCATATCTATTACAAGATCAAGGCATGATATTAAATCAAAAATTAAAATCAAACAAGAAAGAAAAGGTTGATCAAATCAACCTAGATCTACACTACATCAAATGCAGGTATGAAGTTAATAGATCAGATCTATTACCTGAGTAAGTTAGATATTCTAACTTGCTGATCTTGGCTTGAGGATGAAGTCACGAGCTGCACATGCATCTGGCCTCTAGGAGTCGTCCACACGAGCCCATGAACATGATCAGAGATCCTGATGTAGGAAATCAGCTCAGTATGCTAGCACTGTGCTGATCTCTCTTCGACGATCAATCCGATGCTTCTTTCTTTAAAATATGGACTCTCCAAAATACCAAAAAGAAGAGGAGAGTTTTATAATCTGAGATTCTCTCAAAAAAAACTCAAAAGAAGGAGGAGAGATGAGGAATCAAACAGCCCTAGAAGAAGACCCTCTTCTTCTTCTCTTTTCTCTCACCTAGACACCTAGTATGGTGCCTATGGAACCCCCACACCCAAGGACCCTCTTTCTCTATTTTTTTTTGCATCAAAAACCTCTCCCAAAGCTCTATATTTTACAAAAAAATTAAACTAAAATTCATCTTAAATTTATAGAAAAAGAAGAGTCCTTCTCTAGATCAAAAACTAGACAAGGCAAGACCAGATTTTGCAAGTGGTTGGGGCACCCTACTCTTGGGTACGCCTCCTCTAATTTTTTTAGTAAATCCAGCAAGGAGAGGTGCAAAAAAGGACTTCTCACTCATGTAGAATTAGAGAGAAAAAATAGGAGATGGGCGGTATACATGGAAGGAGATGTTTTGGTTTATAAGGATTCTATCTTATAGAATCCTAAATCAAAACCAACTTCCTCTTAGACTTGGTCAACCTCCAAATAACCATATGAGAATAAGAGGAAGAGAAGGGGCATGCATGAAGACTAGAGAGAGACTCTCTGTTCCTCAAAAAGAGAGGGCATGGAGCGTGGAGGGCTGAGGTGGCACAAGGTGTAATCCTAGTCTCACTAGGATTCCATCTATGACTTGGTCAAACATGGTTCTCAAACCAAATTAAATCAAAACTAAATCAACTAAATTAAATTAGGTTCTAACCCAATTAAGGACTTAATTAAATTAGATCAAATTAGATATAATTTTTATTTAATTTTCTAATCAAATTAAAAAATTGGGTTGGCTCGAGTCCTAGTTAGACTAGGACTAGTTCTTCCTTGCACTCGGCTTATCCAATAAGTCAATTAAACTTGATCCAATTAAGCTTAAACCAAATCTAATTAAATTATATTTAATTATACTTAATCTTAATCCTCTGACTTAATCAAATTAAGTTAATTAGCAATCTAATTGCTAATCGATCCTCCTGTAACACTTGCACTAGGTTAAACACCAATCGTATTGATTGTTTAACCCTAAAATGATTCTAAATCGTTGATCAATCATCCAATCAGAATTTGAACTCTAATGTGTGTGACCTCATAGGTCCAAACCTAAGTCAATAGTATAGGAACAAATTTCTATACCAAATAAAGTGACCATCTAGCAATGATACCCGACGATCGGATAGATCAAAAGGTGTAGAATACCATCTTTAGAACCTATGTGATTATAGTTTTTATATAAATCATCCCCTTGACCATAATGCTCATAGGACACCTCGAAGTTCAACTATCAACTCTGATTAGGTTGCCCATATTGTATTTCAAAATATCAAATCCATCTGATGGATTATCCTGGCTAAGGTTTTGCTATATTGAAATATAGTGATACATTATTCTCCAACTCTTGGAGTGGTCAATTCCATCTTGATCATACTCCGACTTTGCATGTACGTGACTGTGCCTAGAAGCCTTTCATTGCTAAATTAAAAATTTAGTTAGTTCAATACCAAAGCTTAGTGAGTTGCTTGCAAATCACTGAGGTGATCTCAGGTCTAAGGGATACTTATACCTATATCCCATCATAGACATTCTCGATAGTAGAATGCTATGAAGTTGGTCACGTTCAATGATGATGTACACATACATCTCACCTGTATGCTATACCAATATCTCCACACTCCTTGGTTAAGAGGACAATCAACCTATATGGCATATGCGACCTATGCTCGATAGACGCTGTTATCCTAATTAATAGCCTATCATTTGGTCGTGAACAAATTTAAGGACTAATCGATAAATCCTCTCTTTATCAAAGTTAGATAGTCTTAAAAACTTCATCACAATAATGGGGTTCATTAGAAGATGAAAAACATTTATGATGAATAAAAGACCAAAAATATATTTTATTTATTAATGAATTAATTATTGGTACAATGTAGCTCAATTGTCAACTAGCTGATGATTGGCTTTGGAACATATTTTCCAACAACTTTCACTTGTCCTAAAGCCACTTGGCATAGTATCTAATAACCATCTTCGACTTATGGTTGTCGAACTCCTTGGTTGCTAGGGCTTTAGTGAAGGGGTTGGCTAGGTTCTCTATTCCATCGATCTTCTGAAGATCAATGTCACCATGATCCACGATCTCACGAACCAAATGAAAGCAGTGCAGAATGTGCTTTATCCGCTGGTGTGCCTTCATTTTCTTTGCTTGAGCTATGGTGCCAGTGCTGTCGCAGTAGAGCAGGACTGAACCATCAATGGAGAGTGGTACTTCGACCTTGGTGATGAACTTTTTCAGCCACACGCTTTCTTTGCAGCATCTGATGTTGCCATGTACTCTACTTCACAAACAGAATCAGTCACTATATGCTGCTTGAAACTTTTTCAGTAGATGGCTCCACCATTTAGAGTAAAGATATACCCCGACACACTTTTTCTATCATCATGGTCAGATTGAAAGTTGGAGTCTGTAAACCCTATAAGTTTTAAATCTGACTCACCATAAACCAACCATTGGTCTTTAGTCTTTTTCAAATACTTAAGGATAGTTTTAACCACCTTCTAGTGATTTTCTCTAGGGTCAGACTGGTATCTACTCACTACTCCTAGTGAGTATGCCACGTCTGATCTCGTATATATCATTACATACATAATAGACCCCACTGTTGGAGCATATGATATTCTACTCATACGCTCTCTCTCTTCGGGAGTTGTCGAACAATCCTTCTTAAAGAGAAAATTTTTTTGACCAATCAGAAGATAGTCCTTTTTAAAATTCTCCATGCTGAACCTTTTCAGCACAGTTTTTATGTACGTGAACTGGGATATACGAAGCATCCTTTTAGATTTATACCTATAGATCTTCATCCCTAGGATGTAGGATGCTTCACCCAAGTCCTTCATTGAAAACTATGATGACAATCAAATTTTTATTTCCTATAGTACGGGAATATCATTCTCGATTAGGAGAATATCATCCACATATAAAATAAGGAATACCACTGCTGGATCATTTGCCCATTTATAAATGTAGGGTTCTTCTCCGTTCTTAACGAATCCATATATTTTGATCATTTTATCAAAATGCATGTTCCAACTCCGAGATGCTTGCTTTAATCCATAATGGATCTCTAAAGTCTGCACACCATAGACTCATCTATAGATGTGAATCCCTCAGGTTGTATCATATACACTTCTTCGGTTAGCTCTTCATTTAGAAAAACCATCTTCACATCCATCTGCTAGATCTCATAGTCCAGGTGGGCAGCTATTACAAGCATTATTCGAATGGATTTGAGCATTGCCACTAGGGAGAATGTCTCATCATAGTCAAAATCATAATATTGATGATACCCCTTGACAACCAGATGGACTTTATAGGTCTCCACCTTTCCATTTGTGTCTCTTTTCCTTTTGAATATCCTTTTACACCCAATGGATTTAACCCCTTCAGGTGGGTTAATTAATATCCATACATCATTGATCTTCATGGAATCCATTTCAAATCTTAAGGCATCTAGCCATTTCTCAAAGTTGAATCTCTGCATCGCATCCATATAAGTGATCGGATCCTCATCATTCTCATCGAGTTCGATGGAATCACCATCCTGGACCAGGAATCCATAGTATCTGTCTAGATGGAGCGGTACTCTACTAGATCGCCTTAATGGTGCGGGTTCACTAGACTTTGGATCTGATCTGATAAAATCCAACTTAAGTTCAACATTAAGTGTCAGACTTTCTACCTATCAAACTTCATCAAGTTCAACCTTAGAGGCAACAGTTTCTTCACTAAGAAACTCCTTTTCCAAAAAGATTGCCCTAAGACTGACGAACATCTTTTGTTCATCAACATGGTAGAAATAATATCCTTTGATCTCTTTTGGGTATCCTATAAATGCACACTTGTCAGACCTTGGTCCATGTTTATCTATAATTAACCATTTAACATAAGCTGAGCACCCCTAGATCCTAAGGTGTGAAAGTGCTGGCTTACGTCCTGTCCATATCTCATATAGAGTTTTAATCATAGATTTACTTGGAACCTATTTAAAAGATAGCATGCCAATTTGAGTGCATATACCTAGAAGGATATCAGCAAACTAGCAAAATCCATCATGGATCGGACCATGTCTAACAGGAGCCAATTCTTTCTTTCAGATACACCATTATGCTGTGGTGTTCCTAGAGGAGTCCATTAGAAGAGAATCCCATTCTCTTCTAGATATGTGAGAAACTCAACAAAAAGGTATTCTCCTCCTCGGTTAGATCAAAGAGTTTTAACACTCTTTCCAGTTTATTTTTCTACTTCACTTTGGAATTGTTTGAATATTTCAAACGAATCCAACTTATGTTTCATCACATAGACATATCCAAATCTGGATAGATCATCTATGAAAGTGATGAAGTAGACATATTCACCTTTGGCACTAGTACTCATTGGTCTACATACATTAGTATATACTAGTCCTAAGAGTTCAGTGGCTCTCTCAACTTTTTCAATAAAAGGTGACTTAGTCATTTTACCAAGAAGATATAATTCATAGGTTGGAAGCGATTCACAATCACTAAGTTCGAGGATACCCTCTTGAGCCAACCTGCTTATCCTATTCTTGTTTATATGACCTAGCCTATAGTGCCATAAATAGATATCTGTCATATTATCTAATCTAAGATGTTTGTCGATTGAATAGATTATATTAACAGGTTGTGATAACATATATATACCAGCATTCAATTATCCACAGAAAGCAGTAACACAATTCACAATGACATTACAAACTCATTTCTTTACTGAAATTTTATAATTGTTCATGGCCAAAAGGGCTATAAAAATGATATTTAAAAAGAAACTACGATAGAAATGACAATCACTAAGAACAATGGTATGAGATTTAAATACAAATTTCTAAATTTCTAAAGCTAAAACTAAAACTGGTCATCCATCTCCAACATTCAAAAGTCTTTCATCTTGCTCGAATCTCCTACTGACCTGCAACCTCTGCAATGAATTGCAAATATGGTAAGGGCTATCGGTATCCAATAATCAGTCAGTTATATCATAAATAGAGAAATTATAAAAAGTAATTATATAAATACCTTGCCCAGTAATTGGTTGCTTCTTTCTCTGCCTGTTCGGATCTAGGGAGGTAATGTACTGACGATAGTTCCTCTTCCAGTGCTCCCGCTTCTTTCAAAAGAAGCATTCAGCTTGACTCTTATCGAGCTTGATCTTCTTGATCTGGCCCTGCACTGATGTCCTAGCTTGAACTTGCACCTTCTTTATTTTCTTCTTTTTGTTTTTCTTTGTTTTCCTAAAGGGTCGAGAACCAGAAGATGAACCTCCCACTAAGTTCACTGACTCTTTGTGGAGCTGGTGATCCTTCTCAATGTTTTGAAGTAATCTCAGTAAGTCATGGTAGTTTACTTCAGGCTTTGGCATTCTATAATGAGTAAGGAAAGGAAGATAGGACTTTGGCAGTGAGTTCAATATTGCATCTTTCCCAAGTTGTTCATGTAAGAAAAAGTCAAGTTTGCTCAAGCGCTCTATCAACTCGATCACGTACAGTACATGATCAGTGATAGAGGCTCCATCCTGCATTCTGGCTCGATCATGTATTGTACATGATCATGTAATAAGAACCTAGTCTCTGCTACCAATTGAAGGATTCGGATCTAGGGTTTCATGGATAAATCTTCGAACTTTTTCAAGATCATGCAGCGAAAGACTTAAATAAATTAAATATTTATTTAAATAAATAAATAAATACCTAGATATTAGATCTATTATATGATCAAGATATGATATTAAATCAAAAATTAAAATTAAATAAGAAAAAAAAGGTTGATCAAATCAACCTAGATCTATACTACATCAAATGCAGGTATGAAGTTAATAGATCAGATCTATTATCTGAGCAAGTTGGATGTTTTAACTTGCTGATCCAGACTTGAGGATGAAGCCATGAGCTGCACATGCATCCGGCCTCTAGGAGTCATCAACACGAGCCCACGAACATGATCAGAGTTCTTGATGCAGGAAATCAGCATAGTATGCTAGCACTATGCTGATCTCTCTTCGACGGTCGATCCGATGCTTTCTTCTTCAAAATATGGACTCTCTAAAATATCAGAAGGAAGAGGAGAGTTTTCTAATTTGAGACTCTCTCATAAAAAAACTCGAAAGAAGGAGAAGAGATTAGGAATCAAACAGCCCTAGAAGAAGACCCTCTTCTTCTTCTCTTTTCTCTCACCTAGACACCTAGTATGGTGCCTATGGAACCCCCATGCCCAAGGACCCTCTTCCTCTAATTTTTGCACACCCCAAACCACTCCCAATGCTTTGTATTACATGAAAAAATCAGTCCAAAATTTATTCTAAATTTATAGAAAAAGAAGAGTTCTTGTGTAGGTCAAAAACTAGACAAGGCAGGACCAAGTTTGGCAAGTGGTTAGCGCGCCCAACTCTTAGGCACCCCTCCTCTGATATTTTTGGTAAACCAAGCAAGGAGAGGTGCACAAAAAGACTTCTCACTCACGTAGAATTAGGGAGAAAAAATAGGAGATGGGTGGCACACATGGAAGGAGGTGTTTTGGATTATAAGGATTCTATCTTATAGAATCCTAAATCAAAACTAACTTCCTCTTAGACTTGGTCAACCACAAAATAACCATATGAGAATAAGAGAGAGAGAAGGGGCATGCGTGAAGACTAGAGAGAGACTCTCTATCACACAAGAAGAGAGGGCATGGGGCATGGAGGGCTATGGTGGTGCAAGGTGGAATCCTAGTCTCACTAGGATTCCATCTATGACTTGGTCAAACATGGTTTCTCAAATCAAATTAAATCAAAAAAAAAAAAACTAAATTAAATTAGATTTTAATCTAACTAAAAATTTAATTAAATTATATTAAATTAAATTAAATTTATATTTAATTTTTTAATTAAATTAAAAAATTAGGTTGACCTGAGTCCTAGTTAGACTAGGACTAGTTCTTCCTTGCACTCGGCTTATCCAATAAGTCAATTGGACTTGATCCAATCAAGTCCAAACTAAATATAATTAAATTATATTTAATTATATATAATCTCAACTCTTTGGATTAATCAAATTAAGTTAATTAGTAATTTAATTGCTAATCGATCCTCCTGCAATACTTGCACTAGGTTAAACACCAATCATATAGATTGCTTAACCCTAAAATGATTCTAAATCGCTGATCAACCATCCGATCGGAATATGAATTCTAATGTGTGTGATCTCATAGGTTCAAACCTAGGTTAGTAGCATAGGAATAAATTTTTGTACCAATCAAAGTGACCATCTAGCAATGATACCTGACGGTCGGATAGGTCGAAAGGTGTAGAACACCATCCTTAGAACCCATATGAATGTAGCTTCCATATAATTCATCCCCTTAACCATAATGCTCGTAGGACACCTAAAAGTTCAACTATCAACTCTGATAAGATTTTTCATATTGTATTTCAAAATATCAAATCCATCTGATGGGTTATCATGATCAAGGTTTTGCTATATTGAAATATAGTGATACATTATTCTCCAACTCTTGAAGTGGTCAATTCCATCTTGATCATACTCCAACTTTGCAAGTACTTGACTGTGCCCAGAAGCCTTCAATTGCTAAATTAAAAATTTAGTTAGTCCGATACCAGAGCACAGTGAGTTAATTGCAAGTTACTGAGGTGATCTCAGGTCTAAGGGATACTAAACCTATATCCCGTCAGAGACATTCTCGACAACAGAATGCTCTGGAGTTGGTCACGTTCAATGACGATGTACCCATACATCTCACCTGTATGCTATACCAGTGTCTCCATACTTCTTGGTTAAGAGGACAACCAACCTATATGGCATATAGCGATCTATGCTCGATAGACGTTGTTGTCCTAATTAACAGTCTATCATTTGGTCATGAACAAATTTAATAACTAATCGATAAATCCTCTCTTTATCGAAGTTAGATAGTCCTAAGGACTTCATCACAACAATAAAGTTCATTAGAAGATGAAAAATATTTATGATGAATGAAAGGCCAAAAATATACTTTATTTATTAATGAATTAATTACAAATACAATGTAGCTCAATCATCAACAGGCTGATGATTGGCTTTGGGACTCATTTTCCAATACAAACTTGGATTCCTTCCCTTATGCTACCCACACCTGATTACCTTTCCTTGTTTTCCATGGTAAAAGAAGGCATTTTGTGCGCCAATCTTAGGTGGTCCACAGCATGAGATGAGGAGTGGGTGTCCAAGTGTTGGCACCCCAACAACCTTACTTGTCTAGGAATTTAACCTAGACAAGGCTCTTCCATAACATATTATTTAAATAAATGTTTACTTAAAATTTTCATGAGGAATAGACCATTATGAGTGCTTCGGAGTGTGTGAAAATCAGAAGAAGAGAGTCCTTGGGCATTGGGGTTTCATGGACACCAAACTAGGTGTCTTGGTGAGAGCAAAGTGAAGAAGAAGAGGGTCTTCTTCTAGGGTTGCTGTGTTCATGTGTTCTCTTCTTCTTTCTTTGGGTTTTCTAAGAGTGTCTCATATCTAAAATCTTCTCTCCTCCTTCTCCTCTTTGAAAGAGTCCAAATCCCAAAGGAGAAGGCATCTGATCGACCATCAAAGAAGGATCAGCACAGTACTAGCATACTATGTTGATTTCCAGCATCTAGACTTCTGATTGTGATCGTGGGCTCGTGTGGATGATTCCTAAAGACTGGATGCATATGCGACTCACAACTTCATCCTCAAGCCTGGATCAGCAAGTTAGAATATCTAACATGCACAGGTAATATATCTTATCTATTATTTTCATACCTGTATTAGATATAGTTTATATACATGTTGATATGATCAACATGTTTTAATTACTTCTTTAGATTTTAATTTTTAACTTAATAACATGCCATGATCATATAATAGATATTAGATCTAGGGTATTTTTAAATATTTAAAATTAATTTTGATTAATTTTAGTCTTTTGCTGCCTGATCTTGAAAAAGTTTCAAGATCTAGTCCTGAAATCCTGGATCTGGTTCCTTCAATTAGTATCAGAGTCTAGATTTTTATTATATGATTATTTGAGCATGTTTAGATTATTTCTTGAATTATATCTAATTTATAATCTAATTATTAAATCTAAAAATTTTGATCACACAAACTGCAATAAGGTTGTCCTGTTGTAAGATTTATCCCTTACAGTGGAAAGATTATCCTAGTTCATGTTGATCTGCTTTTAATCATAAATTTATTAGATTTAATTTAATTTTATTTATAATTTAATATATTTAAAATAGTTTTAGATCTAAAAATAAAATTTTTAAATTACACGAACAGCTGTAAGATTGTCCTGCTGTAAGGTTTACCCCTTATAGTGGAAAGATTGTCTTAGTACATGTTGATCTAAAATATTGATCATAAAATTTTAGATTAGATCTAAAAAATTTTATGATCTGATTAAAAATATTTTAATATAATTTTAATCATCATAAATATGTTAGATTTGATCTAAGATAATTTATAATTGATTATAGTTGAAATTATTTTAATTACATAACCTGTTTAGGTTAGATCTAAAGTAGTTTCATGCTTATCTTTCTTGCATATTGATTATGAATCAAATATATAACTTGGTTGATAGAACCATATTGTAAAAATATTTTATAAATATAAAAATTATTTTTAAAAAACCAAACCCCAACCCTCATCCCATAACTTAATTAAGAATTAAAAAGTTATTTGATTAGGATCTAGGATTATGAATTGAAGATCCTAAGACATAAATCATAACACCTTGGGTTAAATGGATTAGTGAAGATTAGGTTCATTAATTGGGTTAGACCTAGGGTTAGATTAAAGAATGGACTTAATTAGAGAATTGACTAAATCTAATCAATTGTTGTCTTAGATTAGGTCAAGGTTTCTCTAGATCAATTACAATAGTTGCAATTGGTCAAGTCCATGTCTTTAACGAGACCCAAGATAGACTTGATTCTTAGCTATGCGGTCTAGTACGAACTGTTAGGTTGATCTAATTAAAACTAATTAAACCAGTTGATATCTAAGGTAACCCAAATCGGTAGTCTTTAATTGGCAACCTACTTAACTGGCCATTTTTGATGGTATCTAAGGCAAGCTTTGGTGGACCCTCCCACTAATCGAACTTACCTGGCCTCTTGGTAAAATTTTATTTTGATCGAATTACTTGACTATTCGAGCTGACCCATGTCAGCTAGGTAAATTAGTATGACTGATTTAGGTGCTCCTAGACCAACCTATTAATTGTCTCCCTTATGCTGACTTGATGAAGTCAGTGGGAGGATCATGACAAGCTAGTTCATTTGATCTTCCCTCATCTTCAAATTAAATTCTCTAAAATTATCAGGTCCCTAAAATGAGATAGTTATTATGATAACTAGATCATGGCATCCCATTAAAGTGGATGATAATGGGTCCATTTGTTGGATAATCATTGGAGAACTAAAAGTCTGGTGTTTATCGGCTAATGAAATTTTCATTCATTATATGATTTTTTGGCTGCATCTTTCTAAATGATGGTTAAGTTAGCCAACCAATGTTGGGTCTAATCATTCATTGATTTGATGGGCCAAGTATGGCCATGTTAATAGTTGGACCTAACTGGACCTTTTCAGTGGAGGCCAAAGCCTACTGATTAGGGACTAGGATAAAATTTAATTACTAGAAATTATTTAAAAAAATAATTGATTATGAACCTATCCTTAGATGTACATGGGTTGGCCAACTAAAGTTGGGCTTGTGTGCAGTCTATGTAGATTTTAGTACACACTAAGAAATTAGGATAATTTCTCGAATTGGAGGCAAAGGCTACCAATTCAAATAAAATAATAGGAGAACCTTTTGATTAAAGTCCAAATCTTTAGATCTAATGAATCAATTACTAATTAGATTATGGTTTTTATTTGTATAGAAATGGCCACTTTTCTATCACTCTAATCATTATTAGATAATTATAAGTTGGTGGGATCCAACTTCGATAGTTGGTACCAAAAGTTGAAGATAGTTCTGAAGCATGAACAGATCCTATATATATTAATGGATCCTGCACCTGAGGAGCTAGCTACCAATGCACGTGGAATAATCAAGGATACTTAACAAAAGTGGCTCAGTGATCGAACTATGATGCACTGCATTATACTAGCTACCATGAGTGATGAGTTCAGTCGTAGATTTAAGATAGCTCAGCCAAAGGACATGCTCCAAGTGTTAGAGGATTTCTTTGGCACACACGATGACATGGAGAGACACAAGACTAGTTGTGCCATCTTCAATGCTAGGATGCGGGATGGTGCCCCTATCACTGATCATGTATTGTACATGATTGAGCTGATAGGAAGATTGAGCAAGCTCAGCTTTTCCTTACATAAACAGCTTGGAAAGATGCAATACTGAACTCGTTGCCCAAGTCTTTTCTCTCATTCCTCACTCATTTTAGAATAACAAAGCCTGAAGTAGACTATCATGGGTTACTTCAAAACTTTGAGAAGGATCATCAACTCCATAAGGAGTTGGTGAACTTAGTGGAAGGTTCATCTTCTGGTTCTCGATCTTTTAGGAATGGAAAGAAGAACAAGAAGAACAATGCTAAGAAGGGGCAAGTTTAGGCTAGGACATCTGTGCAATGCCAGACCAAAAAGATCAAGCCTGATAAGAGTCTAGCTGAATGCTTCTTTTGCAATAAGTTGGGGCACTAAAAGAGGAACTATCCTCAATACATTGTCTTTGTGGACCTGAATAGGCAGAGAAAAAAGCAAGCTATTACTAGGCAAGATATTTATATGATAACTCTTTGCAATTTCTTTATTTGTGATATTACTGACTAGGTATTAGATATTGGTAGCCCTTATCATATTTGCAATTTATTGTAGAGGTTGCAGGTCAGTACTAGATTCGAGCAAGATGAAAGGTTCCTGAATGTTGGACATAGAAGACTAGTTTTAGTTCTAGCTTTACAAATTCTGAAACTTATATTTGAGTCCCACACCATTGTTCTTAGTGATTATCATTTTTATCCTAGTTTCTTTTTGAATGTTATTTCTATAGGCCTTTTGGCCAAAAATGGTTATGAAATTTCAATAAAGAAATAAGTTTGTAATATCATTATGAATGGTGTTACTATTTTCTATAAATATTTGAACAATGATGTGTATATACTATCACAACCTGTTAACATAGTCTATTCAACTGGCAAGCACCATAGATTAGATAGTGTATCAGATACCTACTTATGGCACTGTAGGCTAGGTCATATAAATAAGAATATGATAAATAGGTTGACTCAAGAGGAAATCCTCGAAGTCAGTGATTGTGAATCACTTCCAACCCATGAGTCTTGTCTTCTTGGTAAAATGACCAACTCACCTTTTACTAAAAAAGATGAAAGAGCCATTGAGCTCTTAGGTTTAGTACATACTAATGTATGTGGACCAATGAGCACAAGTATCAAAGGTGGATATTTTTACTTTATCACTTTCATAGATGGTATGTCTAGATATGGATATGTCTATCTGATAAAATATAAGTCGGATTCATTTGAAATGTTCAAATGATTTTGAAGTAATGTAGAAAAATAAATTAAGAAGAGTATCAAAACTCTTTGATCTGATCGAGGAAAATATCTTTTCGATGAGTTTCTCACATATCTAGGAGAGAAGGAATTCTCTCGCAATGGACTCCTTTAGGAACACCATAGCATAATGGTGTGTTTGAAAGGAGGAATCAAACTCTGTTAGACATAATTCGATCCATGATAAACTTTGCTAGCTTGTCAATATCCTTCTGGAGATATGCACTTGAATCGACTTGTTATCTATTAAATAGGATTCCAAGTAAGTCTGTAGTTAAGACCCTGCATGAGATATGGATAGGTCATAAAATAACACTTTCATACCTTAGGAATTGGGGGTGCCCAGCTTATGTCAAATGGTTAGTTATAGATAAACTTGTACCTAGGTCTGACAAGTGCATGTTTATAACTATTTCTATCATGCTGATGAACAAAACGCGTTTGTCAGCCTTAAGCCAATGTTTTTGGAAAAGACGTTCCTTGGTGAAGGAACTATTGCCTCTAAGATTGAACCTGATGAAGTTCAATATGTAGAAAAACCAACATCTATTGCTGAACCTGAGTCAGATTTGATTTGATTAGATTCGGAGCCTAATGTACTTGCACCATTAAGATGATCCGATAGAGTACCATATCACTTGGATATATAGTATGGTTTCCTAGTCCAAGATGATGATCCCATCGAACTTGATGAGAACAATGAGGATCCGATTACTTATATGGATGCTATGCAGAGATCTAACTCTGAGAAATGGCTTGAGATCATGAAATTCGAAATGCAGTCCATAAAGATCAATGATGTGTGGATATTGGTTGGCCCACCCGAAGGGGTTAAATCCATTGGGTGTAAATAGGTCTTCAAAAGAAAAAGGAGTGCAGATGGAAAGATGGAGACCTATAAAGCCCATCTAGTTGCCAAGGGGTATCATCAACATTATGGTATTGACTTTGATGAGATGTTCTTGTTAGATATATGTGCCCTAGAAGCCAGAATTGGCTGACACTTGTAATACACTTCTAGGGGCAAAATTGTAATTTTGACTATAATTAATGAAATGGGTTATTTTCTATCACACCTGTGTATTTAGTGTCTGTGATACATCCTTTGAGTTAATGGTAATGATAATTCATATTTTCAAGAGTTGAAAATTTAAGACATGAATAATCATTATTAACTCATAAACAGCTCTCGACCATAGGATCATCACGAGGATGGTGATTGATCCGAAAGGTTGGTGTACGATCGCTTCTCTTTAGTAGATGAGTCTTGAGTCTACGGTGTGGAGACACCGGAGCGAGAGTACAAGTACTCATTAGAGAACGAGGGCACTGAGCGTGACCACCTCGAGTAGTCATTAGGAAGTCTACCTTCTCGTCAATGACTGACTCGATGCTGCAGTAGTGTGTCTGGTTCTTTGACCTGAGATGCATCGGCAGTTCACCTTGAGGGTGTTATAGTTTGACTACACCATTACTCGGTCTCCTAGCCATATGGAACCCTGAGGTGTATGTTGGCTATAGCATGTTCATTGTAGGAACTGGATTGCATCAAGATGGGATCTATCTACCTCGATGGTAGAGGAGCAGCCCTATGATAATCATGAGAATCAAGTCCTGAAGCCCATGGCCATGGCAGAGTGAAATAATAGAAAGAGTTTCTATTTAGGTTTTCACATTGGACTCGAATCGAATGATTATATCATATGACAGAGACTAGGGTTTGACGAGTTTACCTTAACCCTAATCTGATCGGGGCTCAAGATAGAAGAACTTAATCACACAGGTAGCTGCACCAAGAGGTTCGCATTCAGCTCTGATGGGTTGCCACCATATACTGCTAGGTGTCACTGGTGGATTTTGGGAGCAATTAGAATGATTTAGATGATCGATCATTCTAGCTGTTCGAATCAGAAGAGTTCTGATCCATCGAAAGGAGTTTCGATGATGTCTATGATAGAGATCATGACATATCCCATTACCATACAGAACTGAACCTAACTGGGTCACACAAACAAGGGTTTGAATCTGGTGATCATCAATTGAACTGATCTAGTTCAATTGATCTGAATGAGATTCAATTAGGTTCAAGGAAATCGTGCTAGCACTCGATTGAACCTAACGTTCTTCTTTTACTATCACAAATAAGTTGTCCTGACTGAGCCAAAGGAGTTTGTGCTCAATCAGAGGCCTTCATATGGTCTAACTGGAGGTTGTCCAAGTTAGAGAAGGTTGTCTTATTTTATAAGACATTACCTGCCATTTTTGGTCACCTGCCATTTCTTGTTCTTTGACTTTGGTCAAAAGTTGACCTTTGACTGGTCAAATGTTGACCATAGACACTTTGACTTTTGTCCACGTGTCACGCACCTATTGGAGAACTGGTGGGGGCCTGTCCCCCTGCCAGAACCTGGCAAGGAGAAGGGCGCACGCCAAGGGTGGCGTGAGCCCAAGTAGGAGGCGCCTAGGAGTCCTTGTTGGACAAGGACTCCATCTCCTTTTTGGATTCCAATTAGAGTTCTTCTAAGAACCAACTTTGACTGGTCTTAGGCACCCTCTAAGGAGGAATCCAGGGGTCTCTATTCCCACCAATCAGATTTAGATCTGATTTCACAAAGGGTTGTGATTGGTTGGGAGGAAGAGGAGTTGGATCACGCTTAGTCTATAAATAAGATCCTGCGCCCAACTCAGATGCGAATGCAATTCAATTAAGAAACCCCACACCCCAAGGCTGCCTCTCCCCTCCTCCTCCACATCATAGCTTCTTCTCCCCTTGCTCTCCACGTCCAAAAGGTGTTTTGGACTTTGGTTGGTGTGATTCAGATCAAGGAAAGGCGATCAAAAGCAAGAAGGCTGCGCTGCTGCAAAAGGACGACTGCAGATCTTCAAAAGAGTTTTGAAGATCCTCCAGATCAGATCCAGATCTGATTTTTGGAGGCATGATAGAGAAGAAGAGGATCTCTAGATCCAACCCGAGTGGATACCGGTAGAGGCCAGGCGCTTGCGTGGCTAGATCCAGAACCTTCCGCTGCAATCAAGATCATCTACAGGGTAATAGGATTACCCAAATCAGGTAAATTAAATTTGATTTAATTTATCTTATTTTATTTTATTTATTAAAATAATAAGAATCAGATCTGAAACATATCAAGATCTGATTGAGATCAAGAGAAAATTTTTGAAATATATCTCTTGATCTGATCAGATCTGGACGAACCTAGATCGGGAAATCAGGATTTCCCTTCAGTTCTCTCCTATTGCAATGCTCAAATCTATTTAGATAATGCTTGTGATAGCTATCCATCTGGACTATGAGATTTGGTAGATGGATGTGAAGATAGCTTTCCTAAATAATGAGCTGACCAAAGAGGTGTATATGATACAATTTGAGAGGTTCACATCCATAGATGAGTCCAAGATGTGCAAGCTTCAGAGATCCATTTATGGATTGAAGCAGGTATCTCAAAGTTGGAACATGCATTTTGATAAGGTGATCAAAACGTATGGCTTCGTTAAGAATGGAGAAGAGCCCTGCATTTATAAATGGGCAAATGATCCAGCAATGGTATTCCTTGTCTTGTACGTGGATGATATTCTCTTAATCGAGAATGACATCCCCGCACTGCAAAAAATAAAAGTCTGGTTGTCATCATAGTTCTCCATAAAGAACTTAGGTGAAGCATCCTACATCCTAGGGATAAAGATCTATAGGGATAGATCTAAAAGGATGCTTGGATTATCCTAGTCCACGTATATAGATGCTATGCTGAAGAGGGTCAACATGGAGAATTCAAAAAAGGGCTATTTTCTGATAGGCCATGAAATTTCTCTCTCTAAAAGGGATTGTCCGACAACTCCTGAAGAGAGAGAGCATATGAGTAGAGTCCCATACGCTTTAAAAGTGGAATCTATCATGTATGCCATGACATATACGAGACCAGACATGGCATACTCACTAGGAGTAGTGAGTAGATACCAGTCTGACCTTGAAGAAAGCCGCTGAAAAATGGTTAAAATCATCCTTAAGAATTTGAGAAATACCAAAGACCAATGGTTGGTTTATGGCGAATCAGATTTGAAACTTGTGAGGTTTACAGACTCTAACTTTCAATTTGACCATGATAATAGTAGAAGTGTGTCGGGATATATCTTTACTCTAAATAGTGAAGCCATCCACTGGAAGAGTTTCAATCAGCTTACTATGGCAGACTCTGTTTGCAAAGTAGAGTACATCGCAGCATCAGATGTCGTGAAGAAAGTTATGCAGCTAAGTAAGTTTATTACTGAGCTCAAAGTAGCATCCTTCCTAAATGGTTTGGTCCTACTCTACTGCAACAGCACCGGTGCCATAGCTCAGGCGAAAGAACCAAAGGCACACCAATGGACAATGCACATCCTATATCGCTTCCATTTGGTTTGGGAGATCATGGATTGAGGTGACACCGACCTTCAAAAGATCAATCGAAAGAAGAACCTAGCTGACCCCTTCACTAAATCCCTGGTGATAAAGGAGTTCGACAACCATAAGTCAAAGATGGATATTAGATACTATACGGAGTGGCTTTAGGATAAGTGGAAGTTATTGAAAAGTATATTCCAAAGTCAATCATCAGCCTATTGACGGTTGTGCTATAGTATATCTGTAATTGATTCATTAATAAATAAATATATTTTTGGTATTTTTCATTATAAAGTATTCATCTTCTAATGAACTCCATTATTGTGATGTTCTTAGGACTATTTAGCTTCGATAAAGAGAGGATTTATTGATTAGTCCTTAAATCTGTTCATGACCAAATGATAGGCTGTTAATTAGGACGACAACGTCTATCGAGCATAGGTCATTGTATGCCATATAGGTTGGTTTTCCTCTTAATTAAGGGTGTAAAGACACTGGTATGGCATACATATGAGATGTATGGGTACATCATCATTGAACGTGAGCAATTTCAGAGCATTCTACTATCGAGAATATCTCTGATTGGATATAGATATAAGTATCCCTTAGACTTGAGATCACCTTAGTGACTTGCAAGCAACTCACTGTGTTACGGTATCAGACTAACTAAATTTTTAGTTTAGTAATGAAAGACTTCTAGGCATAGTCAAGTATTTGCAAAGTCAGAGTGTGATCAAGATGGAATTGACCACTCTAAGAGTTGGAGAATAATATATCATTGTATTTCAATATAGCAAAATCTTGGCTAGGATAATCTATCAGATTGATTTGATATTTTGAAATACAATATGGACAACCTGATCAAAATTGATAGTTAAACTCTGAGGTGTCCTACGAGCATTTTGGTCAAGGGGATGAATTATATGGAAACTATATCCGCATGGGTTCTAAGGATGTTGTTCTACACATTCGATCTATCCGACCATTAGGTACCATTACTAAATAGTTACTTTAATTGGAATAAAAATCTATTCCTATGCTATTTACTAAGGTTTAGACCTATGTGGTCTCATGATCTGATCGGATGGTTGATCAATGATTATGAATCATTCTAAGGTTAAATAATTAATACAATTGATGTTTAACCTAGTACAAGTGTTGTAGGAGGATCGATTAGCAATTAGATTGCTAATTGACTTAATTTGATTAAGCCAGAGGATTGAGATTAAGTCTAACTAAATATGATTTAATTAGATTTAGTTTGGGATTGATTGGATCCAGTCCAATTGGCTTATTGGATAAGCCAAGTGCAAGAAAAAACTAGTCCTAGTTCAACTAGGACTTTATCAATCCAATTTCTTAATTTGATTAGAAAATTAAATTAAAATTAAATCTAATTTAATCTAATTTAATTAAATTCTTAATTAGGTTAAGATCTAATTTAATTGGGTTAGTTTACTTCTGATTTAATTTTGTTTGAGAAACCAAGTTTTGATCAAGCCAAAATAAGAATCCTAGTATGACTAGGATTCCATATCTTGTGCCACCTTGACCCTATGCCATTCTCCCTTTATTTTTGGCGTTGAGTACCCTCTCCCCTTCCTTTTGACACACATCCCCTCTCTCTCTCTCTGACTCTTACTTGGAATAAGTTATGGACAATGGCTTAAGAAGGTAAGTTGTTGTGGTTTTTTTGAATTCTATGTGATTGAATCCCAACAAACCTGGATTCCTTCCCTTGTGCCACCCACATCTGATTACCTTTCCTTGTTTTTCATAGTAAAAGAAGGCATTTTGTGTGCCAATCTCAGATGGTCCATAGCATGAGATGAGGAGGGGGCGCCCAAGTGTTGGGCGCCCCAACAACCTACCTTGTATTGACCTATCTTGTCTAGGAATTTGACCTAGACAAGGCTCTTCCATAACTTATTATTTAAAATAAAATTTTACTTAAAACATTCACAAATAATAGACTATTAAGAGTGCTTTTAGGTGTGTGAAAATCAGGGGAAGAGAGTTCTTGGGCATTAGGGTTTCATAGAAACCAAACTAGGCGTCTAGGTGAGAGCAAAGTGAAGAAGAAGAGGGTCTTCTTCTAGGGTTGCTATGTTCACCTCTTTCCTTCTTTGTTTGGATTTTCTGAGAGTGTCTGACATCTGAAACCTCCTCTTCTCCTTCATCTCTTTAGAAGAGTCCAAATCCCAAAGGAGAAGGCATCTGATCGACCATCAAAGAAGGATCAGCACAGTACTAGCATACTGCACTGATTTTCAGCATCTGGACTTTTGATAGTGATCGTAGATGACTCCTAGAGGCTGGATGTGTGTGTGGCTTGCAACTTCATCCTCAAGCCTGGATCAGCAAGTTAGAACATCTAACTTGCATAGGTAATAGATCTAATCTATTATTTTCATACCTACATTAGATGTAGTATATATACATATTGATGTGATCAACATATTTTAATTACTTCTTTAGATTTTAATTTTTGATTAAATTACATACTATAATCATGTAATAGATCTTAGATCTATGGTATTTTTAGATATTTAAAATTATTTTTGATTAATTTTAGTCTTTCGCTGCCTGATCTTGAAAAAGTTTCAAGATCTAGCCCTGAAACCCAAGATCTGGTTTCTTCATAAATATGGTTTAATCTAATTTAATTAAGCTCCTAGTTGGACTAGGATCATCCTTAATTAGGTTGTATTAATTCTAGTTCAAATGTTTTAAGAAAAATGGTTTGACCTAGTCAAATTAGAGAAGTCCCAGTTGGACTGGGACTCTCCTTGCTCCATTATGCCCTGCACTTAATGTTAGGAATAGTGTCCCAAAGCCAAACCTAAGCCTATTGATGATTGAACTATTTTTGTATTTGTATATGAATTATAATTGAATAAATATTATTTTGACATTTTCATCATAAATTTTTTTCATCTTCTAATGAACTCCTATATTGTAGTGAAGTTCTTTGAACTATCTAGAATCGACAAAGAAGGATTTATCATTTAGTCCTTAAATCTATCCATGACCAAATGATACATTGTTTCCATAGACGATAATATTTATCAAGTGTAGGTTATTGTGTGCCATATGGGTTGGTTGTCCTCTTATCCAAAAAGTGTGGAGACACTGATATAACATGCAGGTGAAATGTAGGGGTATATCTATACTGAACATGAGCAACACTGGAGCTTTCTGCTGTCAAGATTTGCTTTGATGAGATATGGGTATAAGTATTCCTCTGATTTATGATTACCACACGGTGACTTTCAAACAACTCACTATACTTTGGTGCTAGAATATTT
Organism: Cocos nucifera; assembly: GCA_006176705.1. Classification (NCBI taxonomy): domain Eukaryota; kingdom Viridiplantae; phylum Streptophyta; class Magnoliopsida; order Arecales; family Arecaceae; genus Cocos; species Cocos nucifera. Next base: position 76,725 of record QRFJ01001087.1, on the reverse strand, counting down.
GAATTTTAAATTAAGTGATGGAAGTTTTTAGGCGTAGTCAAGTACTTGAGAAGTCAATGCGTGTATCAAAGTGGGATTGACCACTTCTAATTTTAGGAGTTGTGTTCAATTATGTTTCAATTTAGCAAAGCCTTGGTCAGGGTACTCCTTGTGAGGAGTCCTAGGACTGATTGTGTTCTAGGTTTTTTTTCAGGATTGGTAATTTAAACTCTGAGACATCCTAAACATAGAGCTCAAAGGAATGAATTATGCAGTAACCATATTCGAATAGGTTCTTAATATTGCGATTATGACTATTCGACCTATTTGGATATTTTGGATACCATTGCTAGATGGGCATATTGATTGGTATAGAAATTGATTCCTATGCTACCAGCTTAGGTTCGAACCTACAGGATCACACACATTAGAGATTCCTACCTAAACTGATGGTTAGTGAAGAGTCCCACAAAACTAGGACTCTATGGTCAAGAGTCCCACTAGACTGAAACTCTGTGCTCGAAAGTGCTACTACATTGGGACTCTGAGTCTTGCTTGTCTGGGACTCTATAATTGAGAGTCCTACTAGTTTGGAACTCTATGATCACGAGTTCCACGCTTTTAAAATACTAGGATCAAGAGTCCCACTGGTTTGGGACTCTTCGATCAAGAGTTTTATTTGGATGAGACTATGTTGCCAGAACATCCACTGGATTTGGACTCTATGTTTATGAGAGGTTTAATTAGTGTTTTGATTACTAATTAACTCAATTTGATTGAGTAATGAGTTTTGGATCAAGTCCAATTGAATTGGATTCAGTTGAGTTTGAGCTGATTGTGTTATGTGATGATCTAATCAGTGAGGAGGTTTGTTTCCTAATTTAATTAGGGATTAGGCATAACTAATTTCTCATTTGATTAGGATTTAATTAAAAAAAAACTAGTTCATTACCATATAATCGACCTAATCAGATCAGACCTATAGTGAAATTTTTCAAAAAATTTTCTATTATATGATTAGATTTGAGAGTTCTTAGATCTTATTAGATTGATCTGAAAGCAAAAATTAAAATTAAAATTAAAATAGTGATACCTCATATCACCTAATCGGGTGAACAATTCATGCTGCAGCGATGATCTGGTGATGACGAGGTTCCGATGTTAGCCGCACATGCACCCGGCCTCTACTAGCATCCACTTAGATCAGATCTAAAGGTCTTCGCCTTTTAGATCTAATCTCAGAAAATCAGATCTAAGATCTTTTTAGTTTGCCTTCAATCCAATCTTCGACAGCAGCATGATCGTCTCATGATCAGGATCTCCTTGACTTAATCTTCGCAACAGCTGGACCACAACATTTAATGGATGATTTGCCTAACACCTTAGGCATGGAGAAGAGGGAGAGGATCAGGATGAAGAGGCGTGGAGGTGGAGAGTGGGGCAGAGCCTAGGTGTGGGCTATTAAATTGATCAAATAACTTTGATCTACGTCCTTTTTATGGACCACATGAAACTCTAGAGTCCTAGGGCTTTAAGCAACCAATTCGCTTGCAGCAGAAGGACTCCCTTTGAGTTCCATGCCCCATCGCTATTTTTTAACTGATTTTGTCGCACAAAATTAGAGTAAAATGGCATCACAAATTTTAGATAAGAAGAGATGTGCGCCATGGGTTCTATTTCCTAGGTGTTTGAACTATTCAAACTTCTTGATCCTTATCCACCAAGGATGCATGCCAAGAGGGGGCGTGCACCCTCATTTTCCACGTAAATCTATCTATGGTGCATGCCCCTAGGAAATCTCTAGGGGGCGCACGCCCCTCTCCCTTCTTTTCTACAAAGAATCGGTCAAACGACCCTTGTCCTAATAACCTTGGTTTTAGACCTGGATAAGCCCTGATCTCATCAGAACAAGTCATGACCTGGCCAGGACAAGCTCTGATCTGATCAGGACAAGGTCCAGTCATATTAGGATAAACCCATATAGGGTTCCTGGACAAGCCAAATTAGATTTCACTAAGTCCAAACCAACTGAGAAGTGCATAGAAGAAGAAAGTCAGGTCCAATCGTATGCTAGCATGATTTTCTTGAATTCGATTGGATCTAATCCAAATCAATTGAACCAAATTAGCCTAGTTGATGACATCTAGACCCAAACCCTTGTTTGTATGATCTAGATAGGTTCAATTTTATATAGTAATAGGATATGTTGTGACCTCTATCATCAAAATATCTTTCGATGGACTAGAACTCTTCAGATTCGCCCAATTAGAATCATTTATCATCAAGACAAGTCTAATCGATCCCAAAATCCACCAGTGGCTCCTAGCAATATGTGCTAGCAACCCTTCAGAATCGAAAGCAAACCACTCGGTGTAGCTACCTATGTGATTGGGTTCTTCTATCATAAGCCTAAATAGGATCTTGGTCAAGGTTAACTCGTCAGACCCTACACCTGTCATATAATTGAATCATTTAAATCGAGTCCGATGTGAAACTCTAATAGAAACTTCTTTCTATTATTTCACACTACAATGGCCATGGACTTTAGGACTTGATCTCATGATCATCATAGGACTACTACTACTACACCGAGGTTGATAGATCCCATGTTGGTGCGATCCAATTCCTATAATGAACATGCTATAGCCAACATACACCTCAAGATTCCGAATGGCTAAGAGATCAAGTTATGGTGTACTCAAACTATAACACACTCAAGATGAACTATCGATGTACCTCAGATCAAAGAATCAGATACATGACTGCAACATCGAGCTAGTCATCAATAAGAAGGTAGACTCCCTTATGACTACTCGAGGTGGTCATGCTCATTGCCCTTGTTCTCAACAAATACTTATACTCTCACTTCGATGTCTCTACACCATAGACTCAAGACTCATCTACCCTAAGAAAGTATTCATATATCGATCTTTCGGATCAATCACCATCCTCGTGATGATCATATGATCGGGAGTAGTTTATGAGTTAATTATGATAATATATGCCTTAAATTCTCAACTCCTGAGAATATATGTTATCATGCCCGTTAACTCAATGAATGTATCATAGACACTTTAATACACAATATGATAGAAAATAACTTTTTTATTAATTTTAAGTCAAAATTATAAAAATATCCTTAGAAATTATTTTACAAGTGTCAGTCAATCAAGCTTCTAGGGCACATATCTAACAAACTCCCACTTGACCTAAAGTCAATTAGCTACAAATCTAAGCATCATCTTCTCAAGGTGGGCTTCGATCTTCTGCTGGCCTAAAGGCTTCATCAGTGAATCAACCACATTATTTGTGGTGTTGACTCTCTTGACCTCGATGTATTCCTTCTCAAGGTTATCGTGGATGAGGTGGAATCACCACTCAATGTGCTTAGGCTTTTAGTGAGACCTCGACTCCTTAGCTAGGACTATGGTGCCATTATTGTCATAGTACGGAGGGATGACATCTGATGGCATTACTTCGAGCTCTGCAATGAACTTCTTGAACTAGAATGCTTCCATCATAGCTTTTGATGCAGCGATGTATCAGTTTCCATGGTGGAATCTACTATCACTATCTACTTGGAACTCTTCCAGCTTATAGCACCACCATTATATAGGAATATACTTCTAGATATCAACTTTCGATCATCTATGTCAAACATAAAGTCTGAGTCTGTATACCCCTGGACCTAGAGTTCTCCATTACCAAAGACTATAATATATCCTTAGTTCTTCTTAAGTACTTAAGGATACATTTCACAAAAGTCTAGTGCTCTTTGTTTATATTCGACTGATATCTGCTAATGACACTCACAACATGGATGATATTAGGTCATTACATAGCGTAGCCTACATGATGATTCCTATTGCCGAAGCATAAGCAATCTTGTACATGCATTCAATCTCCTCAGGTGTGTTGGAGCACATCTTTTTAGAGAGATGAATGCCATGTTTGAACGACAGAAGTTCTCTTTTGAAGTTCTCCATGCTGAACCTCTTTAGCACCTCCTCTATATACATCTTCTGTGAGAGGCCCAGCATCCTCTTCGATCTATTTCTATATACCTTAATCCCCAAAATGATGGATTCTTCTCCGACGTCTTTCATGCAAAACTCCTTAGATAACCATACCTTGACTAAGGTCAACACGAGAATATCATTCTCAATTAGGAGGGTGTCATCTACATACAGTACGAGGAAGATAATAGCACTCTCATTGACCTTTTTGAATACATAGGATTCCTCATCATTCTTGATGAAAATAAATGATTTGATTACATCATTAAAATGAGCATTCCAGCTCTGAGATGCTTACTTGAGTCCATAAATGGATCTTTATGGCTTATAGACCTTATGATCACTATCACTGGAAGTGAAACCAAGCGACTATTCTATATAGATATATTTCTTAAGATATCTATTTAGGAATATCATTTTTATATCCATCTGTCATATTTTATAATCAAAATATGCCATAACCACAAGTACAGTACCGATGGATGTAAGCATGGCCACTAGCAAGACGGTATCTTGATAGTCAATAACTTCGCACTGACTATGCCTTTTTCCCACTAACCTAGCCTTGAATATCTCTACATTCTCATCTACACCTATCTTTCTCTTAAAGATCCATTTACACCCAATAGGTACTATACCTTCAGGTGGATCTACCAAGGTCTAGACTTGATTTAAGCACATCGAGTCAATTTCTAACTTCATTGTCTCTTGCCATTTCTTACAGTCGATATTTGATATCGCCTCATCATAGATTTTGGGATCATTCCTATAAATCCCATTTTTTATGAGAAATATTTTTTCTACATCCTCTAAAATAGTACCTAAGTACTTTTTAGGAGGACAAGAGGACAAGATGGAGGAGGTAGTGTGTGGATAGGCTCAGACTGATCGGATTCCCCAGGTTCCTTGGCTCGTTGCTCTTCAAAGACTTTCTCTTCATGCCTAATCCATCTTCTGATGCCACTATCTTGAATAAATTGTTTCTCAAGAAAAATGATATGTCGACTTATCATCATATTATGGTCCTCTAAAAGATAAAAGTAATATCCTAATGACTCTTTAGGATATCTAATGAATTGAGCTCTAAGGGATCTTATTTTAATTTGTCCACCTGTTGTCTCTTCATATATGGGCTAGACAACTCTAAATTTTAAGATGGCTCAGACTTAGCTTCTTACCATGCCATATCTCATATGATATGATAGAAATGATTTTAGATGAAACTCTATTCAGTAAGTAAATTACTGTTGTTAAACTATCCCTAAAGAAACTTAGGAAGGTCTGTGAAGTTCATCATGGATCGGACCATATCTAATAGGATCCGATTTCTCCATTCTAAAATCCCATTGAGTTGTGGCATTTCAGACAGAGTCCATTGTTAGACTATGCCATTGTCCTTTAGATAGTCTAGAAATTTCTGACTAAGATATTTGCCTCCTTGATTTGATCAAAAAATCTTAATGGACTTTTTGATTTGTTTCTCCACTTCATGTTTGAATTTTTTAAACTTTTTAAAGGCTTCAGACTTGTGTCTTATTAGATATACATACCCATACCGAGATAAATCATTGGTAAAGATAATGAAGTAGACAAGTTGCTTCCGACCAGCGCACCAAATATGCCGTATACATCTATATATACTAAGGCAAGGTCTGTGGCCCTTTCTCCATGTCCCATCAAGGGTAGCTTGATCATTTTGCGTTGATGTCATGACTCACAAATTCGATATGACTTGAATGTCAACGGATCCATTAGTTTGAATTTTTTTAATTTGTTAATCCTATTTTTAGCTATATGACCTAGCCTAAGGTGCTATAGATATTTTTCATTAACACTATCTCAAGGTAATTTTGGTCCTATGGCATTCATGTTTTGATAGACATTATAAATAAAAACATATACATGTAATTGATAGAGACTGTTAATTAAGAAATCACTTATAATTTTATTTTTTTCAAAAAAAATTATGCAGTGGTCCTTAAAGAAACTAATTACATAGTTTTCTTGTGCCAAGCATGAAATAGAAATTAAATTCTTGCTCACAGTAGGTACATAAAAATAATCCCTAAGTACTAAGAAACTCCCAAACGATAATCGAAAAGGGAAGGTTTCCATGGCTGCAGTAGCAACTCTTGCTCTATTTTCAACATGCAGGATCATCTCACCATCCCTCAGCCTCCTACTATCCTTAAGATCATGCATAGAAGTGCACAAATAAGTACTAGATCTGGAGTCAAGCACCCGACTACATGCAGAAGAAATCATTAGGTTAGTCTTAATGATGAGCATACCTCTAGAAGGTCCTCTGTCCTTCTTGTTCTTTAGGCTAGCCAGGTACGCAAGGTGATTTCGCTTCCAATGGCTGTCAGAGTTGTAATAGAAATATTTTTTCTTCTCCATTGCCTTCTTCTTTGGCTCGCCGTTCTTCTTTCCCTCTATTTTTTATTTCTTCATAGACTTCTTCTTGTTTCTAAAAGATTTTCTCTTAGAAGAAGTCTGCTTCATAGCCAGAACTAAGCCCTTTGAACTCTTAAAGTCTATTCAGTAGTAATCAGCATGTTCGTCAACTCTGCCAAGGTGCACTAGAGCTTATTCATATGAAAGTTCATGATGAACTACCCATATGAATTAGTCAAAGATTGCAGGATCACATCAATCTATAGATCCTTGTCCATCAGGACATCGAGCTTCTTATGCTCTTCTATGTCCTTTATCATCACCAAGCAATGATCTTGGACCGACTGCCCATCATGCATCTACATCTTAAAGAGTCTCCTTGAGATTTGATAGCGTGCTACATGACTCTATTCACCATACAACTCTTATAATTGAGCAAATATTTGGCATGCAGTCTTACCATCCACATGTTGGCACTGTAACTCATTAGACATTGAGCCCAATACATAGCACCTGACCTTATTGTCATCATCCAACCACTTCTTATGAAATGCTCTCTGATCAATGATCGGATGGGCTGGGAGAGTGGGAAGTTCCTAGTCCATTACATAGGTCAACTTTTCAAAACTGAAAACTATTTTCAAGTTTCTTAGCCAATCTTTTTAATTGGGTCCGATCAATCGGTGGGTATCTAGGATTTAGGCTAGGAGGTTTGATTTTAATATTTTTCTATAGAGACATAAAGTTTATACTTAGACTTATGATTGACTTAACCAATTTATTTAAAAATTTTATTTTTAAAAAAATATAGGCTTTCATTATTTTCTTGGATCCCTATACTCTCTTAGTAGAGATGCAAAAATCTTCATGATTAAAGATTTTTAGTAGATGGTGTAGTTCCACCAATTGACTCGCCACCTCATCTAATAGTTATTGGTGATGAGTCAGTCGATGAGTGGACACCACTTGTCTAATGTTCCTCTAAACATGGTGCACCCAACTTGATCTCTAATTCATGAAGCTCACCATGCCTAAAATATTGTTCCACTCCTTAGTTAAGTCAGATCTACTGTTTGCACGAACTAGATTTATGATTAAGACCCTCACCGTATTCGAAATATTGAGCCAAATCCATCCTCTAATTTATAGCATCCATGCCTGATAGATGTGGTTGCCGATAGATGTGGTTGCATCTTCTTGGTTTAACTGAACCACTGTATCCAATCGAGAACAATCAATCCCAGGAAGGGCCCGCACAACTATAATGATGGAAGACCAATTGACTTAATATTTTCTTAGAAAAATTTTAATTTAGGTCTCTTAAACTTGACTAGTCATAATGGTTATGACTAACCTAGTGGCATGGGTTAGCTCGAATCATTAGCCATCTTAATATAGAACTTGATCGATCCAATCAGCTAGGCAAGTAAGATCGATGGGAGAGATATGCCATTAACTTATCATGAATGCATTCAGGTTAAGTATCTTCCAATTAAAGACCATCAATCGTATCTACCAGACTTACCTTAGACATCGATTCATCAGACCAGAACTGATCGAGTTAGCCTACAATCTAGACTCAAACCATGGAGCCAAATTAGGTCTTAAAGTGGTCGACCACATGTGACTATGAGTCGACCTTGATCAAGACATACATTTAATAGGTTGATAAAAGTTAAGCACTCTTGATCCCACCTAACCAACTCTTGATTTAATTTGATCAACCGCTAGATCTAATCAAGCTACCCATAACCGAACCCATGTTTTATGAAAGTATCTTAGATCTAAAAATTCTTAATTTTTATATCTAATTAGTTTCACAAACTTAATTCTTAATTAAGTCAAAACATGGTTCAAGAATAAAGCATGTAAAGATCCTAGGGCTTTTGGATCTAGGGTAGTGCAGAAAATTAATTTTTTGATTTATGATTAAGGGCAAATATGCAGCACCCCTACACGCTATAAGAGCACCCCATCGAATGAAAAGCGAGGGCTTTTAAACCTTTTTTACTCTTATGATCAGATGGCCAAGAGGAATGCTTTAATCAAAAATTTAAACTACATAATAAAATAGTTAGATCTAGCACATATATCTCATATATGATTAAAATTAAAAAATTATATGTGCTTTGCATATATCACATATATCAATTTTTAAACATGCATCTCATGCATCAGATCTGATTACATCTCATGTAAAATCTGAAAATACATATGATCATATCATAAAAAAAAATTTAGATCTAATCTAAAATAAATCTGGAACCAGAAATGAAGCATCGATACCAGTTGAAGAAAAACTAGTTTCTTACCATAGGATCGACCAAATCAGAACAGATCTATAGTACAATTTTTTTAAAAAAATTTAATGATCCACTAAGAGTTCGTAGATCTTATTAGATTATTCTGAAAGCAAAAATTAAAATTAAAATTAAAATAGTGATATCTCATGTCACCAAATTGGGTGAACAATTCATCTTGTAGTGATGATCTGATGATGATGAGGTTTCAACGTTAGCCGCACACGCGTCCAGCCTCTACCAGTGTTTACTCAAGTTAGATCTAGAGGTCATCGACTTATAGATTTGATCTCAGAAAATTAGATTTGAGATCTTCTTAGTTTGCCTTCAATCGAATCTTCGGCAGCAGCATGATCGTCTCATTATCAAGATCTCTTTGAGTCGATCTTCGTAGTAGCAAGACCTCAACATTTAATGGCTGATTTGCCCAACACCTTGGGCATGGAGAAGAGGGAGAGGATCAAGATGAGGAGGCATGGAGGTGGAGAGAGGAGCAAAGCCTGGGCATGGGCTATTAAATTGATCAAACAACATAGATCTAGGTCCCTTTTTTAGACCTCATGAAATCCTAGAGTCCTAGGGATTTAAGCAACCAGTTTGCTTAAAATAGAAGGACTCCGTTTGAGTTTCATGTCCCATCTCTATTTTTTAATTGATCTTGTTGCACAAAATTAGAGTAAAATGGCATCACAAATTTTAGATAAGAAAAGATATGCGCCAGGGGTTCTCTCTCCTAGGCGTTTGAATCAATCCTCTTGATCCTTATCTATCAAGGGCACACACCAAGACGGGGCATGGACCCTCAATTTCCATATAAATCCATCTAGGGTGCATTACCCTTGAAAAACTCCAGGGGGTGCATGCCCCTTTCCCTTCATTCTTGCAAAAAATGGGTCAAACGACCCTTATCTTGGCGCCCTTGGTTTCAGACCAGGACAAGCCCTGATCTCATTAGGACAAGCTCTGATCTGACTAGAATAAGATTCAATCAGAGTAGGACAAACCCATATAGGATTTCTAGATGAGCCAAATTAGATTTGGCTGAGTTCAAGCCAACTTGAAATTCCATAGAAGAAGAAAGCCAGGTCCAATCATGTGCTAGCATAATTTTCTTGAACTCGATTGGATCTAATCCAAATCAATTGAACCAAGTTAGCCCAATTAGTGACATCTAGATCCAAATCCTTATTTGTATAAGCTAGTTAGGTTCAGTTCTATATGGTAATGGGACATGTCACGATTTCTATCTTCGATATCATCAAAAAATCTTTTGATGGACTAGAACTCTTCTAATTTGCCTAATTAGAATTGTTGATCATTAAGACAAGTCTAATTGTCCCAAAATCCACCAGTAACACCAAATAGTTTGTGGTGGCAATCCATCAGAATCAAAAGCAAATCTGTTAGGGTAGCTAACTGTGTGATTGGGTTCTTCAATCATGAGCTCCGATAGGATATAGGTCAAGGTGAACTCATCAGACCCTACATCTGTCATATGATTGAATCATTCAATTTGAGTCTGATGTAAAATCCTAATAGAAACTTCTTTCTATTATTTCACACATCCATGGCCATGAACTATAGGACTCGATCTCATGATCATCATAGGACTACTCCTCTACCGTGTGAGCTCAGAAGTGGCACTCCTAAGTCTTAAAAATATGAGAAGATAGGTCATGAAAAGATGGAAGCGAGTCAGAAGAAGAATCAGTCTCAATAGTAAAGTTCAAAAATTGGGTCGACTCACTCTGAGACTGAGCCGACTTACTTTGAGACTGAGCTGGCTTAGTCCAGGACTGGGTCGGCTATATCTCAGAGGAAAATTTTGATAGAGAGTAGCATTTTTGGACTATTGGCATGGTACATAACTGGGTCAGCTCAGTCTGAGACTGAGTCGACCTAGTCGTAGGTTAGCTACCTCAGTCTGAAATTAGGTCAGCTCAATTTTTGCGGATTATTATTTTTTGTACATGGGTTGTTTGAATTTGAAAAGTTTTTCTATGAGCTTGGGCTTGACCCTTTGTAAAGTATATATACTGAAAATAGGCAAGGTTGTAAGGGTGCTAAAATGTGCTGAATAAAAGCTCTTTTCTCTTAAAAATCTCATCTTCTCTTCTTCTCTATTTTTTGATTTATTTGATTATACTTCCATGGAGATCTCTGAGAAGTACTTTCTTATTACTTTGCTAATCACCAGCAGCCACAACGATCCATGTGGAAAGAGCGTATATTTTCAACATTTGGTATCAGAGCGGTGTTGCATGGAAGGAAGGAAGACACCTAGGATTTACTACATCCAGGATCTATTATACCAGATTTTATCCTAAAACTTCTAGTTTGCTTCATGGTTGTCTCTAGATTGAGGTGGAGATTGTTTACATGAAGGAATGGTGGTATAGAAGTTTGGAAAGAGGATCTAGAGCTAGTTAGATCTTCTTTGAAGGATAGTTTTACTGGTGTGTGATCGTGAAGGGTGTTAGGGATCTGTTCTTGACTTATTTGAAGTCATGGAATCAAGTGAATTCAAGATAGATTTTGAGAAGTTCGATGGTAAAAAAAACTTTATATTATGGCAGCGAAGAGTAAAGAACTTGTTGGTTCAGCAGAGGATCTATAAGATCTTGAGAAAAGAAAGGCCAGAAAAGATCAGTGCTGAGGATTAGGAAGTATTGGAGGAAATTATTTTTAGCACAATCTGGATGTGCTTGGCTGATCAGGTTTTGCTCGAGGTTTGCATGGAGACTATGGCAAAGAGGCTCTGGGTGAGAGTGGAGAATACATACATGGGGAAGAACATGATGAACAAGCTATGGTTGAAGAAATAGCTGTATAGTCTTAGGATGCCCGAAGGTGAAGATCTTGTTGCACATATCCAAAGGTTCAATCAGGTGTATTCTGAGGTGATGAGTTTGGATGTGAAGATTGACGAGGAGGATTGGGCATTGCTGCTATTATGTTCTCTCCCAAGTTCGTATGATGGTCTCACAATAACTTTAATTTATGCAAACAAGATCTTAAACTATGTAGAGGTTGTTGGTGTGCTCAGATCAAATGAGCAAAGGGAGAAGATCTGCAAGGGAGACCCTAAGTTTGAGATCTTGGCTGTGAATGAGAGATAGAAAAGATCAAAGAAGAAGATAAGAGGAAAATCTAAGGGTAGGTCAAAGTCTTGCGATCAGAGAAAGATGACATTGAAATGTTATAAATATCATCAACCTAGTTACCTAAGGAGAGATTGTCCCCTTTTGAGATCAAAAAAAGGAAAGGCCAGTAAGGGAGATGATACAGCTTCTGTGAGCAATGAAGAAGACTTGCTAGTTGTATCAGATGGATCCATAGAGTGCGATACTATGTAGATATTAAATTCAGCATGCTTGCACCATTATACTTCTCATCGGGAGTGGTTTGCTACCTACTAGAAGATCGATGGTGGATGTGTCAACCTTGGAGATGATCACCCATGCAAAGTAGCTGGAATTGGCTCTATCATGGTGAGGATGTACAATGGGATCATTCGTAAATTATCAAATATCAGGCATGTACCAAAGTTGAAAAAGAATTGGAGGAGCAGAGTTATGCTTTTAGTAGCCAAGCTGGGAGTGAATGTCTGAAAATTTTCAAGGGAGGTTTGGTGGTGATGAGAGTAGAAAACTAAGAAACAATCTTTACAGAATGAAAGGCTTAGTGGTAAATGATAGTGCAGAGGTGCTAGCAGCGGCACAGGAGGAGCAAATTTTATATCGACTGTGGCACTATCAGATAGGTCATATAAGTGACCGTAGACTAATAGAACTAAGCAGAAAAGGTATGATCCCAGCCCTGAAGAAGAAGGGCATAGTTCTTTGTGAGCCATGTATCTTTGGCAAACAGTATAGGATGAAGTTTGCCAGAAGTACCAAGCGCAACGAGGGAGTGCTTGATTTAGTACACTCGGATATGTGGGGATCAGCTCTTGTAGCAGCTAGAGGTGGGGCAAAATACTTTATTACTTCATTGATGATTTTTCAAGGAAGGTCTGGGTTTATCTGATTAGAGAAAAATCAAAGGTGTTTGCTCGGTTCAGAGCCTAGAAAGCTGAAGTAGAGAAGCAGTCAGGGAGACAGGTAAAGTGTCTGAGGTCGGATAATGGAGGAGAGTATACTAGCCTAGAGTTCAGGAGGTACTGTGAGAAAAATAGCATCAAACACCATTACACAGTGAGGATGACTTTCCAACAAAATGGTGTCGCTAAGAGGATGAACTGGACACTGATCGAGAAGGCATGGAGTTTGAGGCCGTAGACATCACTCCCAAAGTCCTTCTGAGGTGATGCTCTATTTTTTTCTTATTTTCTTGTGAATAGGTCCCCGCATTATAAGCTCAATGGAGGCAGTCCAGATGAAGTCTGAAATGGAAATAAGGTGGAGCTTGGCCACCTGAAAGTCTTCGATTGCACAGTCTATGCACATGTGGAGGCAACTGAGAGGAGCAAATTGGATTCGAAATCTCAAAAGATGACATTCATAGGATATCCATAAGGAGTCAAGGGGTACCTGCTGTGGGACTCTCAAGCACTGAAGTTAGTGATCAGGAGAGATGTTATCTTTGATGAGAGGAGCATCTTGAGGAGGTCTGGGATAGATGAAAGTAGAGAAATAAAGATGAACAGCGGTGGCCAGTCAGAGAATGATGGCATGCAAGTTACATCCACTTATAGGATTGTTCCTACTAAGGTGGAGTTGGGTAGAAAAGTATTATCTTAAATTGAAAATCAGCATGGAGGGCTAACAATTCAGACAGATATGTAGGAGCAGCCATAAATATCAGGTAGAGATGTGCCAATGGGAGTGGCTTTGCACAAGCCCCAACATACTATTAGAAGATCGATCAGATATGGCATTGATGAGGTTATCTCCTGTGCACTTATCACTGCTAATGAAGATCTAGAGAATTATGCAGAGGCCATAGAGAGTGAGGATCATGATTCATCGATGCATGCCATGATGGAGGAGTTGGAATCACTTGAGAAGAATCAAACATGGTAGTTGGTGGATCTTCTAGAGGGTGCTCGACCTATTGGCTCAAACTGGGTGTTCACAAAGAAAGAAGCATCTTCAAAATAAGGTGGAATCAGATTCAAAGCAAGACTAGTAGCAAAGGGATACTCACAAAGAAAAGGGATTGACTACACAGAAATTTTCTCTCCTATGGTGCGTCATACATCTATTCGAGTTTTGCTATCATTGGTAACATAGCATAACATGAAATTGGAATAGATGGATGTGAAGACGACCTTCCTTTATGAATCTTTGGAGGAAAGAATCTACGTGAAGCAGCTAGATGGTTTCATGGAGATGGGATAGGAAGAAAAGGTGTGTTTACTCAGGAAGTCTTTGTATGGCTTGAAACAATCCCCTGGCCTGTGGTATTGAAGGTTTGATAGCTTTGTCTTGAGCCTAGATTTCAGTAGATGTGAACATGATTGTTGTATCTACATCAAGAATGTTGATAAGGAGGATGTCTTGTACCTATTATTGTATGCAGATGATATGCTTATAGCTAGTAGAAGCATGGATGCTGTGAAAAAGTTGAAAAGGGCATTATCATCTGAATTTAAGATGAAAGATTTGGGTCCAGCTAAGAAAATCTTTGGAATGGAGATTTGCAGAGAGAGGTGCAAAGGAGTGCTCTATTTATCATAAGGAAAGTATGTCCAGAAGGTTCTGAAGACATTTGGAATGGAGAAGGCCAAACCTGCAGAGATGCCATTATCGTGCCATATGTCTCTCTTCAAGTTATAGTGCCCCCAGTCAGAAGAGGAGAGAGAGAGTACATGGAACGAGTCCCTTATGCAAATGCTCTAGGCAGTATGATGTACACTATGGTGTGTTGTAGACCAGATATAGCACATGCTGTGAGCATGGTTAGTAGATACATGGCTAACCCTAGGATGGAACACTAGAAAGCATTAAAATGGATATTGAGATATCTGCATGGAACAAGGGACTTTGGTTTGATGTTTGGTGGGCAGTCAGGAGGATTTGAAGAATAATCTATGAAGATGTATGAAGGTTCAGGACCTCTGGAAGGATTTGTTGATGCAAATTATGCTGGTGATCTTGATACAAGGAGGTCTACTACTGGATACCTCTTCTGCGTATATTGTGGACTGATGTATTGTAGATCAACCCTTCAACCAATTACGGCCTTATCTACCACAATGGTCAAGTACATGGGGATAATGGAGGCTGCAAAAGAAAGCTCTTTGGCTTAGGAGACTGATTGATAAGTTGAGGTTAGAGCAGAGCAAGGTTACACTATTCAGTGATAGTTAGAGTACTCTGTTGTTGGCATAGAACCCAGTCTATCATGTGCGCACAAAGCATATGGATGTGAGATACCACAAAATCAGAGAGCAGATGGAGAAAGGTGAAGTTGAACTGATGAAGGTCCATACCAAGGAGAATCAGTCTGATGCACTCACGAAGGTACTCCCCAGAGACAACTTTAAGAGATGTGTGGCATGAATGGGTCTGTTGAGAAGAGATGAGTTCACAAGGACTTGGAAGCACCAAGATAGGGAATGTGAGCTCAGAAGTGGCACTCCCAAGTCTTGAAAATATGAGAAGGTAGGTCATGGAAAGACGGAAGCGAGTCGAAAGAAGAATCAGTCTCAATAGTAAAGTTTAAAAACTAGGTTGGCTCACTCTGAGACTGAGCCAGCTCAGTTGGAAACTGGGTCGACTCAGTCCAGGACTAGATCGGCTAGGTCTTAGAGAAAAATTTAGATAGAGAGCAGTATTTTTGGACTATTGAAATGGTACACAACTGGGCGGTTCAGTCTGCGACTGAGCCAACTCAGTCTGGGACTGAGCCGACCTAGTCGTAGGTTAGCTGGCTCAGTCTGAAACTGAGCTGGCTCAATTTTTGCAGGTTATTATTTTATGTACATGGGTTATTTGGGTTTGAATTATTTTTCTATGAGCTTCGGCTTGACCCTTTATAAAGTATATATACTAAAAATAGGTCAAGGTTGTAAGGGTGCTGAAATGTGCTGAATAAAAGTTCTTTTCTTTTGGAAATCTCTTCTTCTCTTCTTTTCTATTTTCTGATTTATTTGATCATGCTTCCGCAGAGATCTCTGAAAAGTACTTTGTTATTGCTTGGCTAATCACCGATGGCCATGTCGATCCATGTGGGAAGAGCGCATATTCCCAACATACTGAGGTTGATAGATCCCATGTTGGTGGATCCAATTTCGATAATGAATATGCTATAGTGAACATATATCTCAGGATTTTGAATGTCTAGGAGATCAAGTTATGGTGTAGTCAAACTATAATACACTCAAGATGTACTACCGATGCACCTCAGATCAAAGAACTAGACACAAAACTGCAACATCAAGCTAGTCATTGACAAGAAGATAGACTCCTTTATGACTACTCGAGGTGGTCACACTCAGTACCCTTGTTCTCAACAAATACCTATACTCTTGCTTCAGTGTCTCCAAGTCGTAGACTCAAGACTAATCTATCCTAAGAAAATAATCGTACACCAATCTTCTGAATTGATCACCATCCTCATGATGATCCTACGATTGGGAGTAGTTTATGAGTTAATTATAATAACATATGCCTTAAATTTTCAACTTTTGAGAATATATGTTATCATACCCATTAACATAATGGATGTATCATAGACACTTTAATGCACAATATGATAAAAAATAATTCTTTTATTAATTTTAAGTTAAAATTATAAAAATACCCATAGAAAGTATTTTACAAGTGTCGGTCAATCTGGCTTTTAGAGCACACATCTAACATTAATTAAGTTAATTAAGCCTAAATGAGATGGGTTCGATCTGGTCTAATTGGATCTAGCCAAATTAGTTTGGATTGGGTTCAATTAGATAAGGTTTATTTGAGACTAGTTTGACTAATCTTCTCCCTAGCGCCACGAAAGTTGTACCCATTTAAATTTCTATGAGAATGAGATTCTAAGGTTTTTTTTTTTTTTAATGCTTAGAGGGTGCACTCCCATTGCTTTGTCCCCCTTATGGATAAGAATTAGGCTATTTCAATGCAAATTCAAAAGGAGTTTGATTTTGAATTAACAATAACCTAATCCCTATCACTCCATGCGATATTGACTGGGTTTGGTGCACATTTAAATGTATAATTCTCTAGGGCATGCACACTTCAGATGTGAGAAACCCATTCTATGCATCCCCCCTTCTACATGAGAGAAAAGGAAGAAACTCTAAGAGGAAAAAAATCCGGAGAGAGACAGGTGTAGAGTTTGATGAGAGCTACCCTAGGATTTCGACCTAGGGTTTGGGAAGAATTTATCTAAGTTTCAAGTGTCAAAAACTAGCAAAAATTCTAGGAGAGTCTCCTCTACCTCTTTCCCACCTTTGCTGGTCATCTAGACCATCCACAAAATTAGTGGAGGGAGATTAAAGATGTTCGATCAAAATCAGCCGTCGAAGCTTTCGGCATCGAGCTAGCACTCGGAAGGAGCCGATCAGGTCTAGGACCTCATGTGGATGATCCATGGAGACCAGATGATCTGTGTGGCTACATTACAATAAGAGGTCCTTCCCAGCTATGATTCAATTATGGTGATCGACTACCCATGCAAGGTATCATGTTCTGAACACAAGTAGTGGTAAATACGATTTACTACTAGTAGTTTAACTTTTAGATTTTTTACATGTACATATATATCACATTTCAATCCTTGTTGTAAGGTTTAATTGATCTGATCAATAGCTCATAAAAAAATTAATTAGATTAATTTTTAATTTCTACTATATGATTTTTTAAAAAAAGTTTTGAAAGGAGAGCTAGAAACCCTGCACTATAACCATCAATGGTATCAGAGCGGGTTGTTTAATGTGATAAATTTGCTTTAAAAATCTGATTATATGCATATTAGATTTGTAATATATTTGAGTAGCTTAGTAATCGAGCTTGAATGAGCCACCAAGCCATTCGGTCATAAGAGATAAGCATGGTTTAAAGGCCATCTCCTCCCATTCAATGGAGATCTCTTATGGCAGTAGGGATGCCACCATGAACTCATTCATGAAGATAAATAGTGAAAAAAATTTTGAAATTAGTTTTAATCTAAATTTTAATTATGAATATGTGTTTAGATTAGATCTAAAATGAGTTCATGATTTTATGTATTGCACATAGATTTAGATTTAAACCTATAACTAGTAGCTGTTTATGAAATGAGCCAAATTATTTTTGAAATAAGTTGACCCATTTAGTGGACAATACTAGATTGTACTAAATCTTTTAAAATTTAAAAATTATTTTCAAAATGTCAAATTCCAACCCATCAGCCCAAAATTTTATTAAAAATTAAGGATTATGAATTAGGATCTAGAATTGTGAGTTAAAGGTCCTAAGTCATGAGCATAAAATTTGGGCTATTGGGTTAGTTGAATTAGGTCCATTAATTAGGTTTGACCTAAGATTAGTTTAAAGAATGGACTAAATTAGAGTAATTGATCAAATCTAACCAAATGTTGATTTGAATTAGATCAAAGACTCTTTAGACTCAATGACAATAGTTGTAGTTGGTCAAGTCTATGTCTTTAATGAGAATTAAATGGACTTGATTCATGGCTTGCGGTCGAACCTAGAATTACTAGGCTGACCAAATTGAAATCGATGAACAGGTTGGTGTTTAAGATAAGTTTGGTAGTCTAGACTAGAGATTTTTAATCGATCTCTGACGAGTTAATGGCATATCCCTTCTGCTAATTTCACTTACCTAACCAACCTGCTAAATTAGATTTTGATTAGATGACTTGGTGATTTGAGTTCACCCATGTCAATTAGGTAAATCAGTGTGACTGATTTAGGTGCCCCTAAGACCAATTTGAATTAGGTCCTTTTTGGTCTGACTTGATGAAGTCAGTGAAAGGATTAAAATTGGCTGGTTAAACCTCTCTCCTCTTCTTAAAATGAGTTAATCCTCTAAAATTATTAGATTCTTAAAAATAATATAGTTATGGTAATAACTAGGTCATAGCCTCTCATTAAGTTAAGTGATAAATGGTCTATTAGTTTAATAATCGTTGGAGGCCAAAAGATCTGGTGCTTATTGACTAATGAAATTATCATTCATAAAATGATGATTTGATTGTGTCTTTCTAATAGTGGTTAGGTTGGCCGACCAAAATCAGATCTGATCATTTATTGGTGAGATGCACCAAATATGGTTATGTTTATGGTTGGACCTAACCGGACCATTTCAGCGGAGGCCAAAGCCTACTGACTAAATTTCTGGGGCAGAATTAATTACTTGAAGTTGTTTAGAGAAATAATTAGTTAAGAACCTATACATAAATGCACATTGGTTGATTGACCAAAGTTAAGCTTACGTGTAGTCTATGTGGATTCTAGTTTCCACTAAGAAATTAAAATACTTCATCAAATTTGAGGTAGAGACTATCAGTTCATATAAAATAGTGGAACAACCTTTAGACTAAAGTCCAAATCTTTAGGTTTAATAATTTACATACTAATTAGATTTTGATTTTTCTTTATGTGTAGTTATGGCCACTATCCTATCGCTATGGTCATTATTAGATAATGACAAACTAATGGGACCCAACTTCGATGGCTGGTATCAAAAGTTGAAAATCATCTTGGAGCATGAACGGATTCTATGCATTTTGATAGATTCGGCATCTGAGGAGCTAGCTCCGAATACTAGAGGAATGGTCTAAGACACTTACCAGAAGTGGCTCAACGACTGTACCACTATTTGGTACATTATACCAGCCGCAATGAACGATGAGTTCAACTACAGATTTGAAAATGCTCAGCTATAGGACATGCTTCGAATGTTGAATGAGTTGTTTGGCATGCCTAATGATATTGAGAGGCACAAGACTAGTTGTGTCATTTTCAACACTCGGATGAGGGATGGGGCATCAGTCATCAATTATGTATTGTACATGACCGAGATGATTGAGTGCCTAAGTAAGCTAAGCTTTCCCTTGCATGAGCAACTTGGGTAGGATGCAATTTTGAAGTATTTTCCCAAGTCCTTCCTCTCCTTTCTTACTCATTTTAGAATGATAAAGTCTATAATTAACTATCATGGTTTGTTGGGGTTGCTACAAAACTTTTAGAAGGATCACTAGCTCAATAAGGAGTCAATGAATATAGTGGGAGGTCTTCTTATGATCGTTGATCCTTTAAGAAAGAAAAGAAGAAGAAGAAGAAGAAAAATTAGAAGGTGCAACCACATGCTGGGACATCTGCACAGGGTCAAACCAAGAAGCCCAAGCCTAACTAGAGCTAGGTAGAGTGCTTCTTTATTATGAAGCTAAGACACTAAAAAAGGAATTGTTCTTAGTACATTACCTCCTTAGATCCGAATAGGTCAAGGATGAAGCAAGTAGTTGTTAAGCAAGATAATTATATGATAACATCTTGCAACTTCTCAATATGTGATACTACTGCCTGGGTATTAGAGAGTAGAAGTCTTTATCATATTTGTAATTTGATGTAGGGTTTGCAAGTTAGTAGGAGATTTGATGAAGGTGAGAGGTTCCTGAACATTGGAGATGGAAGATAAGTTCTAACTCTAGCTTTAAAAATCATGAATCTTGTAATCAATTCTTATAATGTTATTCCTTGTGAATGTCACTATTGTCCAAACTTTTTATTGAATGTTATCTCTCTAGGCCTTCTGAGAAATAGTTATGAATTTTCAATAAAGAAAATTATAATATCATTCTGAATGGTGTTGTAATATTTGTTGGAAAATTGAATAATGGTATTTATATAGTATCACAACCTATTAATATGGTTCAATCCTTCGGTAAATACCCTAGAATAAATGATGTGTTTGAAGTCTATATTTGACACTGTAGGCTAGGTCATATTAATAATAATAGAATAAATAGGTTGACTAAAGAGAAAATTCTTGAAGTTGACTAAGATGATCAAGTCGCCTTTTATTGAAAAAGGTGAGTGAGCCAGTGAACTCCTGAGTCTAGTATATTCTAATGGATGTAGACCCATGAGCTCAAGTGCTAGAGGTGGATATTTCTAGTTCATAACTTTCATTGATGACCTATCTAGGTATGGGTACATCTACTTGATGAAATACAAGTTAGAATTATTTGAAATGTTCAAACTATTCCATAATGAGGGAGAAAAGCAAACTAGGAAGAGTATTAAAACTCTTCGGTCTAATCGAGGGTGTGAGTACCTTTCCAATAAGTTTCAAACATATCTAGGAAAGAATGGGATTTTCTTCTAATGGACTTCTCCTGGAACACCATAGCATAATGGTGTATCTGAAAAGAGAAATCGGACCCTATTGGACATGGTTCGGACAATGATGGGGTTTGCTAGTTTGCCGATCTTCTTCTGGAGATATGCACTCAAGTCGGCTTGTTACATTCTAAATAGGATTTTGAGTAAATCTATAGCTAAAATATCATATGAGATATGGATAGGACGTAAGCTAGTATTCTCGCACCTTAGGATTTGGGAGTGTCCAGCTTATGTCAAATATTTATTAATGGACAAGCTTACACCTAGGTCTGACAAGTGTAATTTTATAAGATATCCAAAAGAGACCAAAGGGTATTATCTCTACCTCACTGATGAACAAAAGGTGTTTGTCAGTCTTAAGACAATCTTTTTAGAAAAAGAGTTTCTTGGTGAAGGAACTAATGCTTCTAAGGTTGAACTTGAGAAAATTTGACAGATAAAAAGATTGACATAAGTAGTTGAACCTAAATTGGATTTGATTAGATCAAATCCAGAGCCCATTATACCTACATCCTTAAGACAGTCTAGTACAGTACCACGTCAGTCAGATAGATATTATGATTTTTTGGTCTGGAACGGTGATCCTGTCAAGCTCAATGAGAACGATAAGAATCTGATCACCTACATGGATGCAATGTAGAGACTCAACTCTAAAAAATGGCTTGAGGCCATGAAATCCAAAATGGAGTCCATAAAGGTCAATGATGTGTGGACATTAGTTGATCCACCCGACGAGATAAAACCCATAGGGTGTAAATGGGCTTCAAAAGAAAGAGGAGCATAGACAGAAAGGTAGAGACCTATAAGATCCATCTGGTTGTCAAGGGGTATCGTCAACATTATGGTATAGACAATGATGAGATGTTTACTCTTGTGGCAATGCTTAAGTCCATTCGAATTATGCTTGCGATAGCTGTCCATCTAGATTATGAAATCTGATAGATGGATGTGAAGACAGCTTAACTGAATGGAGAGCTAGATGTAGAGGTGTACATGATACAACATGAAGGGTTCACATCTACAGATGTGTCTAAGGTGTGCAAGCTTTAAAGGTCCATTTATGGACTAAAGCAGGCATCTTAAAGATGGAACATATATTTTGATAGGATGATCAAAATATATGGCTTCATTAAGAATGGAGAAGAGTCCTACATATACAAGTGGGCTAATAGTCCAGCAGTTGTATTTCTTGTATTATATGTGGATGACATTCTCTTAATCGAGAATAATATTCCTGCATTACAGGAAATAAAGATTTGGCTATCGTATCAGTTTTCTATGAAGGACTTGGGATGAAGATCTATAGAGATAGATCTAAGAGGTTGTTCAGGTTGTTCCAGTCCACATACATAGATACTATACTGAACAGGTTCAGTATGAAGAATTCTAAGAAGGACTATCTATCAATAGGCTATGAAATTTCTCTTTTGAAGAGGGATTGTCCGACAACACCTCAAAAAAGATAAAGCATATGAGCAGAATTCCATATGCTTCGATAGTGGATTATATCATGTACGCCATGACATGTACGAGACCAAATGTAGCATACTCACTAGAGATAGTGAGTAGATACGAATCTAATCCAGGAGAGAACTACTAGAAGGTTGTTAAAATTATCCTAAAGTATTTAAGAAATACTAAGGACCAGTGGCTTGTTTATGGTGAATTAGATTTGAGACTTGTTGGATTTATAGACTCTAATTTTTAATTTGATTATGATGATGGAAAAAGTGTGTCGGGATATATATTTATCCTTAACGATGGAGCTATCTGCTAGAAGAGTTTCAAGCAGCACACTGTGGCCAACTCAGTTTGTGAGGTGACGTATGTTGCTGCATCGGATGCTTCCAAAGAAGCTATGTGGCTGAGGAAGTTCTTCACCGAGCTCGGAGTACCATCCTTCCTTGATGGTTCAGTTTCGCTTTGCTGTGATAGCTCTAGAGCTTTTAGTCAGGCAAAGGAACTAAAAGCACACTAGCAGATGAAGCACATTCTGCATCTCTACCACCTTCAGAAGATCGATGAGAAGGAGAACCTGACTGACCCATTCACTAAAACTATTATGGTGAAGGAGTTCGACAACTTCAAATTGAAGATGGATATTAGATACTATACCGATTGGCTTTAGTACAAGTGGAAGATTATTGAAAATAGTATCTCAAAACCAATCATCAGTCCATTGATGGTTGAGCTATTTTTGTATTTATATATGAATTATAATTGAATAAATATTATTTTAGCATGTTCATCATAAATTCTTTCCATCCTCTAATAAACTCATATGTTGAGCTGAAGTCCTTAAGATTATCTAGAATCGACAAAGGAAGATTTATCATTTAGTCCTTAAATCTGTTCACAACCAAATGATACATTATTATTAAGGATGATAATGTTTTTTAAGCGTAGGTCATTGTATGCCATATGGGCTGGTTTTCCTCTTAACCAAGAAGTGTGCAGATACTGGTATGGCATGCAGGTGAGATGTACGGGTACATCTGCACTTAATGTGACCAACTCCAAAGCTTTTTTCTATCAAGATTTGCTCCAAAGAGATATGGGTATAAGTATCCCTCCAACTTGAGATCACCATGGTGACTTTCAAGTAACTCACTATGCTTTGGTGCTTGACTATCTGAATTTCTAATTCAGCGATGGAAGATTTTTGGGCATAGTCAAGTATTTGAAGAGTCGGTGCATATATCAAGATAGGATTGATCACTCCTGATTTTAGGAGTTGTGTTCAATTGTGTTTCAATTTTGCAAAGCCTTGACCAAGGTAGTCCTTGTGAGGAGTCATAGGACTAATTGCAATGAGATACAATATGGATGTATTTTTTTAGGATTGGCAATTTAAACTCTGAGACATCCTAAACACAGAGATCAGAGGAATGAATTATATGGTAACCATATTTGAATAGGTTCTGAATATTATGATTATGATTATTCGATCTATTCAGATATCGAGTACCATTGCTAGATGGTCACATCGACTGGTATAAAAATTAGTTTCTATACTATCGGCTTAGGTTCAAACCTATGGGGTCACACATATTAGAGATTCTTACCTAATCTGATGGCTGGTGAAGAATCCCACTAGACTGGGACTCCATGATTGACAGTTCTACTACATTAGGACTCTTAGTTTTATTTGTCTGAGACTCTATGATTTAGAATCCTACTGATCTAAGACTCTATGATCATAAGTTTCATTCATTTGGGATACTGGGATCAAGAGTCCCATTGGTTTGGGATTCTTTGATCAAGAATTTCATTTGGATAGAACTGTGTTGCTCAAACATCCACTAGATTTGGACTTTATATTTATGATAGATTTAATTAGTAATTTTATTACTAATTAACTTAATTTAATTAAGTGATGAGTTTTGGATCAAGTCCAATTGAATTGGATTTAGTTGGGTTTGACCCGATTGGGTTATGTATGACCTAATCGTTGAGGTGGTTTGTTCCCTGATTTGATCAAGTATTGGGCTTAATAAACTTTTAATTTGATTAGGATTTAATTAAGTTAATTAAGTCTAAATGATTGGATTTAATCTGATCTAATTGGACCTAGCCAAATTAGTTTGGATTGGGTTCAATTGGATAAGGTTTATTTGAGACAAGTTTGACTAGTCTTCTCCCTAGCACCACCAAACTTGTGCCCATTTAAATTTTTGTGAGAATGAGATTCTCATGTTATTTTTTTTACATTCTCAGAGGGTGCACGCCCATTGCTTTGTTTCACCTTATGGATAAGAATTAGGATGTTTTAATTCAAACTCAAATGGAGTTTGATTTTGAATTAACAACAACCTAATCCCTATCGCTCCATGTGGTATTGACTAGGTTTGGCGCATATTTAAATGTAGAATTCTCTAGGGTGTGCACACTTCAGAATCCCATTCTATGTGTCCCAAGCTTCTTTGTGAGAGAAAAGAAAAAACTCTGAGAGGAAAAAAATCTAGAGAGAGAGACAAGAGCAAAGTTTGGTGAGAGCTGCCTTAAGGTCTCGGCCTAGGGTTTGGAAAGAATTTTTTTGACTTTTGAGTGTCAGAACCAAGCAAAAATTCTTGGAGAGCCTCCTCTACCTCTTTCCCACCTATGCTGGTCATTCAGAGCATCCAATGAATCAATGGAGGGAGATCAAAGCTGTTCGATCAAAATCAACCATCAAAGCTTCTGACATTGAGCTAGCACACGGGAGGAGCCAATCGGGTCAAAGACCTTGTGTGGATGATCCATGGAGGCCAGACAACCTAAATAGCTACATCACAATGAGAGGACCTTTTCAACAGTGATTTAGTTGTGGTGATTGACTACCTGCACAAGGTATCATGTTCTGAACACAATTAGTGGTAAATGCGATTTACTACTAATTGTTTAACTATTGGATTTTCTACACATGCATACATATCACATTTTGACTCTAATTATAGGGCTTAATTGATCTAATCAATAGCTCATAAAAAAAATTAATTAGATTATTTTTTAATTTTTATTACATGATTTTTTGAAAAAGTTTTGAAAGGAGAGCTAGAAACCTTGCACTGTAACCATCACTTCAAACCCCACACCCACTTCTTGATTTTATGTGAGGTTTCTCTTGCTTAAAAGAAAGTCCACCCACCCCCTTTCTCTCTTGGAAATTGGATGAAAGTCATCCATGATTTTAAGGGAAAGTTTTATTTGATTTGAACTCTATTTGATAGAGTTTTAGATTTCTAAAACTCTTTCCCTTCTCTTTCGGAAATTAGTTCCAATGCCCAAATTTTTGTGTGCCTCCATTCTCTAAATTAATGAGCACCTCCTAACATCCTTAACATGGGAAATACGTTTCCTAAGGAGACTTGGTGGCATCCAAGAGTTGGATGCCACCAAGACTCCTTCTATGACTAGGTTTTGACATAGTCTTCCAATAAATGGAGGTGCCTCCTATTAAGTGATTTGTTGATGTGAAAAACCCTAGTATTCCACACACAAATCCAAAAAAAAGGAGAAAGGGGGCATGAACAATTGAGGCACCCATATTCATGGAGGCTTTTGTTTCTTTAGGACATCAAATGCTGATGTCCTATTGAGAAGAAAAAGAAGAGTAGATGGTCTTTTCTTAGGATTCTTTTTAGAGCTTTTTCTTCTCAATCTTTTTTGAGTGTTTTCAAAGGAAAAAATCAAAGACAAGGAAACCTAAAGCATGGAAAAAGTCTAGACGAGAGGGTCTCCTCTTATCTAGATGTGGAGATCTATTTACGACATCAATGGTTGATGTCCTAAAAGAGAAGATGTATCTTCTCTTAGGGTTTTTTCTTAACCCTTTTCTTTTTTTCTTTTTGGAAGATCCAAAAGTTGGTTCTCTCACTTCATCCTCCTCTCAGTCTTCATCTCTTGGAGTATCCAAGTGATCTGAAGAAAATTTACATATCGACCATCAGGAGGGATCCATGAGAAGCTAGCACTTCAAGCGGATCTTTGTTTAATGAACCATTGATTTGTGTAGCGACCTCGTGTGAACAACCTATAGAGGTTAGCATATTGTGCAGCTCCAAGCAATAAGGACAACATCATATATCAACTATGATACTCTCGACCCATGCAAAGATAAGATATTTAATCTCTTTTCTGACCTAGATGCATTCTAGGATTTCTAGAATTATTCTAGATCTAGGGTATTGATGTGATCAATACCAATCTCTATTTTATTTTTTAGATTTATTCATGCATCTTGATATGTCATAGATTTTAGATGTGAGGTTTAGTGATTAGATCACATGCATAAATAGGTTAAAAAGTTTAATCTATGTCGTCCGCTATAATCTATTTTAAAAAAGTTTCGATATGAAACTCTGCATGGTTTTCCATCAGAGGTGATGTGGAGCTTTAGAAGATTGATAGAAAGGAGAACATCATGGACCCATTCACTAAAGCCCTTAGTATCAAGGAGTTTGATGATCACAAGTCGAAGATGGGTATACAATACTGTCCTTATTGGCTTTAATCCAAGTGAATGTTATTAAAAAATATATCCCAAAGCCAATCATTTATATTATAAATAGTTATGCTCATCATAAATGTATATGAATTATAAATGAATAAAAATTATTCTAGCTTATTCATCACATAATATACATCTTCTAATGAACTCCTATGATGTGATGAAGTCCTTAGGACTATATTAAATCAATAGAAAAGGATTTATTATTTAGTCCTTAAATCTATTCATGACCAAATGATATACTCTTATAAGGACAATAGTTATATCAAGTGTAGGTCACTGTGTGCCATATGAGGTTGTTCTCTTAACCAAGGAGTGTAGAGAAACTAGTATAACATACAGCTAAGATGTAGAGATACATCTGCATTAAATGTGACCATTCTGAAGCACTCTACTATCAAGAGTGTTTTCGAGGGCTATGGATATAAGTGCCCCTCAGATATAAGATCACCATGGTGACTTACAAGCAACTCACTGTACTTTGGTATCGAACTTTCTAAATTTTTAATTCAGTGATGGAAGATTTCTGGGTGTAGTCAAGTACTTGTTAAAGTTGATGCGTGAGTCATGGTAGAATTGATCCCTCTAAGTAAAATTAAAGATAGTGCATCACTGTATTTTAATTTAGCAATTTCTCGATCAGGGTAATCCATATAATGGATATAAAAGATTGATTTACAATGTAAGTGACTCATTTAGGGTTGATAGTTAAATCCTAGATCTTCCTAAGAATTTGAGGTCAAAGGGATGAATTATACAGTAACTATATGCCTTTAGGTTCTTGGATGTTGCTTAGCATACATTCGACCTATCCAAACATTAGGTACCATTGCTAGATGGTTATTTCAATTAGTGTAGAAAGTTTTTCCTATACTACTGGCTTAGGTTCGAACCTATAGGATCACACTCAAAAGTAGTATCTAATTGATCATGTGGCTGATAAATGATCAAGACTCATTTAAGGGTTTAATCATCAATTCGATTGATGATTAACCTTGTGCAAAAGTTATAATGAATTAATTCACTAAAGATTAGCAAATTAATAGGAGGATTAGTTAGTAATTGTATTGCTAATTAGCTCATTTTGATTGAGCAATAAGGATTGGATCAAATCCAATAGAATTGGATTCAATTAGGTTTGACCTGATTAGGTTATAAGATGACCTAATTGCCAAGGGTGTATGTTTTTAGATTTGTTCAGACCATTGGCTCAATTAATTGGGATTAATTAAGGCTATAAGGTACCTAATTAGATTAGGTTCACTATGATTTAGTTTAGATCTCATCAGATGAGATTTGGTTGGAACCAAATAACTATATCCAAGAGTCTAAAAAGTTTGGCTACACCCTACACCATCTATTTTGTGTGGCAACAATTCTCCATGCCAAAATTATTTTTGCATGAAGAATTCCCATGCGCCTACCCTAGATGTCACCCACATTAAGAGCCCTTGGATGAGAATTGAATGAAATTCAGATTTGATTTGAATTCAATTTAAGATAAGGATGACTCATAGTTTGAATTTAATTCAAACCAATCCATGACTCGTTAACCTTGTTGGGGATAAAATAGCTCTTGCAAAAGTCCAATCCTAGTATGATTTTATTTGGAGTCATGGTAACCATGACTAAACTTCAACCAAGCTATTCTCCTACTCCAACCCAATTTAAGAGGGTCAACCTTAAGCCCATGTATGCTGGATGACCTTTTCAATTACAATCATCAGCTCTCTTCCAATGACTATAGAACCCACTAAAGGCATGATGGACTTCATCTAGATGAGCTTGAATAGTGAAAGGAGTTGCCATTCAGTTGATTATGATCCCAGACTCGAGATGGATAGTAAGACAAAGTGTAGAATCCTAGCACTACCCTACCTCACTTGGTAGCCAACCTTGAAGATAGCCAAACTCCTTTCGACCGAATTCCTTCACTGTAGATGGTAGATCTTATCAATTACTCATCAAGGACCTCGACTGGATGAACTTAAGTTAGCAATAGGACTTCGCCATCATCATAAGTCCGAACTTTTTCCAATGGGCTTGACCATAGTCTTGATCAAAGAATTCACCATCCTTCCCAACCTTCAGTCCTCTGGAGATAGCATTGATATCTACTATTGGCAAGTCTTAAGAGTGGCCAAACTCCTGAGAGCATCCAGAATAGCACCAGCAAGATGCCGTGTGCCGAGCACTCAATTGTCCCTGCTCCTAGTCGACCTCAGATCTCCACCATCCTGACTAAACTCCTCAAAGTTATCAAAAGCAACCCTGATAGAATCTAATTGCAAGTTCACCATCTATTATTTAAAAGTCAATCTCCAAGTTCCATCGATCCAATTTTGAGTTCTCCATTCTAGCATGAATAGCTTGCTAATAGATGTAGAAGTCTTCAACCTTCCATCCAAACTCCAACAAATGAAACACAACCACCTACAGATCGCGATAAATGATAGTCCAGTCTCCATAACAAACTCCATATGGCCCAAACGGCCTTCTGATATTCTATTATGGGTGTCACCATCATTCTATTATAGGCTTTATCTATATAAGGAACCCTCTAGACACATCTTTCTCTAAGCTCTCTACTCTGCAAAAATTCTCCTGGGTACTCCATTCTTGTTGGTCAAGTAACTTGATCATCGGAGGATACTGTCGGAGCCACCGACCTCTGATCTGGACATTGTCTTGCAGCTCTCATCGATGACTTCATCTTTTTCAGCTTCAGGAAACTCTGGCATTAGCACCATTTTTTGCACCAATAAGATTGGCATTAGAGGAAGGGTTTCATTGAGCCCTTACTCTTAAAGGAGTACCCAATTGAGTTCATCCTCTTTTCCTCTTCTTCAGCTTCTCAACTTTTTTTCCTCTAATCCATCATGCATTCTAGCCAAATACCGCCAAAGAAAGCTTTGATCTAGTGATCCACCACCTTTACCGCCAGATCTCACCCATATTGCCCCTAGGACTGATTTTGATGAGTATAAAATAATTGAGAGGGGTACTAATAATTTTTATCCTTGGAGATGTTTTGAAAAATTATTTCAGGAGCTTCAAAAAATTTTACATTGAAAGAAATGGTTGAAGATAGTCAAAATGATAAAATCATAATTTCACCAAGTTAGAGATCAATAAAATATGTCTCGAAAGCCTCAAGAACAAGTAGAGAAAAATTTTGATATTTTGGAGGTAATTTCATAATTTTTGGATGTCAAAATTGAAAGAAAATCAAATTTTAACAAAAGGGTCCACCCTAGAGTCGACCCCGGGGTCAACGCCTAGGTCATCCCCTTTTGAAATGGGTAGCCTAGTATGCTATTTTTGAGTGGCACACAAAAAGGGACGACCCTAGGGTCGACCCCTTTGCCAGGGGTTGACCCATGGGTCAAACTCTATTATTTTGCCATCCAAAAAATGTAGAAATTGATCCTTTCTATTTTTCTACCTGAGGGGTCAACCTTGGAACTAGCCTTTTCTATTTTTCTGCCATAGCAATTGACCCCAGGGTTGACTCCTGGGGTCAACCCCTGTGCAGGAGATGATCCTAGGGTCGACCCCTATGATGGAAACTTCCATAACGGGTAGTTTTTCTACCCATTTTTAGTACATTAAATATCTAATAAATGCTCTCCAACGGCTCTAAATGGCTACTAATCATTCTCTAGCTTTGATTGAATGTTAAAAATGCATTTAAAAAAAAGGAAAGTGCATTGAAAGAAAGATTGATTAAAATTATGAGCTCCATTGAATACCTAAGAAAAAGAGAAGAAAATAGAGGAACCAAGCTTCAAAATCAAAGATCATTCAAGAGAAACTATCTCCATCATCTTTCACATCCTCTTAAGCATCAAGAAGAAAAGTTGAAGTATCATTTGAGTAATCAAACAGCAACTTCTTCGTGCTTCAAAGAGTTCTATGTTTTATTTTCTATTTTTATGCTAAAACTTATACTTGTATTTTTATTTTTTCATAAGTTTCTTTGAGAGAAAAAAACATGGAGATTAGGTTGGTCCAAGCCCATAATTGGATATTATATAGATTTTGGTTGGTGAGCCTGAAAAATCAATTGGGTTATTAGTAAATCTAAAAAACTAATGGTGTAAGGTTTTGGTTGGTGCTCCTGTAAAAATCAACTAGGTTTTGTTTGTGAGACAGAAAAAATAAACATACTATAATCAAGAAAATATTATAGTAAAAATTTCAAGAGAAACTTGAGGAGTGGATGTAGGAGCGGGTTGCTCCGAACCACTATAAATTTTTGTGTGTTTGTATTGTGACTTCTTTGCTTGCATTACTTGCTTATAATTCTTGCTTAGCTTAGTTTTGATTCTTATTTAGCAACATATATGTTTCAATTCTGCTACTATAAATTGCTTTCACCATATAATCTCTTAAGTTGATTTAATTAGAAGCACATAATTGACGTAGTGTTTGTTGGAAAATATGTTCCAAAGCTAATCATTAGCCTATTGATGGTTGAGCTACTTAATATTTATAATTAATTTATTAATAAATAAAATATATTTTTGATATTTTTCATCATAAGTATTCATCTTCTAATAAACTTCATTATTGTAATGAAGTCCTTAGGACTATTTATCTTTGATAAAGAGAGGATTCATCGATTAGTCCTTAAATTTATTCACGACCAAATGATAGGCTGTTAATTAGGATGACAGCGTCTATCGAGCATAGGTCGCTACATGCCATATAGGTTGGTTATCCTCTTAACCAAGAAGTTTGTGGACACAGATATGGTATACAGGTGAGATGTATGGGTACATCATCATTGAACGTGATCAACTTCAGAGCATTCTACTATCGAGAATATTTTTGATGGGATATAGGTATAAGTGTCCTTTAGACCTGAGATCATCTCAGTGACTTGCAAGCAACACACTATGCTTTGGTACTGGACTAAATAAATTTTTAATTTAGTAACGAAAGACTTCTGGGCATAGTCAAGTACTTGTGAAGTCAAAGTGTGATCAAGATGGGATTGACCACTTCAAGAGTTGGAGAAGAATGTATCACTGTATTTTAATATAACAAAACCTTGGCCAGGATAATCCATCAGATGGGTTTGATATTTTAAAATATAATGTGGACAATCTAATCAGAGTCAACAGTTGAACTCTAAGATATCCTACGAGCATTTTGGTCAAGGAGATGAATTATATGGAAACTATATCCGCATGGGTTCTAAGGATGTTTTTCAATACATTCAACCGATCCGACCGTCGGATACCATTCCTAGATGGTCACTTCGATCGGTATAAAAATCTATTCTTATGCTATCGGCTTAGGTTCGAACCAATGTGATCATACATATTAAAGCTCATGATCTGATCGGATGGTTGATCAATGATTAAGAATCGTTTTAGGGTTAAACAATCAATACGATTGGTGTTTAACCTAGTGCCAGTGTTGTAGGAGGTTCAATTAGCAATTAAATTACTAATTAGCTTAATTTGATTAAAAAAGAGGATTAAAATTAAATTTAATTAAATATTATTTAATTATATTTAGTTTGGGCTTCATTGGATCAAGTCTAATTGATTTATTGGATTAGCCAAGTGCAAGGAAGAACTAGTCCTAGTCTAACTAGGACTCGAGTCAATCCAATTTTCTAATTTGATTAAAAAATTAAATTAAAATTAAATTTAATTTAATCTAATTTAATTAAATTCTTAAATAAGTTAGAGCCTTATTTAGTTGGACTAGTTTACTCTTATTTTTATTTGGTTAAAAGACCGTATTTGACCAGGTCAAAATAGGAGTCCTAGTGTGACTAGGACTCCCTATCCTTGCGCCACCTAATCCCTCACGCCCCACCCCTTCTTTCTTCTCTTTTACATGAAAAATCTCCATGCCCCAAGCAATCTGATGCCTCCCTTCTCTCTTCCTTTTTCTCATATGGAAATTTGTTTGATGACCAAGTCAAAAGGGGAGGTTGGTTTTACTTTAGGATTCTATGAGATAGAATCCTAGTCAAACAAAAGACTTGCTTCCTTTCATGCCACCACCTCCCTATTTTCTCTCTCTCTCTTACAGAATTCTTTGGCATTTGTTGTGCCCTCTCTTGCTGGTCCATGGTAGTAAAGTAAGGTAGGGGTGCCCAAGACTTAGGCGCCCCAACAACCTGCCATTTGGTGACTTTCCTATCTAGATTTCTGACCAATCTTGGACCCGCATATCTATTTATTTAGAAAAAAAATTGCTAAAATTATTGTAGATTGTAGAAATTTGAGTGTTCTCTTGTCTATAGAAAAATTAGAGAAAAAATCATCTAGGTCATGGAAATATTAAAGACACAAATCAGGATATCCAGGTAAGAGAACAAAGAAGAAGAAGAGGGTCTTCTTCTAAGGTTTTATTCTAAATCTCTTCCTTCTTTTTGTGAGCTTTTGAGATGTGTCTCAATATCACAAATCCTCTTTCTTTTCTTTTGATATCTTAGAGAGTCCAAGTTTCAAAGAAGAAAGCATTGGATTGACCGTCGAAGAGAGATTAGCACAGTGCTAGCATACTATGCTGATTTCCTGCATCAAGATCTCTAATCGTGTTCATGGGCTTGTGTAAATGACTCTTAGAGGTTGGATGTGTGTGCAGCTCATGACTTCATCCTCAAGCCTGGATCAATAAGTTAGAATATCTAACTTGCTCAGATAATAGTTCTGATCTATTAACTTCATACCTGCATTTGATGTAGTGTAGATCTAGGTTGATTTGATCAACCTTTTTCTTTCTTATTTGATTTTAATTTTTAACTTAAATATCATGTAATAATTATATAATAAGATTTTAGATCTAGAATATTTTTAGATATTTAAAATTAATTTTGATTAATTCTAGTCTTTCGCTGTTTGATCTTGAAAAGTTTCAAGATCTAACTATGAAACCTGAGATTTGATTCGTTCAATTGGT
Organism: Cocos nucifera; assembly: GCA_006176705.1. Lineage (NCBI taxonomy): Eukaryota > Viridiplantae > Streptophyta > Magnoliopsida > Arecales > Arecaceae > Cocos > Cocos nucifera. The sequence goes on along the minus strand of QRFJ01001087.1, from coordinate 42,821 downwards.
ATCAAATCCTAGGTTCTTATTATATAATTTTTATGTATATTTCGATTATTTCTTAGATTAAATTTAATTTATAATTTAATTATTAAATCTAAAATTAAAAATTTAGATCTCACAAACTACCATAATATTGTCCTGCTGTAAGGTTTATCCCTTACAGTGAAAAGATTATCCTAGTTTGTAATGATCTAACTTTAATCATAAATTTATTATATTTAATTTTATTTTATTTATAATTTATTAAATTTAAAATAGTTTTATATTTAAAAATAAAAATTTTAGATTGCATGGACTGCTATAAGGTTGTCTTGCTGTAAGGTTTATCCCGTATGGTGAAAAGATTGTCCTAGTATGTGCTGATCTAAAATATTGATCATAAAATTTTAGATTAGATCTAAATAATTTTATGATCTAATTAAAAATATTTTAATCTAATTTTAATCATCATAAATATATTAGATTTGATCTAGGAAGATTTATGATTAATTATTATTAAAACTATTTCAATTATATGAACCTATTTAGATTATATGTAAACTAGTTTCATATTTATTTTACTTACATATTGATTATAAATCAAACATGCAATTTGATTGATGGAACCATATTGTAAAAATATTTTACAAATATGAAAATCATTTTCAAAAAGCCAAATCCCAACCCTCAACCTAAAACTTAATTAAGAATTAAGAAGTTGTTTAATTAGGTTCTAGGATTATAAATTGAAGATCCTATGACATGAATCATAACACATTGGGTTAATAGGTTAGTGGGGATTAGGTCCATTAATTGGGTTAGACCTAAGGTTAGAGTAAAGAATGGACTTAATTAGAGAATTGACTAAATCTAATCAATTGTTGTCTTAGATTAGGTCAAGAATTCTCTAGATCAATTGCTATTGTTGTAGTTGGTCAGGTCCATGTATTTAACGAGACCCAAGATGGACTTGATTCTTGACTTCATGGTCTAGCACGAAATGTTATGATGATCTGATTAAGATTAATTAAACCAGTTGGTGTCTGAGGTAAACCAGATTAGTGGTTTTTAATTAGCAGCTCACTTATCTGACCATTTCTGATGGTGTCTAAGGCAAGCCTGGCAGACCCTTCCACTGATCGAACTTACTTGGCCTCTTGGTTAGATTATGGTTTGATCGGATCGCTTGACTATTCAAGCTAACCCATGTCAGCTAGGTAAATCAGTATGGTTGATTTTGGTGCTCCTAAACTAGACTATTAATGATCTCAATCTGACTTGGTGAAGCTAGTGGAAGGATCATGATAAGCTGGTTAATCTAATCCACTAATTAAACCCTCTAAAATTATTAGGTCCCTAAAATGAAATAGTTATATGATAACTAGATCATAGCCTCCTATTAAAGTGGATGATAATGGGTCCATTAGTTGGATGATCATTAGAGGCCCAAAGGTTTGGTGCTTATCGATTGATGGAATTATCATTCATTATATGATCTCTTGGATACATCTTTTTAAATGATGGTCAGGTGGGCCAACCAAAGTTGGGCCTGATCATTCATTGGTTGGATGGATCAAGTATGGTCATGTTAATGGTTGGACCTAACTGGATCCTTTTTTGAGAAGGTCAAAATCAACTGATCAGGGCCTAGGGCAAAATTTAATTACTAAAAATTATTTAAAGAAATAATTGATTATGAACCTATCCTTAGATGTACATCGATGGGCCAACCAAAGTTGGGCTTATGTATAGTCTATATGGATTCTAGTACCCACTAAGGAATTAAGATAATTCTTTGGATTGGAGGTAGAGGCTCCAATTCAAATAAATAGTGTTAGGATTTATGGTGCTCCTAAGCCTTGGGAGGTCACAGGCAGAGCCAGGGTGAGGGCTTCAAGGAGGCTAGGATAGGTGTGGTCCTAGGATTAGGACAGAAGTTGTCCTAGGGTGGAGGCGGCATGTAGCTCTTCATGGGCTTGAGGTTTAGGTATTGAGGGCCTAAAGGAGCTTGGATGGTGCTTCAAAGATCTGGAACACAAGGTGAAGCAAGAAACCAAAGCCAAGGAATCAAGACTGTAGAAAGAAGATTTTCTGCAGGTTAGCCGACTCAGTCCAAAATAGGGTCGGCTAAGTCTCAATGCACAGGCAAAATAGAAAGCTACGTTCGAGACTACTGGCATGGTCTAGGACTGGGCTGGCTCAGTTTTAGACTGAGCCGACCCAATGAAACTTAGCCAGCTTAGTGCTGAGACTGAGTCGACTCAGTGTACGAGCAGAGTTACGCGAGGGTCTGTTTTGGGCTAAAGTTTGGGATGATCTTAGGGGTCTTAAGGCCTAGTTTAAGAGGTCTTAAGGGTGCTAATTCATGTATGGGTTGGGTCTAGATCCAGAGGATAAGAGCATGGGAGACTTGGGTGTACATAGGCTCGGTGAGTGCTTTCATGTATTGGGTTAGTTGGAGAGTTTTTTTGGTCGAGCCCAATGACTATGTATAAATACATAGGTTGTATTAGGGTTTTATTATGCTGTGGAATACAAACCTTTTCTCCCTCAACTCTCTTCTTCTCTTCTCTCTAGAGTTGCCGCCTTAGGGTTCTTGAAGAAGCCCTAGAGAAGTGGGGTGTCTCCCTCAAGCCCAAGGAGGGAGACGCCCCATCACAGATCTAGGTGGAGGATCGATGGTGTGCTACCCATAGAGAACGTCATAGGTTTCTTCAGATCCATGCTAAAGATCAGGAGCTTCCACAATATGGTATCGGGGTGCTTGTAATGTCAAGGATGATTGGCGTTCGAGCGATATCATGGGTCTATAATTTAGTATCAGAGCTAGGTGATTCCTGGAATGTTGTGGACAATAATATGGTATTAGAGCCAAATTTTAGAGCCTGATGGTGCATGGAAGGAAAGGAGAAGTCGAACAAGATGAAATCAAAAATTTGCACAAGGATTCTGCAGTATGTCTTAAATCTACCTTGTTATTGCTATGGTTTGGCCGACTGGGAGGAGTGGGTTGAAGGTGGAGGTTGAGAGGATTAAAGAAAAGAAGTTTTCCAAGGGTGGAAGGTTTTGGTGCATGATTTGCTGATTAGTCTTGGTGGAAAGACTGGGGTGTATGATAGTTATGTGACAGGCAGGGAGCATTGGAGTACTATAGTAGTATTTTCCTGGAGATGCAAGGCTGAGAGAGGCTCGACGATACAGTAGCCGAGGGAGGTATCTCAGCAGAGAGCATCAGAATTCTTTAGGAAGATCGGTAGTGTAGGGCTATTGAAGAGAGGTTTTCCAAGCAGTAATAGTTGAAGGAAGGCTGAAGAAGTGACTATACATCCTTCGATGTCAGGAAGGTAGAGAAGTAGTCAGAGATATATTCAGTGGATCGACCAGAGCATGGATTTGCAAAGCCTTGGGAGTGTTGGAGATGGATGATCTATGGAGGTCCAACAAGTCAGGGCTAGATGGCTGTAGAGTAGTGCAAAGATGAGTCAGGGAGCACTGGAGTGCTGCAGGAGTGCTTCCCTAAAGACACGGGGTTGAGAGAGGCTCGACGTTGAAGCAGTCGAGGAGTGTATCTCAGTAGATGGTGTCAAGAGCTTCTCAAAAAAATTAGAAGCAAGTCTCAAGGAGAGCCAGGAGGTCATAGGGAGCACCAGGAGGTCTTAGGCAGCTGGGAGTATTATGGATCAGGTTTCTTCTGTAGGGGCATCAGGGAGAGTCGCGGTTCAGGTGGAGGATGGTTCTTTGGGTGCAACTGAAGTGATGGCTGGTGTAGGGGTAGAAGAGAAGGACTAGGGTGAAATTTTCTAGGGTTTAATCGCTAGATTCAGAAGAGTTGGATGAGCTCTTGGGTTTTGAAGGTGCCCGTAGGTTGCAGAGGTATTCAAGATGGTTTCAAAGGGGTCCATAGAGTGTGGAGGATTCGAAGGAGCAACAACGGTGTTCAAGGTACAGTGGTAGGCTCAATAGTGCAGCATTGAGTGGTTGGCCTTGAGGGACTCGGTGATAGAGTCGACTTCTGCAGCATCAGATGGACTTCAAATATAGGTGGAGTTCCGAAGAGGTGGCTTCATAATTGGAGAGAAATTTGACATGAGTTCAGAGTAGAGCGGTGCGGAAGGATCGATATCTTAGCGCTAGCATCGGTGATGCATAGTTTTAGGTGGAGCAGCATATGCAGGAGGATAGGCATAGTTTTAAGAAGACCATGTCAGGGTTTGCAATGAGTGCTAGTACAGAAACATTGTGGGTTCTCCAGGAAAGTCCAGAAAAAGTGATGTAGCTGCTAAGCAAAAGGGATCCTATAATTTTAGGATGGTGTAGAGGTGCAAGCCATGATCTTCAGCGGTGGAGGCGGTCATCCAAAAGGCCCCAAGGGTACACAATAGCTGAAGTGAATTGGTGGAGGTGATAATTGCACAAGGGGCTGTCGAGTGCACAGGGACAGCGGGAACGTGCAAGAGGGCATGGCCGAGAGGTTTGCCAAGGCTTGGGAGCACCAAGGTGGAGATTATAAGGATTTATAGTGCTCTCATGCCTTGGGAGGCCATGGGCGGAGCCAGGGTGCGGGCTTCGGGGAGGCTAGGATAGGTATGGTCCTAGGGCTAGGACAAGAGTTGTCCTAGGGTGGGGGCGGCATGTAGCTTTTCTTGGGCATGAGGTTCGGGCATTGAGGGCCTCAAGGGGCTTGGTTGGTGCTTTAGAGATCTGGGACACAAGATGAAGCAAGAAACCAAAGTTAGAAAATCAAGACTGCAGAAAGAAGATTTTCTGTAGGTTAGCCGACTCAGTCCAAAACTAGATCGGGTAAGTCTCAGTGCATAGGCAAAACAAAGAGCTGTGCGTTCGGGACTGTTGGAATGGCAGAGGACTAGATCAACTCAGTTTTAGACTGAGCCGGCCCAGTGGAACTTAGCTGGCTCAGTTTTGAGACTGAGCCAGCTCAGTGCGTGGATAGAGTTACGCGAGGGTCTATTTTGGACTTGGGTCTAGGATGATCCTAGGGGCCTTAAGGACTGGTTTGAGAGATCTTAAGGGGGCTAATTCATATATGGGTTGGGTCTAGATCCAGAGGATGAGAGCATGGAAGAGATGGGTGTACATGGGCTCAATGAGTGCTTTCATGTATTGGGTTAGCCTAGGAGTTTTTTTGGTCAGGCCTAATGGCTATGTATAAATACATAGGTTGTATTAGGGTTTCATTATGCTATAGAATACAGACCTTTTCTCCCTCAACTCTCTTCTTCTCTTCTCTCTAGAGTTGTCGCCCTAGGGTTCTTGAAGAAGCCCTAAAGAAGGGGTGGTGTCTCCCTCAAGTCCAAGGAGGGAGGCACCCCATCATAGATCTAGATGGAGGATCGATGGTGTGCTGCCCATAGAGAACATCACAGGTTCCTTCAAGTCCGTGCTAAAGATTAGGAGCTTCTTCAATATGGTATCGGGGTGATTGTGATGTCAAGGATGATTGGCGTTCGAGCTATATCATGGGTCTACAATTTGGTATCAGAGCTAAGTGATGCTTGGAACATTGTGGACAACAATAAATAATGGAAGACCCTTTTGATTAAAGTCCAAATCTCTAGGTTTAATGAATCAATTACTAATTAGGTTATGTTTTTCTTTATATAGATATGGCCACTTTTCTATTGCTCCGATCATTGTTGGATAATGATAAGTTGGTGGGACCCTACTTCGATAGCTGGTACTAAAAGTTGAAGATTGTCCTGGAGTATGAACGGATTCTATATGTGTTGATGGATCCTGCACCTGAGGAGCCAGCTGCCAATGCATGTGGAACAGTCAGAGATACTTATCAAAAGTGACTCAATAACTGAATCATGGTGCACTGCATTATGCTAGCTGTAATGAGCAATGAGTTTAGTAGTAGGTTTAAGACAGCTTAGCCAAATGAAATACTCTAAGTATTGGAGGATTCTTTTGGCACACCCGATGATGTTGAGAGGCACAAGACTAGTTGCACCATCTTCAATGCTAGAATGCAGGATGGAGCCTCTGTCACTGATCATGTACTGTATATGATCGAGCTAATAGAGTACTTGAGTAAGCTCGATTTTTCATTACACAAACAACTTGGAAAAGATGCAATATTGAACTCACTGCCCAAGTCTTGTCTCCCATTCCTTACATATTATAGAATGTCAAAGCCTGAAGTAGACTACCATGGATTATTGAGGTTGCTTTAGAACTTTGAAAAGGATCACCAACTCCATAAGGAGTTGGTGAACTTAGTAGGAGGTTCGTTTTCTCATTCTCGATCCTTTGGGAAAGAGAAGAAGAACAAGAAGAAGAAAGCCAAGAAGATGCATGTTCAGGCAAGGACATCTCTACAGGCTTAGACCCCAAAGACCAAGCCTGATAAGAGTCAAGCTGAATGCTTCTTCTGCAAGAAGCAAGGGCACTGGAAGAGAAACTATTCTCAGTACTTTACCTTCCTAGATCCGAATAGGTAGAGGAAGAAGCAAGCTGTTGCTGGGCAAGGTATTTATATGATAACTCCTTGCAATTTCTCTATCTATGATATTACTGACTGGGTATTGGATACCAAAAGCCCTTATCATATTTGCAATTCATTACAGGGGTTGCAGGTTAGTAGAAGATTCGAGTAAGGCAAAAGATTCTTGAACAATGGAGATGGAATACCAGTTTCAGTTCTAGCTTTAGAAATTTTGAAACTTGTATTTGAATCTCATACTGTTGTTCTTAGTGATCATCATTTCTATCCTAGTTTCTTTTTAAATATCATTTCTATAGGCCTTTTAGTCATAAACAATTATGAAATTTCAATAAAGAAATGAGTTTGTAATGTCAATGTGATTGGTGTTACTGCTTTCTATGGGTAATTGAATAATGGTATATATTTATTATCACAACCTGTTAATGTAATCTATTTAACTAATAAACATCCTAGATTAGATAATATGATAGATATCTATTTATGGCACTATAGGCTAGGTCATATAAATAAGAATAGGATAAGCAGGTTGGCTCAAGAGGGTATCCTTGAACTTAGTGATTCTGAATCGCTTCCAACCTATGAATCCTGTCTTTTTGGTAAAATGACTAAGTCACCTTTTACTGAAAAAGGTGAGAGAGCCACTGAATACTTAGAACTTGTACATATTGATGTATGTGGACCAATGAGTACTAGTGCCAAAGGTGGATATGTCTAATTCATCACTTTCATAGATGATCTATCAAGTTTTGGATATGTCTATCTGATGAAATATAAGTCGGATTCGTTTGAAATGTTCAAATGATTTCGAAGTGAAGTAGAAAAATAAATTGAAAAGAGTGTTAAGACTCTTCAATCTGACCAAGGAGGAGAATACCTTTCTAGTGAGTTTCTCATATATCTAGAAGAAAATGAGATTCTCTCCCAATGGACTCCTTCAGGAATATCACAGCATAATGGTGTATCTGAAAGGAGGAATCGGACTCGATTAGACATGATCCGATCCATGATGGATTTTGCCAGCTTGTAGATATTCCTCAGGGGATATGCACTCGAATTGGCTTGCTACATTTTAAACAGGGTTCCAAGTAAATCTGTGGTTAAAACTCCATATGGGATATGGACAGGACGTAAGCCAACACTTTCACACCTCAGGGTCGGGGGTGCCTGGCTTATGTCAAATGGTTAATTATAGATAAACTTAGACCTAGGTCTGACAAGTGCACATTTATAGGATACCCAAAAGAGACCAAAGGATACTATTTCTACCATGCCGATGAACAAAAGGTATTCGTTAGTCTTAGGGCAACCTTTTTGGAAAAGGAGTTCCTTAGTGAAGGAACTGCTGCCTCTAAGGTTGAACTTGATAAAGTTCAATAGATAGAAAGTCTAACTCAGAATGCTGAACCTATGTCGGATTTGATCAGATCAGATCCGAAGCCTAGTGAACCCGCACCATTAAGGCAATCCGATAGATTATCGTGCCATCCGAATAGATACTATGGATTCCAGATCCAGAATGGTGATTCCATCGAACTCGATGAGAATGATGAGGACTCGATCATCTATATGGATGCAATGTAGAGACCAGATTTCGAAAAATGGCTTGAGGCCATGAAATTCGAAATGGAATCCATGATGGTCAATGATGTGTGGACATTTGTTGACCCACCTAGAGGGGTTAAACCCATTGGGTGTAAATGGATCTTCAAATGAAAGAGAGGTGCAAATGGAAAGGTGGAGACCTATCAAGCCCGTCTGGTTGCCAATGGGTATCGTCAATATTATGGTATTGACTATGATGAGATGTTCTTCCCTCTAGCAATGTTTAAATCTATTCGAATAATGCTTGCATTAGCTATCCATCTAGATTATGAGATCTAGTAGATGGATGTGAGGATAGCTTTTCTAAATAGAGGGCTGACCGAAGAGGTGTATATGATACAACCTGAGGGTTTCACATCCACAGATGAGTCCAAGGTGTGCAAGCTTCAGAGATCCATTTATGGATTAAAGCAACCATCTTGGAGTTGGTACATGCATTTTGATAAGGTGATCAAAACATATGGCTTTATTAAGAACGGAGAAGAGCCCTGCATTTACAAATGGGCAAATGGTCCAGCAGTGGTATTCCTTAATCAGGAATAACATCTCCACACTACAAGGAATAAAAGTCTGGTTGTCATCATAGTTCTCCATGAAGGACGTGGATGAAGCATCCTACATCCTAGGGATGAAATCTATAGGGATAGATCTAAAAGGATGTTTGGAATATCCCAGTCCACGTACATAGAAACTGTGCTGAAGAGGTTCGGCATGGAGAATTCCAAAAAGAGCTATCTTCTGATAGGCCAAGGAATATCTCTCTCTAAAAGGGATTGTCCGACAACTCCTAAAGAGAGAGAGCATATGAGTTGAATCCCATATGCTTCGGCAGTAGGGTCTATGATGTATGCAATGACATGTACAAGACCAGACGTGGCATACTTACTAGGAGTAGTGAGTAGATACCAGTCTTACCCTAGAAAAAATTATTGGAAGGTGCTTAAAACCATCCTTATGTATTTAAGAAATACTAAGGATCAATGGTTGGTTTATAGAGAGTCAGATCTGAAACTTTTGGGGTTTACAGACTCCAGCTTTAAATCCGACTATGATGACAATAAAAGTTGAAGGAAAATCCTGATTTTTCGGATCAGGTTCGTTCAGATCTGATTAGATCGAGAGGCATATTTCAAAAATTTTCTCTCAGATCTAGATCAAATCTGATACTTTTTCAGATCTGATTTATAATTTGATAATTAAGAAAATAAAATAAGATAAATTCTAAATTAATTTTTACCTTGATCTTGGGTAATCTGATTACCCTGTAGATGATCCTGATTGAAGCTCTGAAGGTTCTGGATCTTAGCCACACAAGCGCCTTGGATCTCTACCTGGTATCCACTCGGGTTGGATCTAGAGATCCTTCTTCCTTCTCTATCTTTTCTCCAAAAATCAAATCTGGAATCTGATCTGGAGGATCTTCAAAACTCCTTTCTGAAGATCATCCGTCATCTTCTGCAGTAGTGCTGCCTTCTTCCTTTCTCGTCGCCTTTCTTGATCTGAATCGCACCTAATCTAAGGACCCAAAACTTTTTGGGTGTGGAGAGGAGGGAGAGGGCCAGATGGTGGCATGGAAAAGAGAGAGGAACAGCCTTGGGGTGTGGGCTAAAGTATTGAACTCATTGAATTAGGGTTGGGCGCAAATAGGGTCTTATTTATAGACCTCTTGTGATCCATGCACTCCTCTTCCTCCTCAACCAATCACAACCCTTTGTGAAATCAGATCTAAATCTGATTGGTTGGGAATGAGATCACCTGGATTCCTCCAGATGAGTGATCCATAGTTCATTCTTAGATGGTGCCTAAGACTGGTCAAAGTGGATCCTTAGGAGCCACCTAATTAGAAAATCCAAGAAGGACTCCTGGAGTCCATCCTACTTGGGACTCCACCCTTGGCGTGCGCCCTATCCATGGGCGCACGCCATGCTAGGTGTGCGCCCCTTCTTTCCAATTTTCAAAGGGGACAAGCCCCTATCTACTCTCCAATAAGTGCAGTGATACATGGGCAGATGTCTAAGGGTCAAAGGTCAACTTTTGACCAAAGTCAAAGTACAAGAAATTAGCAGGTGACAAAAATGGCAGGTGTTGTCTCAAATTTATCTCATAAATTAAGACAACCTTTTCTGACTTGGACAACCTCCAGTCAGACCATAGTGAAGGCCTCTGATTGAGCACAAACTCCTTTGGCTCAGTCAGGACAACTTATTTATGATAGTAAAAGAAGAACGTTAGGTTCAATCGAGTGCTAGCACGATTTCCTTGAACCTAATTGAATCTCATTCAGATCAATTGAACTAGATCAGTTCAATTGATGATCACCAGATTCAAACCCTTGTTTGTGTGACCCAGTTAGGTTCAGTTCTGTATGGTAATGGGATATGTCATGATCTCTATCATCGACATCATCGAAACTCCTTTCGATGGATCAGAACTCTTCTGATTCGAGACAGCTAGAATGATCGATCATCTAAATCATTCTAATTGCTCCCAAAATCCACCAGTGACACCTAGCAGTATATGGTGGCAACCCATCAGAGCTGAAAATGAACCTCTTGGTGCAGCTACCTGTGTGATTAAGTTCTTCTATCTTGAGCCCCGATCAGATTAGGGTTAAGGTGAACTCGTCAAACCCTAGTCTCTGTCATATGATGTAATCATTCGATTCAAGTCCAATGTGAAAATCTAAATAGAAACTCTTTCTATTATTTCACTCTGCCATGGCCATGGGCTTTCAGGACTTGATTCTCATGATCATCATAGGGCTGCTCCTCTACCACCGAGGTAGATAGATTCCATCTTGATGCAATCCAGTTCCTACAATGAACATGCTATAGCCAACATACACCTCAGGGTTCCATATGGCTAGGAGACCGAGTAATGGTGTAGTCAAACTATAACACCCTCAAGGTGAACTGTCGATGCACCTCAGGTCAAAGAACCAGACACACTACTGCAGCATCGAGTCAGTCATTGACGAGAAGGTAGACTTCCTAATGACTACTCGAGGTGGTCACGCTCAGTGCCCTCGTTCTCTAACGAGTACCTGTACTCTCGCTCCGGTGTCTCCACACCGTAGACTCAAGACTCATCTACTAAAGAGAAGCGATTCGTACACCAACCTTCCGGATCAATCACCATCCTCGTGATGATCCTATGGTCGGGAGCTATTTTATGAGTTAATAATGATTATTCATGTCTTAAATTTTCAACTCTTGAAAATATGAATTATCATTACCATTAACTCAAAGGATGTATCACAGACACTAAATACACATGTGTGATAGAAAATAACCCATTTTATTAATTATAGTCAAAATTATAATTTTGCCCCTAGAAGTGTATTACAAGTGTCAGCCAATTCTGGCTTCTAGGGCACATATATCTAACAATCTCCCACTTGTCCTAAAGCCAATTGGCTACAAGTCTAAGTCCCATCTTCTCAAGGTGGGCTTCGATCTTCTGCTGGCCCAACGGCTTTGTAAGTGGGTCTGCCACATTATCTGCGGAGTTGACTCTCTTGACCTCAGCGTAACCTTTCTCAAGGTAATCGCGGATGAGTGGTATCGCCGCTCAATGTGCTTGGATTTCTGGTGAGACCTCGGCGCCTTAGCAAGGGCTATGGCGCCATTGTTGTCGCAGTAATAGAGGAAATGGCATCTGATGGCATTACTCTCTGATTCTCTGCAGACAAACTTCTTATACCAGAATGCTTTCCTTTCGCAGCCTTCTGATGCAGCGATATATTCTGCTTCCATGGTGGAATCTGCTATCACAGTTTGCTTGGAACTCTTCCAGCTGACAGCTCCACCATTGCACACAAACAGACTCCAGATGTCGACTTTCGATCATCTATATCGGACATGAAATCCGAGTCTGTGTATCCCTAGACTTGGAGTTCTCCATTACCAAAGACCAACATCATATCCTTAGTTCTTCTCAAGTACTTAAGGATACATTTCACAGAAGTCCAGTGTTCTTCACCTGGATTTGACTGATATCTGCTTGTGACACTCACAGCATGGGCTATATCAGGTCGTGTACATAGCATGGCATACATGAGGCTCCCTATTGCAGAAGCATAAGGGATCTTGCTCATGCGTTCTATTTCCTCAGGTGTGCTAGGGCACATCTTCTTGGAAAGATGAATACCATGTCTGAAGGGTATTAATCCCCTCTTAGAGTTTTCCATACTAAACCTCTTTAGTACTTCCTCTATGTACATCTTCTGTGAAAGTCCTAGCATCCTATTCGGTCTATCCCTATAGACCTTAATTCCTAGAATAAAGGATGCTTCACCTAGGTCTTTCATGGAGAATTCCTTTAGACAACCACATTTTGACTGATGTCAACATGGGAATATCATTCCCAATAAGGAGGATGTCATCCACGTACAATACGAGGAAGACAACAGCGCTCCCACTGACCTTTTGAAAACACATGGTTCCTCTTCATTTTTGATGAAACCAAACTTTTTGATCACATCATTGAAACGAGTGTTCCAGCTCCGAGATGCTTGCTTAAGTCCATATATGGACCTTTGCAGCTTGCAAACCTTGTGATCAGTATCACTGGATGTGAAACCTAGCGGCTGTTCCATATAGATATCTTCCTCAAGATATCCATTTAGGAATGCCGTTTTCACGTCCATTTGCCATATTTCATAATCGAAATAGGCTGCAACAGCAAGCAATGTGCGGATGGATTTTAGCATAGCTACTGGGCAAAAAGGTATCCTGATAGTCAATGCCTTCGCGTTGACTATAACCTTTTGCCACTAAGTCTAGCCTTGAATGTCTCCACATTCCCATCTGCACCAATCTTTCTCTTGAAGATCCATTTACACCCAATAGGTACTATACCTTCTGGTGGATCTACCAAGGTCCAGACTTGGTTTGAGTGCATCGAGTCAATTTCTGACTTCATTGCCTCTAAGCCATTTCTCGGAAGTCGATATCTGATATCGCCTCGTTGTAGGTTTTGGGATCATCACCATGAGCACCATTACCTATGAGGAACATTTCCTCTACATCCTCTGAAATAATACCTAAGTATCTTTCAGGGGGATGGGAAACTCTTTTTCCGATCTACGAGGTGGAGGAGGTAGTGTTCTTATTGGCTCAACCTGATTTGGTTCCACTTGGTCCTTAGCTCGTTTGCTGCTTGTGAGACTTTCTCATCAAGCTTAATCTGCTTTCCAATGCCGCTATCTTGAATAAACTATTTTTCAAGAAAGATGGCATGTCGACTCACAATCACATTGTGGTCTTCTGGAATGTAGAAATAGTATCCTAATGACTCTTTAGGATATCCTATGAATCGAGCTCTAAAGGACCTAAACTCTAACTTGTCCGCTTGTTGTCTTTTGACATGAGCCGGACAACCCCAAATTCTGAGATGACTCAGACTTGGTTTCTTACCATGCCATATCTCATACGGTGTGGTAAGAACGATTTTAGAAGGAATCCTATTCAGTAGGTAAATTACAGTTAACAAACTGTATCTCCAAAGAAAATCAGGGAGGTCTGTGAAGCTCATCATGGATCAGACCATATCTAATAGGATCCGGTTCCTCAATTCTGAAATCCCGTTGAGTTGAGGTATTCTTGGTGGAGTCCATTAAGAGACTATGCCATTTTCTTTGAGATAGTCCAAGAATTTCTAACTAAGGTATTCACCTCCTCGATCTGATTAAAGAACCTTAATGAGTTTTTCAATTTATTTGTCTATTTCATATCTAAATTCTTTGAACTTTTCAAATGCTTCAGACTTGTGTCTCATAAGATACACATATCCATACCTTGATAAATCATTGGTAAAGGTTATGAAGTAGACTATGTTGCCTCTAGTCGGCACATCAAATGGGCCGCACACATCTGTATGTACTAGGACAAGAAGATCCATGGCCCTTTTCTGATGTCCTACAAAAGGAAGCTTAGTCATTTTATCATGAAGACAGGATTCACAAATTGAATATGACTTGGAAGTCAATGGACTCAATAGCCCGATTTTCTCCAATTTGTTAACCCTATTTTTTGATATATGACCTAATCTTATGTGCCATAGATACCTATCATTAGGACTATCCCTAGGATGTTTTGATTTTATGGCATTTACATTTTGCTCAAAGTTAAAAAGTAGATACATCAACATGTAACTAATAAAGACTGTTAATAAGAAAACCATTTGCAATTTTATTTCTTTCATAAAGAATGTTACAATGATTCTTAAGAAAACTAATTACATAACCTTCTAATGCAAGGCAAGAAACAGAAATCAAATTCCTGCTTGCTATAGGCACATAATAACAGTCTTTTAATACTAGGTCTAAACCAGATGGTAGTCGAAGAGGGTTTGTTCCCATGGCTATAGCAGCAACCCTTGCTCCATTTTTGATGCATAGGATCATCTCACCATCCCTCAGCCTTCTGCTATCCTCAAGATCCTGCATAGAAGTGCACAAGTGAGTAGTAGAACTAGAGTCAAGCACCCAACTGGATGCAGAAGAAACCGTAAGGTTAGACTCAATAACGAGCATACCTCTAGAAGGACCTGCCTCCTTTTTCTTTAGGGTAAGTAGGGCAGTTCCACTTCTAGTGGCCGTCATTATTGCAATGAAAATACTTTTCTCTGTCAGCAGCCTTCTTCTTTAGCTCTACCTTTTTCTTCTTTCCTCCTTCCACCTTCTATTTTTTCACAGACTTCTTCTTCTTTCCAAAAGACTTTCTCTTGGAAGAAGTTCGTTCCATAGCAAGTACTGAGCCTTTAGAACCTTTCATGGAAAGCTCAGCGGTAACCAGCATGTTCATAAGTTTCGCCAAGGAGTTCTGAAGTTTATGCATACGGTAGTTCATGGTGAACTACCCAAATGCATCAATCAAGGATTGTAGAATTATGTCATTCTACAGATCCAAGTCCAACCTCACTCCGAGCTTCTCAAGCTCTTCTAAGTCCTTGATCATCATAAGACAATGATCTTGGACTGACTGCCCATCGTGCATCTTAGCCTTGAACAGTCGTTTAGTTGACTTGATACTTGGCTGCGTGACTTCTGTTCACCAAACATCTCCTATAAGGTGAGCCAACATTTGGCGAGCAGTTCCTGATATCTTCATGTTGGCGCTGAAGCTCATCAGACATCGAGCCCAACATGTAATATCTGGCCTTATTATCTTCGTCAGTCCATTTTATCCAGAGACACTCTCTGTTCAGTGGATGGACGGGCTGGTAAGGTGGGAGGATCCTGATCCAATACATGAGTTAACTTCTCGAAACCCAAAATAATTTTAATAGTTTCGAAGCCAATCCTTTGTAATTTGGTCCGGTCAGTCTATGGTGTGTCCAGGATTACGTGCTAGTGGGTTGGATGCAGACATTTTTCCTATAGAGAGTCAAAGTTTCTAGTTAGATATTGTAATTAATGACTTAACCAATTTATTTAGGAATTTTATTTTTAAACAAATTAGCTTCCACTATTTTCTTAGATCCCTACACTCCCTCTGTAGAGATGCAAAAATCTTCCATGATTACTGATTTCTAGTGGGTGGTGCGGTCCTCACCAACTTGACTCATCACCTCACCTAACAGTTATTGGTGATGGGTTAGCCAATGGAGTGAACAACTCTTGTTCAATGATTCTCTAATCATGGTGCACCCAAACTTGGTCTCTAATTCATGAATCTCACCATATCCAGAATATTGATCCACTCCTTAGTTAAGTCAGACCCATCATTTGCACAGATTGGATTCCTAATTGAGTCTCTCACCGTATCTGGAATATTGAGCCCAATTCATCCTCCAGCCCATAGCATCCAATGCCTAATAGACATGGTTGCATCTTCCCGGTGCAACTGAGCCACTATAACCAGTCGAGAACAATCAACCCCGGGAAGGGCCCGCACATCTACAATGGTGGAAGACCTTAGACTTAATCTTTTCTTAGGGAAGATTTGATTTAGATCTCATTAAACTAGACTTGACATAGTCATAACCATTATGACTAACCTAGTGGCATGGGTTAGCTCGGATTATTGACCACCTCAGATCAGAACTGAGTCAACAAACATGGCCAGGTAAGTGAGACCGATGGAAGGGATATGCCATTAACTTGACAAGAATGCATTCGAGTCGAGTAGCTCCCAATTAAAAATCAATTGGTCGTATCTGCCAAATTTACCTTAGACACCAAATTGTTGTGATAGAACCACTCATGTTAGCCTACAATCCAGACTCTAACCACTGAGCCTAATTAGGTCTTAGCTTGATCGATCACTCACATGACTTCGATCTTGACCCAGACTTAATCCTATTAGGCTGGTCAATTTAAGCATTGTTGATCCCATCTAACCAACTCTTGATTCGGTTTGATCAACCGCTAGACCTAATTGAGCTACCCAAGCCTGAACCCAGATTTATGAATATGTCTTAGATCTGAAATTCTTCAATTTTAGACCTAATTGATATTTCATAAACTTAATTCTTAATTAAGTTAGGATTCTTAAACAAAACATGTAAATAAGATCCTAGGGTTTCAGGATCTAGGATTTTGCAGAAAGTAAGTTTTCAATTTTTGATTAAGGACGAATGCGCAGCACCCCTACACATCATAAGAACACCCCATCGAATGGGAGGAGAGGATCTTTAAGTCCTACTTTGTTCTTATGATCGGATGGCCAAGGGGAATGCCTTAATCAAAAATATAATTAATCTACAAAAATAAATTAGATCTAAGCATATATCTCATATAAAAAATAGATCTAATTAAAATATATTTTGTATATATCACATATATCATGCATGCATATTTTTCAGATCTAAATTATCTCATAATCATCTAAAAAATTAAATTTAAATTTGATCATATCAAATAAAATTTAATTTAGACCTATTTGCAAAACTATTCTATAACTAGTCTAAATATGCAACTATCATATCTCATATGAACAATTAATTTTATTTTATTTTTTATTTTCAGATCTGATTATAATATTTATAATATTAAAAAATAGAAAATAAATAGATATAAAAATTACTTTTAATCAAACAAAAATTATGATCAAACTAGACTACACATAGAATAATTCTATTCCCGTCTAGTTATGTATCTCATACATATTAGATCTAAATTAATTTTTTTTAATTTTTAATTTTCTAATTTTAGATCTAATTACATCTCATGTGATATCTAAAATCACTAATTAATTAGATTAAATTAGATCTAAAAAAATTTATAACAACCTGGCTCTGATACCAGTTGAAGAAAAATTCTGATTTCTTAGGTCGGTTTGTTCAGACCTGATTAGATCGAGAGGCATATTTCAAAAATTTCCTCTCAAATCTAGATTAGATCTGACACTTTTTCAAATCTAATTTATAATCTGATAATTAAAAAGATAAAACTAAATTAATTTTGAATTAATTTTTATCTTGATCATGGGTAATTTGATTACCTATTGATGATCTTGCGGAAGCTCTGAGGTTCTGGATCTAGCCACGCAAGCGCCTGGTCTCTATCAGTATTCACTCAGGCTGGATCTAGAGATCTTCTCCTTCTCTTTTTTTTAAAAAAAAATTAGATCTAGATATGATTTGGAGGATCTTCAAAATATCTTCTGAAGATCACCCATCGTCTCTGCAGCAGTACTGCCTTCTTCCTTTTTCGTCTGCCTTTCTTGCCTAACTCACACTAATCTGAAGGACCCAACTTTCTTGGGCATGGAGAGGAGGGAGAGGGGCAGATGGTGGCATGGAAAAGGGAGAGGGATAGCCTTTGGGTGTGGGCTAAGATGAACTCATTGAAAAGTGGGCGTAGATAGGGTCTATTTATAGACTCTACTACGCCATGCAGTGCTGCATCACCCCGAACAATCACATTGCTTCATGCAATCAAATCTAAATCTGATTGGTAGGATGACATCACCTGATCCAATTAGATGACAGATCCACAGGTTCATTCTTAGATGGCGCCTAAGACTGGTCAAAGTAGATACCCAAGGGCCACCTAAGTAGAAACCAAGAAGCAACCTGGAGTCCCATAGCAACCTGGAGTCCCATCCGTATGGGACTCCAGCATCCCTATCCATGGCACACGCCATGCTAGGCATGTGCCCCATTCTTTCCAATTTCTAGAGAGGAGACAAGCTCCTATCTGCTCTCCAATAAGTGCATGATACATGGGCAGATGTCCAAGGGTCAAAGGTCAATGTTTGACCAAGTCAAAGTACAAGAATTAGTAGGTGACAAAAAATGGCAGGTGTTGTCTTAAATTTATCTCATAAATTAAGACAACCCTTTTCTGACTTGAACAAGCTCCAGCCAGATCAAGTAAAGGTACCTGAGTGAGCATGAACTCATTTGGCTTAGTCGAGATAACTTTTATGATAGAAAAAGGAGAATGTTAGGCTCAATCGTGTGCTAGCACGATTTCCTTGATCCTAATTGAATCTTATTCAAATCAATTGAACTAGGTTAGTCCAATTAATGATATCCAGATCCAAACCCTTGTTTGTGTGACCTAGTTAGGTTCAGTTCTATATGGTAATGGGATATGTCATGATCTCCAACATCGATATCATCGAAACTTTTTTTGATGGATCAGAACTCTTCTGATTTCGACAACATAAAATGATCGATCATCTAAATCATTCTAATTGCTCACAAAATCTACCAGTGACACCTAGCAGCATATGGTGGCAACCCATCAAAACTAAAAATGAACCTCTCGGTGCAGCTACTTATGTGATTAAGTTCTTCTATCTTGAGCTCCGATCAGATTAGGGTTAAGGTGAACTCGTCAAACCCTAATTTCTATCATATGATTTAATCATTCGATTCAAGTCCGATGTGAAAACCTTAATAGAAACTCTTTCTATTATTTCACACTCTCTACCATGGCCATGGGCTTATGGACTTGATTCTCATGATCATCATAGGGCTGCTCCTCATCCACCGAAGTAGATAGATTCCATTTGGTGCAATCCAATTCCTACAATGAACATGCTATAGCCAACATACACCTCAGGATTCTGAATGGTTAGGAGACCGAGTCATGGTGTAGTCAAACTATAACACCCTCAAGATGAACTGCCGATGCACCTCAAGTCAAAGAACTAGACACACCACTACAACATTGAGTCAGTCATTGATGACAAGGTAGACCTCCTTATGACTACTCGAGGTGGTCACGCTCAGTGCTCTCATTCTCTAACGTGTACCTATACTCATGCTTTGGTAACTCTACACCATACACTTAAGACTCATCTACTACAAAGAAGCGATTGTATGCTAATCTTTCAGATCAATCACCATCCTTATGATGATCCTACGGTCAGGAGCATTTTATGGGTTAATAAATGAAAATTCATGTCTTAAATTTTCAACTCTTGAAAATATGAATTATTATTACCATTAATTCAAGGGATGTATCACAGACACTAAATACACTTATATGATAGAAAATAACCCATTTTATTATTTATAGTCAAAATTATAATTTTGCCCTTAGAAGTGTATTACAAGTGTCAGCCAATTCTGACTTCTAGGGCATACATATCTAACAAAAAGTGTATCAGAGTATATCTTTACTCTAAATGGTGGAGCCATCTATTGAAAAAGTTCCAAGCAGCATACAGGGACAGACTCTATTTGGAAAGCAGAATATATGACAGCATCAGATGGAGCAAAAAAAGCTGTGGTTAAGAAAGTTCATCACCGAGCTCAGAGTAGCACCCTCCATAGATGGTCCTGCTCTATTGTGATAGCACTGGCACCATAGCTTAAGCAAAGAAACCAAAGGTACACCAATGGACAAAGCATATTTTGCACCGCTTCCATCTGATCCATAAGACCGTAGATCGTGGTGATGTCGACCTTCAAAAGATCGATGGAAAGAAGAACCTAGCTGTCTCCTTCACTAAACCCTTGGTAATAAAGGAGTTCGACAACCATAAGTCAAAAATGGGTATTAGATACTATGCCGAGTGGCTTTTAGACAAGTGGGAGTTGTTGGGAAATATGTCCCAAAGCCAATCATCAATCTATTGATGGTTGAGCTACTTTATATTTATAATTGATTCATTAATAAATAAAATATATTATTGATATTTTTCATCATAAGTATTCATCTTCTAGTAAACTCCATTGTTGTGATGAAGTTTTTAGGACTATTTAGCTTCGATAAAGAGAAGTTTTATCGATTAGTCCTTAAATTTGTTCACGATCAAATGATAGATTGTTAATTAGGATGACAGCATCTATCGGGCATAGATCACTGTATGCCATATAGATTGGTTGTCCTCTTAATCAAGGAGTGTGTGGACACTGGTATGGCATATAGATGAGATGTATGGATACATCGTCATTGAACGTGACCAACTCTAGAGCATTCTACTATCGAGAATGTCTCTGATGGAATGTAGGTATAAGTGTCCCTTAGACCTAAGATCATCTCAGTAACTTGCAAGCAACTCACTGTACTTTGGTACCAAACTAACTAAATTTTTAATCAGTAATGGAAGGCTTCTGGGTATAGTCAAGTACTTGTGATGTTAGAGTATGATCAAGATGGGATTGACCACTCTAAGAGTTAGAGAAGAATGTATCACTGTATTTCAATATAGCAAAACCATGGCTAGCATAATCCATCAGATAGATTTGATATTTTGAAATACAATGTAGACAACCTCATCAGAGTTGACAGTTGAACTCCGAGGTATCCTACGAGCATTTTGGTCAAGGGATGAATTATATGGAAACTATATCCACATGGGTTCTAAGGATGTTGTTCTATACATTCGACCTATCCGACCATCGGGTATCATTGCTAAGTGGTTACTTCGATTGGTATAGAAATCATTCTTGTACTATCAGCTTAGGTTTGGACCTATGAGGTCACACATATTAGAGCTCACAATCTAATTGGATGGTTGATCAACGATTAAGAATCATTCTAGGATTAAACAATCAACACGATTGGTGTTTAACCTAATGCAAATGTTGTAGGAGGATCAATTTGCAATTAGATTGCTAATTAGCTTAATTTGATTAAGCCAGAGGATTGAGATTAAGTCTAATTAAATATAATTTCATTAGATTTAATTTGCACTTGATTGGATCAAGTCCAATTGATATATTGGATAAGCCAAGTGCAAGGAAGAACCAGTCCTAATCTAACTAGGACTCGGATCAATCCAATTTTCTAATTTAATTAAAAAATTAAATTAAAATTAAATTTAATTTAATCTGATTTAATTAAATTCTTAAATGGATTAGAGTCTTATTTAATTAAATTGGTTTACTCTTATTTTTATTTGGTTAAATGACCTTGTTTGATCAGGTCAAAACAGGAGTCGTAGTATGACTAGGACTCCCGATTCCTTGCGCCACCTAATTCCTCATGCCCCACCCCTTCTTTCTTCTCTTTTATGTGAAAAATCTCCATGCCTGAAGCAATCTCAAGCCTCCCTTCTGTCCTCCTTTTTCTCATATGGAAATTTGTTTGATGACCAAGTCAAAAGGAGAGGTTGGTTTTACTTTAGGATTCTATGAGATATAATCCTAGTCAACCAAAAGACTTCCTTCCTTTCATGCTGCCACCTCCCTATTTTCTCTCTCTCTCTCTCTCACAGCATTATTTGGCATTTGTTGCACCCTCCCTTTCTGGTCCACGGTAGAAAAGTAAGGTGGGGGCACCCAAGAGTTGGGTACCCCAACAACCTGCCATTTGGTGACTTTCCTATCTAGATTTTTGACCAATCTTGGACTCTACATATCTATTCATTTAAAAAAAAAAAATTGCTAAAATTTTTGTAAATTGCATACATTCGAGATGTCTCTTGGGTGTAAAAAAATTAGAGAAAAATTAATCTACACATAGAAATATTAAAGACACAAATTAGGGTGTCAAGGTGAGAGAACAAAGAAGAAGAAGAGGGTCTTCTTCTAGGATTTTGTTCTAAATCTCTTCCTTCTTTTTGTGAGCTTTTGATAGGTGTCTTAATATCACAAATCCTCTTCCTTTCCTTCTAGTATTTTGGAGAGTCCAAGATTCGAAGAAGAAAGCATCAGATCGACGTCGAAGAGAGATCAGTACAGTGCTAGCATACTATACTGATTTCCTGCATCAGGATTTTTGATCGTGTTCGTGGGCTCATATGGATGACTCTTGGAGGCCAGATGCATGTATGGCTCGTGACTTCATCCTCAAGCCTAAATCAGCAAGTTAGAACGTCTAACTTGCTCAGGTAATAGATCTGATCTATTAACATCATACCTGCATTTGATGTAGTATAGATCTAGGTTGAATTGATCAATCTTTTTCTTTCATATTTAATTTTAATTTTTGATTTAAATATCATAAAATAATCATATAATAAGATTTTAGATCTAAGATATTTTTAGATATTTAGAATTAATTTTAATTAATTCTAGTCTTTCGTTGCCTGATCTTGAAAAATTTTCAAGATCTAACTCTGAAATCCTAAATTTGGTTCCTTCAGTTCAATTTGACCAAAATTTTATAAGAACCTAATTCACCCCCCCTCTTGGATTGCAACCTCTAGGCAACAAGTTGTATTAGAGCAGGTGCTCTATTATTAATTTTTGACCTAACCATCAAAAGCCAAAGATCTTAGCAACCTAAAATGAAATCTTTTTTTAATGATGAATATTCTATAGATAGACCCCCATTGTTTAATAGCTCAAATTTTACTAATTGAAAAGCTAGGATAAAAAATCTTTATACAAGCACATGACTATAATTTATGGAAGATTATTGTCAATGGTCTCTACATACATAATGCATTAATTATTGATAAAGAAATAATCTAACTAAATGCTAAGGCCATGAATATGCTTTATTGCTCTTTGGACTTAAATGTGTTTGATGAAATTTCTTCATGTATTTTAGTGAATCAAATATGGGAGAAATTGAAAACAACTTATGCGAGAGCAAATAAAAAAAAAGAATCAAGCTCTCATGAAGAAAAGAAAGCTCACTCGAATCTATATCTCATGAAATATAAAAATGAAAAGAAAAAAAAGAAGAAGAAACAAAGAAGAAAGAGAACAATGATTAAGAGGGTGCAAGGCAAAGAAAAGAATGAGAAAGAGAAGGAAAGTATAGCAAGTTGTTGCTTCATGGCTCAAAATGATGAGGCATAGCATGAACACTCCTCTGAATTTACTTTTAATAAATTATATGAAGCCTTCAATGAGTTAATGGATGAACATAAGAAGGTAAGGCTATAATATAAAGAGCTTAGAAAATCCAACTTATCTTTGGCTAAATAGAAGAATAAAAATTTCAATGAAAAAGATCTATTAAAAAATATGAAAAATATAGCCAAAAAAAAAATTTCTTAAAACAAATAGAAGGTTTAACTAAGGAAAAGAAGAATATAGTTAAATCCAAAAAATTCTTAGTTAAAGGGAAGGAAAGATTTTTTTAAATCTGAAAAATCTAAGATTGAAGAAAATCTTTAGTTGAAAGAAGAACTTAATAAACTAAGGTTTTCTGCTAAAGAAAAGAGAAAATCTAAAAAATCTCTTTTGGAAGAAATTGTTAAATAAAAGAAAGAGATTGAAAGCTTGAAGTCCATGCTTTAAAAGTTTATAATTCGATCTCAAAAGCTTCAATCCATTTTAAATAAACAAAAAGCTATTTTTGATAAATTTGAAATTGGTTATAATTCAATAAGAAAACAAAAGTTTGTGAAAAATATATTTAACAAAGCTTCAATTGAAAATCATTCAAGTAAATATTTTAAACATAATAGAATTAGCCAAAAAATTTTTGAATATGACATTAAAAGAAATGGTCAAATATTTATTAAATAAATTTTGATTCCAAAAGAAATCTTGAATACTAAATCCTATGGATCCAAGATGACTTGGGTACTAAAAATCATTAAGTGATTTTATAGGTGCACCAAGGATCCAAATGAAATAAAAGGTAGAAAATTTTTATAGATGCCTTAAAAATGAAAAGGGATGGGTATTAATGCATTGTATAATCTAATCATTTTCTCGCATCATACCATCAATGATTATTAAAGTTATTTTGATTGAATCTATTGACTTTAATAAGATTTTATATTATATTTATTTGTTTGAAATTTTTTTCATATATTAGTAAGATTAGTATGATTGATTGATTTTGATGATTCGAATACTTTGATTTTAAGAGGTCAATATGCTCTCCTCTAAGTATCATGTTATGATATGAATTAAAATCATCTTAAAATTTGACATGATATAATAGCTTTCCCATATCAATTTTGCAATTGGTAAACTTAAATTAAACAATGCTTAATTAGATATGAATATTTTTGAGTTGCTGAACATACAAGTAAAATTATGTTTGATATTCCTCCATAAAATGCTAAATTATTAAAATTTTAAAAAAAATTTTGTATGAAATAAAGTACTTCAAGATAAGACATTCAATCACAATAATTAAGTGCTTGATATGTTGAATTACATTGCATATTAGCTTATCCCTAAGGATTTGAAATTTCATAGTTCAACCAAAACTCATAGAGCCTATATCTAGATTTTCTTTTACATGAGTTCCTTGACTTGATAATCTTGCCCCCATGATTGATTAATTCTTGATCCCCCAATTTGACTTGAATATCTTTCTTGATCATCGATTTGATTGCCTATTGATTCTTATTCAACTTGATTAAATTTTTTTGAATCAAAAACTACTTCAACTATTTTCTGCTTCGAGGAGCCGACTCATAGTTTCATTGGAGTCGACCTCTCTTCAGGAGCCGACTCTTGATTTAGCAGTAGTCGACCCCTTTCTTTCTAGAATTAGTTCTCTTATTTGAAAACATCCCAAGGCTCTATCATTCCATTGTCAATTTTCTCAAGCCATAATTTCTTTCAAACTCCTCTCCTACTAAAATTAGACCTTTCCTCTCCATTTCTATTCTTATCTTGTAGTCCTTGTTCTCCAATGGCACCTCAAAAGCATTTTGCCCAAAGGAAGAGAAAATCTAGTTTTCAAAGTGAAAGGTGTGCAAATTGAGATAAATATTGATAGCATTGGACACACGCTACACATATACAGACCAATAGGAGCACCTCAAATTATCTCAAGTAGCTATACTTTTAAGATTTATATTTGATTGAGATGATGATTGAGGGTATTGAGGATATCAGCTCTCATACTATAGCAGATGATGATGATGAGACTCCTATAGTAGAGCCTATTACAGTACATATCAGGACAAGGAGCCAAAAGAGCATCATGAATAAATAGAGATAGCTTCACTTTTATAGACCAGCCATCCAGATACTAGCTCATGATTACCTGATAGACTAGATAAGGATGCACTTATTGAGAGACTCTCTATCAAGATCGTAGCGTCAGTCTATGTAGAAATTTAAAGGTACATATCAGAGGCATACAAAACGAGATGAGATCAGATGGAGATATTATCATTGGTCAGAGATGAATTAGGAAGATTGATTCGGACACTCACTACAGCTAGGGAGGATGTTCGCTACTAAGCCTAGTCATTTAAAGATATTAGACTACACTTTTCTTCTACCAAGCCAAGACCTACATCTTAGGATTATCCTACATATACTTGCTTAAGATGCTAGGATTTCTTTCCATAGGTTTAGTGATCCTTTCAATCTATTTTTAGCATCTATATAGGATATAGCTCTCATATATTTTGCATGCTTTCATGATTTTATCTTTGTAATCACCATCGGCTAATCAATAAAAATTTCATCTTTTATGAAAACTCAATGTGTTTGATATTATTTGTTAGACTCAATA
The DNA here is from genome assembly GCA_006176705.1 of Cocos nucifera. NCBI lineage: Eukaryota > Viridiplantae > Streptophyta > Magnoliopsida > Arecales > Arecaceae > Cocos > Cocos nucifera. Next base: position 16,986 of record QRFJ01001087.1, on the reverse strand, counting down.
TGTGCTTTGCTTGCAAAACAAAGAGAGAGAAATAATTGCTTACTTAAATTAATTAAATATATCTACTTTGAAAGAAATAGGAAGAGAATTAAGAAAAGTTAATTTTTTGACATAGGGGGAGAGTTAAGAAAATCAAGTTTTCTAGCATTTATTATAAAAAATAGAAAAGATATAATTTTAAACTAAATAAGAGAAAATATTATTGAAATATTAAAATTAAAATTATTTTGATCTATTGATGCACTCTTATTGTTCTAGTTATTTGATTTGCTTTAGAAAAATCATTTCTATTTTTCTTTTTATTCAAACATACTTTGTGTGGTCTGATCCTATCATGCTTTTTAATAATTAATTGGTATCTAGCTGAATCTTGAAAAATATTTTACTCCAAATGAAAATCCTAGACAAAAAATTTTTGAATCTCATGCAAAACCATTAATAGGCATTTTTTAATTGCTTGACTCATTGGTTCACTTATACTTGAGCTTTTATATGATCTTGTTTATTCATGTTTTGCATGGGTATCAAAAAATTCAACCTTAAGTGAAGTTTTATAATTGGTATCCAACATATTTTTCTGTCTTGCACTCCATTGCTTTCTTTTGGCAAAAAAAAAAAAAAAAATTATCTTGAATTTGGTTTTGCATAGCCTATATGATATCTTTTATGATAAATTTAAAGAATTTCATATTTTTTCTGAATTAAATTGAGTGATATTTCTTAAGAAAAGAAAGATCTGAATTTAAATAGTAAATCTCTCTATGATTTGTTTGCATAATCTATTGGAATCAATTCAAAATGACTTATCAACATAATTTGATCTAAACTTAATGGATTCATCTTTTCTTATCCAAAAAATTAAAATAATTAGTATAAGATTTTATCTTCTTGTTCTCTATCTTTTGACAAAAGAAAAAGAAGGAAGAAAAGAATGCTTTGTTTGAAATCTAAGTTTGTACAACCATATTTTAATATGATAATGTTTGAGATCAATTGTAAATATTTGACACCTTTTCTTATCTTAGTATGTGATATTTCTTGAGAAAAGAAAGAAATATATTTTTTTTTAAAAATAGTTATTAAAAAATAATTAAACAAATCTCTTTGTAATAATATATCCAAATTTCTAATTTTGAAAGAATCTATTTATCTTTGATTTTTAAAGCTTAAAGCTATTCTTTAGCTACATTTGAATAATATTTCTTTTTGAATCTATAGTTTTGGAAAAAAAAATATAGTATTGAAATTATTTTTTTAAATTAGGAGGAAATATTTCTTAAACTGAATTTTATTTTGATTTTGGTTGACTTATGCCGAAAGAAATAATTTTTTAAACTTAAAAAAAATCACTTATATTGCTTGATTTGTTCATCTTTGATTTTAGGTATTTATATATTTTTTGACTTATTGATTCATTCTTTGGTTGATTTGATTGTATCATCATTTTTAATGATCAATGAATATTTCAGAAATACTTTACATCAATTGATCATTTTGATGTTGTCATGATTGATGACCTCCTATTGTAAACATTCCATTTTAAAATCAATGAAAGCTTAATTTTCATAAAAAAAATATTATGCTTGATTTCTTTGTTCAAATCTTTGAAAAGCTCTATTCCTCTTAAAGCTTAAAAGTACATATTTGAAAATATGATCAAAGAGCTATACTTATTTGAACTTTGATATTTGAATTCAAGCAAATTTTTGAAAGAGAAGTGATGTCTTAAGCATGTTTTAAATTAAATGATAAATTTTCAAAGGAGAGATGATTCATTTGGCTTTATTTTTTAAATTTGATATATCTCCTATTTGATACACTCTTACATCTTATTGATTTTTATGGTTTTTCTCAATCCTTTTCATAAGCTTTTTAATGTTATCAAAAATGGAAAGAAGAATGTTGAGTATATGCTTAATAAATTCATGCTTAAAATACTCAATAATTTGATGCTTGAAATCTTAATACTCATTTGATTTGAATTGAGATATTATGCTATAATGAGTATATAAAAAATATGCAATAAACTAAAGATAAATTGAGAATATTCATGAAGCATGCATTCATATGTTTAATCAATTACTTCATGATACATGTTGACCAATTTTGATTGTATGTGGTGCTTATCTTGTATGGCTAACTATTTATATTTTTGATATATAATGTAAACTCCATGTCCCTTCTTTATGAATTTTGGCTAAAACTATTTACTTAACATATGACTCTTATGACTCTTCTGATATGTTGGCATCTTATTTTATCATGAATATGGAATATGTTTTTCACATATAGTATCAATTATATTATGAATCATCTTTTAAGGAGCAAGTTCTTCCTTCTTATTAGAAAGAGGGAGTAAATTTTATTCAAAATAAGAAAAGAATAGTTTTTAATTGATGATATCAAAAAAAGTGGGAGTAAATACATTATTTGGTATAAGCAATAATTTATAATTTGTGATGTTAAAAATACATGCTTAATAATTGGCAAATTTTTTTTAGCCCCTAACCTCTCTTCTAAAAGAACTATGTCATTTTGTATAAAGTGAGGTTTATACAATGATTTCTCTATCCTTTATGGTAATGATGCACTATAATCATCTACCTATAGGCATTGATATTATGTCTGTAGAATTTGGTGTGGTGCTTCTAAGCCTTGGGAGGCCATAAGAGGAACAAGGATATTGGCTTCAGGAGTCTAGGATAGGTATGAGTCCTAGGGCTAGGATAGAAGTTATCCTAGGTAAAGGTGGCATGCAATCCAGTACGGAGCTCGAGGTTCTGGTGTGAGGATCTTAAGAGGCTTGGTAGGTGCTCTGGAGAATTGGGACATAAGGTGGAGTGAAGGATCAAAGCTAAGAAAGTGAATCAGCTAAGACCAAGGGTTGACACATAGGTGGGCTGGCTCAGAGACGCAACCGAGCTGGCTTGGGTTGAGATCGAATCGACTTGGGATACAGTCGAGGCAACTATCTTAGGTAGGTAGAAGATACGATTTGGTCGAGATGCAGTCAAACCAGCTCGGCTACTAAGAGAGCCAGCTCGATGGGTGCAAATAGAACTATTCGGATTTTCTGTTTGGTCTTAGATTGGGTCTAATCAAGTAGTCTTAAGGCCTAGACCAATAAGGTCTTAAGGAGGCTAACTCATATATAGATCGAATTTAGATCAAGGAGATGAGAGCATGTGAGATATATGTACATGGGCTCGATGAGTGCTTTCACGTATTGGGTTAGCCTAGAAAAGTTTTTCAGCTGGGATTTGGATTTATTAGGATTTCATATGGTATACCAAAAATCCTAGAATCTATAAATCCAGATATTGTATCTTTACAATAGAGTGAAATCAATACATAGCTTTTCTCCCTAAAACTCTCTTCTCTCTTTTCTCTCTGGTTCCAATGCCAAGCCCTAGGTGCCATCAATCTTTGCTCTTCTTTTAGATTTTTTGATTAACACCCAGGTTCATGCAAGAGATTAGATCTACGACTGTGGTTCTAAGCAGCCATAGATACAATACTTGATATCAAAGCGATACTAGGATCCAACAAGTAGTATCAGAGCCTGGTTGAGCATAGAGGAAGAAGAAAATCAGATTTAGTATAGATCAGTAGCAAGATTCAGATCTAAAGGCTTTCTCCAGGCTTCGTGAGAAAGAAAGAGATCATAGGGCTGCTATCCACTATCCCTAGTCAAGGTATTTCTTTTAGATCCACATGTTTACTAATTTTGATTTGGTTCGATCATGGAGAATAGTAGGTTGAAGGTAGGATTTGAGAAGTTTGTTGAAAAAAAAAGTTTCATGATGTGGATGGTTAGGGTGGAGGATCTACTGATTCAGATGAGACTGAATTTGATCTTGAAAGATAAGCTAGAGGAGATGACAGATAAGGAGTGGATGTCCTTGGAGAAAAGGGCATATGCCATGATTAGGACTTGTCTGGTAGATGAGGTGCTATATAGCATATTGAAGGAGAAGACATCCAAGGGTTCGTGGTTGAGGTTACATCAGTTGTACATGGAGAAGAACATGTGCAACAAGTTGGTGCTGAAGAAGCAACTGTATAGCCTTTGGATGCAAGAGGGCAAGGATGTTGTGAGGCATATTCAGCGGTTCGATCGAATGATCATGGATTTGCTTAACATTGGGGTGGATCTCAAAGAGGAGAATAAAAGTTTATTGCTGCTATATTCACTACCTGGGGGCTTCGATCTGTTGGTGATGATGTTACTATATGGTAAGGAGATGATGGTGTATGAGGAGATCATATCAGTACTAAGATCCAACAAGCAGTGGAAATGGATGACGAAGAGGGAGGTCTTTCAGAAGGATCTCGTGGTTTCAGAAAAACCTAGGCAAGGAAAGAAGAAGAATCAGCAAAGGAGTAGCAAGGATTCCAAGAGATGTTTCAAGTGTGGTCAAGCAGGGCACTTTAAGCAAGAATATCCACTTTAGAAGAAGTACAAGGGAGAAGAATAATTAGATTCCATCGGTTCAGTCGCTACAAGTAAAGAGTCGGATGAGCTCTTGGTGGTCTCGGAGGAGTCCATGGGTTGCAGTGTATCTGAGATGATTTCAGACAGGTCTGCAGAGTACGGAGGATCCGAAGGGGCAGCGATAGTTTTCAAGGTGCAGCAGTAGGCTCAGCAGTGCAGCATTGAGTGGTTGTCCTTAAGGGACTCGATTATAGAGTCAGCTTCTACACTACTAGGGGGACTTTGATTTTAGGTGGAGCATTGGGTAGAGATGGCTTCATAGATGGAGAAAGATGTGACACGAGTTTAGAGCGGAGGAGTGTAGGATGACCAATATCTTAGCACAAATGTCAGAGATGCAGAGTTTCAGGTGGAGCAGCATGTATGGAAGGATAGGCAAAGTTCTGAGGAGATCGTGTCAGGGTAAGCAGTAGGCACCGATATAGGATTGCTACAAATTCTCCAAGAAAGTTCAGGACAGTTGATGCAACTGCTAAGCAGAAGGATGCTTACAACTCCAACGGTGGTGCATGAAGCAAGCCAAGGTCATCAGTGGTGGAGACAGTCATCCCAAAAGCCTCAAAGAGAGCTCAGCAGTTAAAGAAAAATGGTGGTGGCAAGGTGTGCACAAGTAGCTGTTAGGAAATGCAACAACAGTGAGATCGTGTAGGAGGACATTGCCGGATGTGTCAAGGCTTGGGTGCATCAAGGTGGAGATTGTAGGATCTGGTATGGTGCTCCCAAGCTTTAAGTGGCTACAGGAGGAGTCAGGGTGTTGGCTTCGGGAGTCTAGGATGGGTGTGTGTCCTAAGGCTAGGACAGAAATTGTCCAAGATGAAGATGACATGCAGCCCTGCACAGAGCTTGAGATTTAAGGGTGAAGACCTTGAGGGTCTTTGTAGGTGCTCCGGAGATCTAAGACACAAGGTGGAGTAAAGGACCAAAGTCATGAAAAAGAATCAGCCAAGACAATGGGCTAACACATAGGTAGGCTAGCTCAAATACACAACTGAGCTGGCTCGAACTGAGATCGAGCCGACTCGGGGTGTAGTCGAGCCGGCTATCTCAAGCAGATAGAAGATAGGGTTCGAGCAAGATGCAGTCGAGCTAGCTCGGCTACTGAGAGAGCCAACTCGCTGGGTGTAATAGAACTTTTTGGATTTTCTGTTTGGTCTTGGATTGGGACTAATCTAAGGGGTCTTAAGGCTTTGACCAATAAGGTCTGAAGAGGGCTAACTCATGTATGGGTCAAATTTAGATTCAGAGGATGAGAGCATGTGAGACATATATACATGGGCTCGGTGAGTACTTTCATGTATGGGATTTGGGTTTATTAGTGTTTCATGTGATATAGTAGAAACCCTAGGGTATATAAACCTAGGTATTGTATCTGTACAATAGAGTGAAATCAATACACAACTTTTCTTTCTAAAACTCTCTTCTCTCTTTTCTCTGTAGTTCCAATGTCAAGCCCTAGGTGCTATCAATCTCTGCTCTTCTTTCGTATTTTTGGATTAATACCCAAGTTCACGCAAGAGATCGGATCTACGACAGTGGTTTCGAGCAGCAGTAGGTACAATACTTGGTATTAGAGCGATACCAGTATCCAACAACATCTTGATATTATAAAGCTTATGTCCTAAAAATTTGCATCAATTGAATACACTTATATATTGCCTTGGTTTAAATTCAAAATTCTTAATGACACTACTTTTACTCCAATGTTCTATACTGTCTTATTTTTTTTGTGTTGTATATCGTATATTTTTTACTTACATATATTATGTAAGCTTAAAAACTTTAGGGGGAGTATTGTCATAAATCTAAAATTTTTCTACCCTCCTTTTTCCTTTTTGATGATGTCAAAAATGGGGAATGGTATAGCATGTTCTACATGCAATGGTATAAGTAATAGTCAAAGTCACCAACTGTTAAAGTTTCATACTAAAAAGTTAAAGTTTCAATACTCAATTGCTAAAATTTTCATACTTCAGTGTTATATTGCTTGGGAAATGCATCCTAAACCCAATCATCTAAGTTGTAGATGATTGGAACCTGTATATGAATTATCTAATAATAATAGTAATTTGGCTGATTCATCATAAAAATTCTATCTTTCTTAAAAGAACTCCTAAATTATGACAAAGTCCTTAGAACCATAATCAATCGATAAAGGAGGATTTATTGGATGGTTCTTAAATTTTCATAACCAAATGATAAGTTATTAATAAGGATGATAACTTATCGAGTATTGGTCGTTGTATGCCATATGCGTTATTTGTCCTCGTAACCAAGTGGTGTGGAGATACTGGTATGGCATCCAGGTGAGATATAGGAATACATCTGCACTGAATGTGACCAATATAGCACTCTACTATCAAAAGTAGCTAGCTAAGGCCAATGGGTATAAGTGTCCTTCCAACCTGAGATCACCATGGTGACTTGCAAGCAACTCACAGTACTTTGGTGCTGGACTATCTGTATTTCTAATATAGGTTTGAAAGGTTTTTGGGTATAGCCATGTACTTATTAAGTCGGTGTGTGAGTCAAGATGGGATTGACCACTCCTGATTAACTTCAAGAAGAGAATGTCTTGGTGTATTTCAATTTAGCAAAATCTAGGCCTAGATAATCCTCATGAGATGTCACAGGATTTGCAAAATTTTGAGATACAATAGAGAGAACTTGTATGAGTGTTTGACTATATACTCAAAGTCATCTTGAGCATTATTAGTCATAGGGATGAATTATGCGATAACCATGGGCTAGGGTTCTAAGAATGTTACTTTGCATACATTCGACCTATCCAGACATCGGGAACTATTGCTAGATGGTAACTTCGATTGGTATGAAAATTAGTTTCTATGCTACCGACGTAGGTTTGAATCTATTGTTAGATATATATGTCCTAGAAGCCAAAATTGACTGACACTTGTAATACACTTCTAAGGGCAAAATTATAATTTTAACTATAATCAATAAAATGGGTTATTTTCTATCACACATGTGTGTCTGTGTTACATCCTTTGCTTTAATGGTAATGATAATTCATATTTTCAAGAGTTGAAAATTTAAGACATGAATAATCATTATTAACTCATAAAATACTTCCGACCATAGGATCATCATGAGGATGGTGATTGATCTGGAAGGTCGGTGTACAATCACTTCTCTTTAGTAGATGAGTCTTAAGTCTATGGTGTGGAGACACCAGAGCGAGAGTATAGGTACTCGTTAGAGAACGAGGGCACTGAGCATGACCACCTCGAGTAGTCATTAGGAAATCTATCTTCTCGTTAATGACTGACTCGATGCTGCAGTGGTGTGTTTGGTTCTTTGACCTGAGGTGCATCGATAGTTCACCTTGAGGGTGTTATAGTTTGACTACACCATAACTCGATCTCCTAGCCATATCGGAATCCTGAGGTGTATGTTGGCTATAGCATGTTCATTGTAGGAACTGGATTGCATCAAGATGGAATCTATCTACCTCGGTGGTAGAGGAGCAGCCCTATGATGATCATGAGAATCAAGTCCAGAAGCCCATGGCCATGGTAGAGTGAAATAATAGAAAGAGTTTCTATTTAGATTTTCACATCGGACTTGAATCGAATGATTACATCATATGACAGAAACTAGGGTTTGACGAGTTCACCTTAACCCTAATCTGATCGGGGCTCAAGATAGAAGAACTTAATCACACAGGTAGCTGCACCAAGAGGTTCGCATTCAGCTCTGATGGGTTGCCACCATATACTGCTAGGTGTCACTGATGGATTTTGGGAGCAATTAGAATAATTTAGATGATCGATCATTCTAGCTATTCGAATCAGAAGAGTTTTGATCCATCAAAAGGAGTTTCGATGATGTTGATGATAGAGATCATGACATATCCTATTACCATATAGAACATAATCTAATTGGGTCACACAAATAAGGGTTTGAATCTAGTGATCATCAATTGAATTGATCCAATTCAATTGATCTGAATGAGATTCAATTAGGTTCAAGAAAATCGTGCTAGCACTCGATTGAACCTAACGTTCTTCTTTTACTATCATAAATAGTTGTCCTAACTAAGCCAATTAGGTTCAAGAAAATCGTGCTGGCACTCGATTGAACCTAACGTTCTTCTTTTACTATCATAAATAGTTAGCTAAAGGAGTTTGTGCTCGATCAGAGGCCTTCACTTGGTCTGACTGGAGACTGTCCAGATCAAGAAAGGGTTGTCTTATTTTGTAAGACAATACCTACTATTTTTGGTCACCTGCCATTTCTCGTCCTTTGACTTTGGTCAAAAGTTGACCTTCGACTGGTCAAATATTGACCATTGATACTTTGACTTCTGTCCATGTGTCACGCACCTATTAGAGAGTTGGTGGGGGTTTGTCCCCCTGCCAGAACTTGGCAAGGAGGAGGGCGCACACCAAGGATGGCATGCGCCCAAGTTTGAGGCGCCCAGGAGTCCCTATTGGATAGGGACTCCATCTCCTTTTTGGATTCCGATTAGATTCCTCCTAAGAACCAACTTTGACTGGTCTTAGGTGCCATCTAAGGATGAATCTAAGAAACTCTATTCTCACCAATTAGATTTAGATCTGATTTCACAAAAGGTTGTGATTGGTTGGGAAGAAGAGGAGTTGGATCATGCATAGTCTATAAATAAGAGACCCTGCGCCCAACTCAAAGTATATATACACAATTCCCATGCCCCATGGCTGCCTCTCTCCTCCTCTTCCATGCCAAGTCTATCTTCTCCCTCTCCTCTCCATGCCCAAAAGTAGTTTGGGATCCAATTGGTGCAATCTAGGCAAGAGAAAGGCGACAGAAAGCTAGAAGGCTCTGCTGCTGCAAAGAACAACTACTGATCTTCGAAAGCCATTTTGAAGATCCTCCAAATTAGATTCAGATCTAATTTTTAGAGATAACATAGAAAAGAAGAGGATCTCTAGATCCAGTCCAAGTGGATACCGATAAAGGCCAGGCATTTGCGTGGCTAGATCCAGAACCTTATGCTGCTTACAGGATCATCAATGGGTAATAGGATCATCCTACATCAAGGTAAATTAAATATGATTTAATTTATCTATATTTTATTTTTATTATTAAAATAATAAAAATTAGATCTAAAATATTTAAATCTAATTTAGATCAAAGAAAAAAAATTTTGAAATATATCTCTTGATCCGATCAGATCTGAACGAACCTGGTCTGAGAAATCAGGATTTTCCTTCAACTGGTATCAGAGCCAAGGTTCTAAAGTGTTTAGATCTGATTTTAAATTTATTTTAATTCAAAAATAAATGATTTTAGATGTCACATGAGATGTGATTAGATCTAAAATTAGAAAAAATTAAAATTAAATAATTTGGATCTAAGATTAGAAAATATGCATGACTAGTTCTAAAATAGAATAGTTCTATAGAATAGTCTTGCATGTTTATAATTTAATTTGATTAAATTATATTTTAGATTTATTTATTTACTATTTTTTGATATTATAATTATTATAATAATATCTAAAAAATAGCAAATAAAAATTATTTAATTTTAAACATCATATGAGATATGATTGATGCATGTCTAGACTAGTTGTAGAATAGTTCTACATAGTTGTCTAGATTAGAGTTTATTTTGATAAGATCAATTTAAATCTAATTTTTTAGATTATTATGAGATAATTTAGATCTGAAAATATGCATGATTCGATACATGAGATGTATGCAAAATATGCCATGATTAGATCTAATTTGTATATGAGATATATGATATAGATCTAAAACTATTTTGTAGTATTACATGTTCCTGATTAAGGCGTTCCTCTTGGCCGTCCGATCATAAGAATGAAGAAGGATTTAAAGGCCCTCTTCTTCCATTCCGATGGGGTGTTCTTATGATGTGTAGGGGTGCTGCGCGTTCGTCCTTAATCAAAAACCCAAAACTTACTTTCTGCAAAACCCTAGATCCTGAAACCCTAGGATTTATTGTGCATATTTTTTTTATGAACCCTACTTAATTAAGAATTAAGATTATGGAATATTAATTAGGTCTAAAATTAAGAATTTTAGATCTAAGACATATTCATAATACTGGGTTCGGGCTTGGGTAGCTCAATTAGGTCTAAGCGGTTGATCAAACCGAATCAAGAGTTGGTTAGATGGGATCAACAATGCTTAAATTGACCAGCCTAATAGGATTAAGTCTGGGTCAAGATCGAGTCACGATCAAGCAAGACCTAATTAGGCTCAGAGGTTAGAGTCTGGATTGTAGGCTAACCCAATTGGTTCTGGCTCAACAATTTGGTGTCTAAGGTAAGTTTGGCACATACGACCGACTGGTTTTTAATTGGAAGCTACTCGACCTGAATGCGTTCTTGTATGAGTTAATGGCATATCCCTTCCACCGGATCTCACTTACCTGGCCATATCTGTTGACTCAGTTCTGATTTGAGGTGGTCAATAATCCGAGCTAACCCATGCCACTAGGTTAGTCATAATTGTTATGACTATGACAAGTCTAGTTTAATGAGACCTGAATCAATTCTTCCTAAGAAAAGATTAAGTCTGAGGTCTTCCACCATTGTAGATGTGCGGGCCCTTCCGGGGTTGATTGTTCTCGACTGGATACAGTGGCTCAGTTGCACCGAAAAGATGCAACCATGTCTATTAGGCATTGGATGCTATGGGCTGGAGGATGAGTTGGGCTCAATATTCTGGATACGGTGAGAGACTCAATTAGGAAATCCAGTCTGTGCAAATGGTGGGTCTGACTTAACTAAGGAGTGGATCAATATTCCGGATATGGTGAGATTCATGAATTAGAGACCAAGTTTGGGTGCACCATGATTAGAGAATCATTGAACAAGAGTTGTTCACTCATTGGCTAACCCATCACCAATAACTGTTAGGTGAGGTGATGAGTCAGTTGGTGAGACCGCACCACCCACTAGAAATCATTAATCATGGAAGATTTTCGCATCTCTACAGAGGGAAGTGTAGGGATCCGAGAAAATAGTGAGAGCTAATTTATTTAAAAATAAAATTCCCTAAACAAATTGGTCAAGTCATAATTATAGTATCTAACTAGAATCTTTGACTCTCTACAGGAAAATGTCTGCGTCCAACCCATTAGCACGTATCCTGGACACACATAGACTGACCGGACCCAATTATAAAGATTGGCTTAGGAACTACAAAATTCATTTTGGGTTTCGAGAAGTTAACCCATGTATTGGATCAGGACCCTCCCACCTTACCAGCCCATCCATCCACTGAACAGAGAGCGTCTCTGAAAAATGGATAGACGAAGATAATAAGGCCAGATATTACATGTTGGGCTCGATGTCTGATGAGCTCCAGTGCCAACATGAAGATATCATGGGACTGCTCACCAAATGTTGGCTCACCTGCAAGAGATGTTTGGTGAACAGAGTCGCACAGCCAAGTATCAAGTCACGAAATGACTTTTTAAGGCTAAGATGCGTGATGGGCAGTCAGTCCAAGATCACTGTCTGATGATGATCAAGGACTTGGAAGAGCTTGAGAAGCTCGGATGTGAAGTTAGACTTGGATCTATAGAACGATATTATTCTGCAATCCTTGACTGATGCATATGGGCAATTCATCATGAATTACCACATGCATAAACTTCAAAATTCCTTGGCCTGAATTAATGAACATGCTGGTCACCGCTGAGCTTTCTATGAAAGGTTCTAAAGGCTCAGTTCTTGCTATGGAATGGACTTCTTCCAAAAGAAAGTCTTATGGAAAGAAAAAGAAGTCTACGAAAAAGCAAAAGGTGGAAGGAGGAAAGAAGAAGAAGGCAGAATTGAAGAAGAAGGTCGCTATCAAAGGAAAGTATTTCCATTGCAACAGCGATGGCCATTGGAAGCGGAACTGCCCTACTTACCTGGCCACCCTGAAGAACAAGAAGGAAGGTCCTTCTGGAGGTATGCTCGTTATTGAGTCTAACCTTACGGTTTCTTCTGCATCCAGTTGGGTGCTTGACTCTGGTTCTAGTGCTCATCTGTGCACTTTCATGCAGGATCTTGAGGATAGCAGGAGGCTGAGGGATGGAGACATGATCCTACGCATCGGTAATGGAGCAAGAGTTGCTGCAGTGGTGGTGGGAACATACCCTCTTCGATTACCATCTGGTTTAGACTTAGTTTTGAAAGACTGTTATTATGTGCCTGCAGCTAGCAGGAATTTGATTTCTATTTCATGCTTAGCACTAGAAGGCTATGTGATTACCTTCTTTAAGGACCATTGTAACATTCTTTATGAAAGAAATAAAATTGCAAATGGTTTTCCTTATTAATGGTCTTTATCAGCTACATATTGATGTACCTATTCTAACTATCGAGCAAAATGTGAATGCCAAATGACCTAGGGATAGTCCAAATGATAGATATCTATGGCACCTGAGATTAGGTCATATAGCAGAAGATAGGATCAACAAATTGGAGAAAAATGGGCTATTGAGTCCATTGACTTTCCGAGTCATATCCAACTTGTGAATCTTGTCTTCAAGGCAAAATGACTAAACTCCCTTTTGTTAGGACATGGGGAAAAAGGGCCACAGATCTCCTTGCCCTAGTACATACTGATGTGTGCGGCCCATTTGATGTGCCGGCTAGAGGCAATTTTGTCTACTTCATTACCTTTACCGATGATCTATCTAGGTATGGGTATGTGTATCTTATGAGACACAAGTCTGAAGCTTTTGAAAAGTTCAAAGAATTCAGACATGAAGTAGAAAAACAAACTGAAAAACCCATTAAGGTTCTTCGATCAGATCGAGGAGGTGAATACCTTAGCCAAGAATTCCTAGACTATCTCAAGAAAAATGGCATAGTCTCTCAATGGACTCCACCAGGAAACACCTCAACTCAATGGAGTTTCAGAATGGAGAAATCGGACTCTATTGGATATGGTCCGATCCATGATGAGCTTCACAGGCCTCCATGATTTTCTTTGGGGACACTCATTGTTAACTTCAATTTATCTACTGAATAGGGTTCCCTCTAAAACCATTCCTACCACACCATATGAGATATGGTATGGTAAGAAATCAAGTCTGAGTCATCTCAAAATTTGGGGTTGTCCGGCTCATATCAAAAGACAACAAGTGGATAAGTTAGAGTTTAGGTCCTTCAAAGCTTGATTCATAGGATATCTCAAAGAGTCATTAGGATACTATTTCTATATTCTGGAAGACCATAATGTGATTGTGAGTTGACATGCCATCTTTTTTAAAAAATAATTTATTCAAGATAGCGGTATTAAAAAGTAGATTAAGCTTGATGAAAAAGTCTCACAAGTACAATGAGCAAAGTGTTAGATATATGTGCCCTAGAAGCCAGAATTGGCTGACACTTGTAATACACTTCTAGGGGCAAAATTGTAATTTTAACTAATATCAATAAAATGAAATATTTTCTATCACATATGTGTATTTAGTGTCTGTGATACATCCTTTGAGTTAATGGTAATGATAATTCATATTTTCAAGAGTTGAAAATTTAAGACATTAATAATCATTATTAACTCATAAAATGCTTCCGACCATAGGATCATCACGAGGATGGTGATTGATCCGGAAGGTTGGTGTACAATCACTTCTCTTTAGTAGATGAGTCTTGAGTCTACGGTGTGGAGACACCGGAGCGAGAGTACAGGTACTCGTTAGAGAACGAGGGCACTGAGCGTGACCACCTCGAGTAGTCATTAGGGAGTCTACCTTCTCGTCAATGACTGACTCGATGCTGCAGTAGTGTGTCTGGTTCTTTGACCTGAGGTGCATCGGCAGTTCACCTTGAGGGTGTTATAGTTTGACTACACCATTACTCGGATCTCCTAGCCATATGGAATCCTGAGGTGTATGTTGGCTATAGCATGTTCATTGTAGGAACTGGATTGCATCAAGATGGAATCTATCTACCTCGGTGGTAGAGGAGCAGCCCTATGATGATCATGAGAATCAAGTCCAGAAGTCCATGGCCATGGCAGAGTGAAATAATAGAAAGAGTTTCTATTTAGATTTTCACATCGGACTCGAATCGAATGATTACATCATATGACAGAAACTAGGGTTTGACGAGTTCACCTTAACCCTAATCTGATCGGGGCTCAAGATAGAAGAACTTAATCACACAGGTAGCTGCACCAAGAGGTTCGCATTCAGCTCTGATGGGTTGCCACCATATACTGCTAGGTGTCACTGGTGGATTTTGGGAGCAATTAGAATGATTTAGATGATCGATCATTCTAGCTGTTCGAATCAGAAGAGTTCTGATCCATCGAAAGGAGTTTCGATGATGTCGATGATAGAGATCATGACATATCCCATTACCATATACAGAACTGAACCTAACTGGGTCACACAAACAAGGGTTTGAATCTGGTGATCATCAATTGAACTGATCTAGTTCAATTGATCTGAATGAGATTCAATTAGGTTCAAGGAAAATCGTGCTAGCACTCGATTGAACCTAACGTTCTTCTTTTACTATCATAAATAAGTTGTCCTGACTGAGCCAAAGGAGTTTGTGCTCAATCAGAGGCCTTCATATGGTCTGACTGGAGGTTGTCCAAGTCAGAAAAAGGTTGTCTTATTTTGTAAGACATTACCTGCCATTTTTGGTCACCTGCCATTTCTTGTTCTTTGACTTTGGTCAAAAGTCTACCTTTGACTGGTCAAATGTTGACCATTGACACTTTGACTTTTGACCACATGTCATGCACCTATTGGAGAGCTGGTGGGGGCCTGTCCCCCTACCAGAACCTGGCAAGGAAGAGGGCGCACGCCACCCTTGGCGTGTGCCCAAGTTGGAGGCGCCTAGGAGTCCCTGTTGGATAGGGACTCCATCTCCTTTTTGGATTCCAATTAGAGTTCTCCTAAGAACCAACTTTGACTGGTCTTAGGTGCCCTCTAAGGAGGAATCCAGGGGACTCTATTCCCACCAATCAGATTTAGATCTGATTTCACAAAGAGTTGTGATTGGTTGGGAAGAAGAGGAGTTGGATCACGCTTAGTCTATAAATAAGACCCTGCGCCCAACTCAAAATAAGATTGAATCACAATTCTCCATGCCCCAAGGCTGCCTCTCCCCTCTTCCTCCATGCCAAACCCACCTTCTCCCTCTCCTCTCCACGTCCAAAAGAGTTTTGGAGCTTGGTTGGTGCGATCCAGATGAAAGAAAGGCGACTGAAAGCTAGAAGGCTGCACTGCTGCAAAGGACGACTGCTGATCTTCAAAAAGAGTTTTGAAGATCCTCCAGATCAGATCCAGATCTAATTTTTGGAGATGTGATAGAGAAGAAGAGGATCTCTAGATCCAGCCTGAGTGGATACCGGTAGAGGCCAGGCACTTGCGTGGCTAGATCCAGAACCTTCCGCTGCATACAGGATCATCAACGGGTAATAGGATTACCCATATCAAGGTAAATTAAATTTGATTTAATTTATCTAATTTTATTTTAATTTTTAAAATAATAATAATCAGATCTAAAATATCTCAGATCTGATTAGATCAAAGAAAATTTTTTTTGAAAATATATCTCTTGATCTGATCAGATCTGAACGAACCTGGTCCGAAAATCAGGATTTTCCTTCAAATAGCCAAGGTTCTAAATATTTAGATCTAATTTTAAATTTATTTTAATTAAATAAGTGATTTTAGATGTCACATGAGATGTGATCAGATCTGAAATTAAAAAAATTAAAATTAAATGATTTGGATCTAAGATTAGAAAATATGCATGACTAGTTCCAAAATAGAATAGTTCTATAGAATAGTCTTGCATGTTTTCAATTTAATCTGATTAAATCATATTTTAGATCTATTTATTTACTATTTTTTGATATTATAATGGTTATAATAACATCTAAAAAATAGCAAATAAAATTATTTAATTTTAAATATCATATGAGATATGATAGATGCATGTCTAGACTAGTTGTAGAATAGTTCTACATAATTATCTAGATTAGAATTTATTTTGATTAGATCAATTTAAATCTAAGTTTTTTAGATTATTATGAGATAATTTAGATCTGAAAATATGCATGATTCGATACATGAGATGTATGCAAAATATGCCATGATTAGATCTAATATGTATATGAGATATATGATATAGACCTAAAACTATTTTGTAGTATTGCATGTTCCTGATTAAGGCGTTCCTCTTGGCCGTCTGGTCATAAGAACAAAGAAGGATTTAAAGGCCCTCTCTTCCCATTGGATGGGGTGTTCTTATGATGTGTAGGGGTGCTGTGTGTTCGTCCTTAATTAGAAACCCAAAACTTACTTTCTGCAAAATCCTAGATCCTGAAACCCTAAAATTTATTGTGCATATTTTGTTTATGAACCCTACTTAATGAAAAATTAAGATCATGAAATATCAATTAGATCTAAAATTGAGAATTTCAGATCTAAGATATATTCATAATAGTAGGTTCGAGCTTGGGTAGCTCAATTAGGTCTAAGCGGTTGATCAAACCGAATCA
>QRFJ01001086.1:221594-249882 GCA_006176705.1 Cocos nucifera | reverse complement strand
CCGATTGCTGGTTGGTTTGGCTAAGGCTCGTCCGCTGAGAAGTTCGGCCGCTGAGAGGACTTCGTTGAAGCTCGGCGCTTGGAGTCGGTCCGAAGGAGTTCGGCCGTAGGAAGTCCGAAGGAGTTGGGCCGCCCAGGAAGTTCGGTCCCGACGCTGGGAGTCCGAAAGAAGCTCGGAAGCTGACCAGTTCCACCTGCTGGAAGAAGCTCGGCCGTTGGGAGTTCGGCTGAAGCCCGTCTGCCGGAGCTCTTTTGCGGCTACTGGGTACATTAGGCTGAGCGTCGGGCCAGACTTCGACAGGAGCGGAATTTATCCCCAACATGGTACAAGAAGTTTGTTGCAGAAATTAGAGTAATGCCATCAGATGCCATTCCTCTATACTGCGACAACAATGACGCCATAGCCCTTGCTAAGGAGCCGAGATCTCACCAAAAATCTAAGCACATTGAGCGGCGATACCATCTCATCGCGATTACCTCGAAAAAAGAGATACGTTGAGGTCAAGAGAGTCAATTCCGCAGACAATGCGGCTGACCCACTTACAAAGCCGTTAGGACAATAAAAAATCGAAGCCCACCTTGAGAAGATGGGACTTAGACTTGTAGCCAATTGGCTTTAGGACAAGTGGGAGATTGTTAGATATATGTGCTCTAGAAGCTAGAATTGGCTAACACTTGTAATACACTTCTAGGGGCAAAATTATAATTTTGACTATAATCAAAAAAATGGATTATTTTTTATCACATATGTGTATTTAGTATATGTGATACATCCTTTGAGTTAATGATAATGATAATTCATATTTTCAAGAGTTGAAAATTTAAGACATGAATAATCATTATTAACTCATAAAATGCTCCTGACCATAGGATCATCACGAGGATGATGATTGATCCGAAAGGTTGGTGTACAATCGCTTCTCTTTAGTAGATGAGTCTTGAGTCTACGGTGTGGAGACATCGGAGCGAGAGTATAGGTACTTGTTAGAGAACGAGGGTACTGAGCGTGACCACCTCGAGTAGTCATTAGGAAGTTTACCTTCTCGTTAATGATTGACTCGATGCTGTAGTGGTGTGTCTGGTTCTTTGACCTGAGGTGCATCGACAGTTCACCTTGAGAGTGTTATAGTTTGACTACACCATAACTCGGTCTCCTAGCCATTCGGAATCCTGAGGTGAGGTGTATGTTGGCTATAGCATGTTCATTGTAGGAACTGGATTGCATCAAGATGAAATCTATCTACCTCGGTGGTAGAGGAGCAGCCCTATGATGATTATAAGAATCAAGTCCAGAAGCCTATGCCATGACCATGGTAGAGTGAAATAATAGAAAAGAGTTTCTATTTAGATTTTCACATCGGACTTGAATCGAATGATTACATCATATGACAGAAACTAGGGTTTGACGAGTTCACCTTAACCCTAATCTGATCGGAGCTCAAGATAGAAGAACTTAATCACACAAGTAGCTGCACACCAAGAGGTTCGCATTCAGCTCTGATGGGATTGCCACCATATACTGCTAGGTGTCACTGGTGGATTTTGGAAGCAATTAGAATGATTTAGATGATCGATCATTCTAACTGTGTTCGAATCAGAAGAGTTCTGATCCATCGAAAGGAGTTTCGATGATGTCGATGATAGAGATCATGACATATCCCATTACCATACAGAACTGAACCTAACTGGGTCACACAAACAAGAGTTTGAATCTGGTGATCATCAATTGAACTGATCCAGTTCAATTGATCTGAATGAGATTCAATTAGGTTCAAGAAAATCGTACTAGCACTCGATTGAATCTAACGTTCTTCTTTTTTAAATAGTTGTCCTGACTGAGCCAAAGGAAGTTTGTGCTCGATCAGAGGCCTTCACTTGGTCTGACTGGAATCTGTCCAAGTCAGAAAAGGGTTGTCTTATTTTGTAAGATAATACCTGCCATTTTTTATCATCTATCATTTCTCGTCCTTTGACTTTGGTCAAAAGTTGACCTTTGACTGGTCAAATGTTGACCATTGACACTTTGACTTCTGTCCACGTGTCACGCACCTATTGGAGAGCTGGTGGAGGCTTGTCCTCCTATCAGAAACTGGCAAGGAGGAGGGCGCACGCCAAGCATGAGGCGCCCAGGAGTCTCTGTTGGATAGGGACTCCATCTCCTTATTGGATTCTGATTAGACTCCTCCTAAGAACCAACTTTGACTGATCTTAGGCGCCATCTAAGGATGAATCCAAGGAACTCTATTTCCACCAATCAGATTTAGATCTGATTTCACAAAGGATTGTGATTGGTTGGGAAGAAGAGGAGTTGGATCACGCATAGTCTATAAATAAGACCCTGCGCCCAACTCAAGAAGGAGAATAATTCTTTACGCCCCAAGGCTGCCTCTCTCTTCCTCCTCCACGCCAAGTTCATCTTCTCCCTCTCCTCTCCATACCCAAAAAAGTTTGAGATCTCAGTTGGTGTAATCTAGGCGAGAGAAAGGCAACAGAAAGATAGAAGGTTGCGCTACTGCAAAGGACAACTGCTGATCTTCGAAAGATATTTTGAAGATCTTCCAAATCAGATTCAGATCTCATTTTTGAAGACGTGATAGAGAATAAGAGGATCTCCAGATACAGTCCGAGTGGATACCGGTAGAGGCCAGACACTTGCGTGGCTAATCCAGAACCTTCCGCTGCTTATAGGATCATTAATGGATAATAGGATTACCCTACATCAAGATAAATTAAATTTGATTTAATTTATCTATATTTTATTTTAATTATTAGAATAATAAAAATCAGATCTGAAACATTCCAGATCTAAGTCGGATCAAAGAGAAAAGTTTTTGAAATATATCTCTTGATCCGATCAGATCTGAACGAACCTGATCCGGAAAATCAGGATTTTCCTTCACTTACCATATCAAAATCAACTCAACATACAACGACTAGTCAAGAGGTTCAAAGTACCGAAAGGGAAAGAACTCTAGATTGATATTGTCCACTTGGTTGCAAACTAAGATTGACTCTCGCTTTGTTGAAAATGTAGCAAACCATGTCTCCAGAAAATAAATTCAGGTCACAGCTGAAGTGCATGCAGTTGAAATGAAGAATATAGCAGGATTGCACAAATATGTGCATGAAAATGAAACGATTGCCAGATCACAATTACTTCATGAATTCAAGGTTTCACCCTCAGCATTGCTCCAGATCCTAATGCATACTGCGTATGTATTATTATTCATCTTCCTCCAGCCATATGGTAAGCTACAAATTAGGTATACTTCAGTGGGTATGATGCTGGATTCAGCACTAGCATGTCCAGAACAAATTCTATCAGAAACCATTTGTATTGGCACACATGAACATCTACAAATACAATTGCAAAGAATAATTTGACAAGCTCCAGGATGATGAAAACTTTATTTCGAAAAGCTATAGTTAAAAGAAAAACATTTGATTGGCCTTTCATATATATGAAACATGAACAAGAGCATGAGCATGACATGTGCACCGATTCCTTTCATATATAAAGAATACTCCCATCTCCATGCATAAATGTTGCATATCAGAGATAATACTACCATAACACAGCAGTTTGAAGCATGGAAAATAAAAAGTCCTGAAAGATTTCAAAGCACATGTGATACCTGTAGTTTGGATTCTTATGTTAACCTTGTTATCTGAAGGATGAGGGATGCTATACCCACAAAATGCCACCCTTGGACTGCAATAAGGTTGGGGTAAAAAAAGCCAGAAATGGGTCATTTAAGTAGCATGACTAATTAAAAAGGGAAATGAAAATTTTTTTAAAAAAAAACTCAAATATATTTTGAAGTTCCAAAACCATATCAGGCAGCCATAGTTTTTGAATTGTCAGAGCGAAACAAAAGTAGGCAGCTAGTAATATTGGACCTAAAGGTGGTACGACAGGCAAATATAATCTACCACTTCACTCAAGTACTCTTGTTTCTGCTCTCTCCATAACATTGCTTGACAATAGATAGAATTGAGACGATGTAATGCAGAAGATGACTGAAATATGGAGGCTTTTCAGCAAGTTCACAGATTCACCTAAGGTTCTCCACTTTTCATATAGGCATGTTAGTTATAAGTTCTAGCCTTTCAGAAATGTCAACAATGCCAAAACATTACATTGTTTCCTGATTTCCTTTTTTTTTCCTGAAATGAGACAATATTTTCATCAAAACCCAAATTTCAAGATTGTAGGTTTTCAACTTAGGTTGCTGCTGCTTCATTAACACCAGTACATATCAAGTTTTGAGTTTAAATAAAACAATCATGGCATATCAAAAGAATATTCATATTTTCAAATCCATTTTAGCATTGAGAAACAACTTTTTCATTCAAAACATAACCATTTGGAGAGTGTCTGGCTTACAACTTTTATTTACCATGTCCTACTAGAAATAACCAAAATCATGATATCGTGCTCTTTTATAACTCAACCAAATGTGATTTTTGGTAACCAGGCCTTTGTCAATTTCAAACAAATGAATTGAGCAGATATTTGATTCTCACATAAAATAATTCTGTTGTCTTTGCCTTAAAAAATGAGCAATAAATATACAAAGATAATACATAAAACACAAATATATATCATTGAATATACATTTGTTGTCCTACAAAACAGCGAAAAATCAAATGTAATCTTACTCCCTACAATGCATTAACAAGCACTTGTTTGCCAATGTATTTAGATTTCAATTTGCTATATCTATGTTCCATGCCATATAAAAGTCATATTCTCATGTCCATGTAAGCTTCAAGCCTCCAATTATATGCGATTGAAAGTAGAACCATTCAGCATTATTTTCCTTCTTTTTGCATAAAGAGGCAATGTTCTAAGCATGTTATCTGTAGAGTTTTACAAAGATGCTTTGACTTAGAATAAAGCAAACTGGATTAGACATCTAACTGATGAGCAAAAAGTAATTGAACAAAATACATACAACCAAATTCAAGATCATCATATTTGCTTAATACAATAGAGCAAATAGGAAACTTGATTAAGCTAAGAAAGTACTGACTCTTGATTCAGTGTGAATCTGACAGAATTTGCCAATGTGTGATCCTCATCCATTAAAGAAAATGTTGATGCAGTCAAATCAGTCAGAGAGCCATGCTCCATTGCAAGCTGTAGTTCAAGAACAAAGATAATACATGCTTAGCTCACAACCTTTACACTGCATCTATTGTATCACCAAAATCACATATATTTTAGGATAAAGAATCATGCATGAAAACACGGTTTTCTTCTTACATATGATGCACGTGGCCTAATAAACAATGCCACTGAAGTTATTAAACCCCGGTCATATTAATGCTAGCACTAAACAGGACCATAATGACGCTAGCTAGGCAAGGTGTTAAGACAGGGGATGAGATGTTTAATAATAGTTCATAAAATGTCTAGCCTAATACAACTATACTCTTAGTTGAGAGAAGTCGCAGCTAGGCTTCTAGAAAAGAAATGACAAAGACCCTGCTCATTCATTAATAACTTTAAAAAAGAACAATGCTGCATCAGATAGAGGCATAAAATCAACAAAAGCAGAATAGAAAAAAGCGAAAGGTTCAAAAAAAACAAATATCAACATAGCAATCTGTGCAGCTATTGCTTCCAGGTTAATCTCTTGCCTGTTGTGACACACTCCACTTTTGCCACAATAAGTTTCATAACACTTTTCACATCTAGGCTTGAATTTCCAATATATATGCAATCTGGCCAGACTGGGTTCTCCCGTAGAAGACTATTTTAAAAAACTAAAAGCTACTAAAAAATGAGATATGTAGCTGAAAAATATACATAATTATTGATATATTATCTACTTTAAATACTAAAAGTTTAATATCTTTTTTTAATGAGTCATATTTCATAAATAAAGAAGCGATTTATAATATGTCAAGACACTAGAGTCTGCATAAAAGAAGGCACATAGCAATTTATAAACTAAATTCTTTCTTTTGTTCTCCTTCAATATTCTTCAAAATGTGAATGGTATAAAGATGCTGATGTACAACAAATTGATTCCATAGGGGAAAAGAATTGGTGATTGAGATTGAGTACATAGATATGTAATGTGATGACTTAAAGACTTCAAATTTATTTGAAAAGAGAGCAACATTAGGAGGAGGTTCTAATTCCCAACATAAGAATGCCTGAAAATGCTCAGGCAATGGATTCATATTGCAACCCTGCTAAAACAGGCACAGGTAAAACAACTACTATTTCTCCTGAAGTGTCTGGTTAGCAACTTTTACAAAGGTCATAGCACAAGCGAAAAAGAAAAAAAAAGTTAGTTCTAACAGTTACAAACACGCGTACGTAATGCCTTATCAGAGCTCTAAACTCAGATGAAAGGAAATGAAAAGTTTTATCATCGGCACCCATCCTCTTTAGATTTTCAGCATCTGGAACCGAACACCTGAACTATGGCCTGTGACCAAACATTCCAAACTGGCTACATGCTTGTAACCTGAAAACCTGTTGAAATACAAACCAAAATAGCCTGTATTACAAGCACTCTCAGCTTGACCGCCCACCAGGCTCTCCTGTAAAAAACTCTTAAGATCTAGATTATTTAATTTTTTATTTTTTAATTTTAGATCTAATCACATATAATATGATATCTAAAATTATCTAATTATTATATCAAAAATAAATTAAAATTAAATCTAATAAATTATGAAACCTAGCTTTAATACCAGTTGAAGAAAAAACCTATTTTTTGGATCAGGTTCATTTAAATCTGATTGGATCAAGAGGGATATTTCAAAAAAAATTTCCTCTAAGATCCTAATTAGATCTAAAACTCCTCAGATCTAATCTTATTGATCTAATAATAAAAAAATAAAAATAAAAATTAAATCTAATTTAATTATACCTTTATTTTGGGTAATCCAATTATCCTATGATGATCCTGAGGCTTGTCTGAGGTTCTGGATGTAGCCACGTAAGTGCCTGGCCTCTACCGATATCTACTTGGATAGAATTTGAAAATCTTCTCCTTCTCAATCAATTCTCCAAAAATTAGATCTAGATCTGATCTTGAAGGTCTTCAAAATGGCTTTTGAAGAATAGCCATTGTCTCTTGCAGCAGTGCCGCCTTCTTTCTTTCTAGGTGCCTTTCATTTGCTTGGATCGCACCTTCTTCATGCCCAAAGTCCTTTGGGCATGGACAGGAGAGAGAGGATCAAAGGGTGGCATAGAGAATGAAGATGAGGGGCTATGTGGCATGGGCTAAAGGTAGAATCCTTAAATTCTTGGCACAGCAGGGTTTATATAGACCCGGCTGCACCATGCAGTGCCACATCATCCTGGCCAATCATGGCCATTTATGCAATCAGATCTAAATCTGATTGATGAGATGACATCATTTGATCCAATCAAATTAGAGAGCCTCAAAATTCTTCTTAGGTGGCGCCAAGACTGGGTCAAATAAGTCTTCTAGGTGCCACCTAATTTAATTTCCTGAAGCAACTGGAGTCCCATCTATATGGGACTTCATATTTTATCCTTATGGGGTGCACACTTCCCTAAGCATGCACCTCCTTTCTGTCTGCTTTTTAGCAGGAGGACAAGTCCCCAAGTTCTCTCCTATGGGTGCAAGACACATGGGCAGATGTCTAAGTATCCAGGGTCAATATTTGACTAATGTCGGAAGATAAGATTTAGCAGGTGATGGAAAATGGTAGGTGTTATCTCAAATTTATCTCATAAATTAGGACAATCCTTTTCTAACCTAGACAAGCTTCAGTCAAACCAAATAAAGGTTCTTGAGTGAGCCCAAATATATTTGGCTCAGTCGAGATAAGTTTTAATGATTGTTAAAGGAGAACATTGGGCTCAATCGTGTGCTAGCATGATTTTCTTAAACCTAATTGAATCTTATTCAAATCAATTAAACTGGGTTAATCCAATTAATGATATCCAGATCTAAATCCTTGTTTGTATGATATAGTTAGGTTCAATTCCAAATGGTAATGAGATATATCACGATCTCTATCATTGACATCATCGAAACATCTTCCGATGGATCAAAACTTTTTTGATTCAGACAACTAGTATGATCAATCATCCAAATCATTCTAATTGCTCCCAAAATCTACTAGTTATACCTAGCAGCATATGGTGGCAATCCATTAGAACTGAAAGTGAACCTCTTGATGCAGTTACCTGTGTGATTAAGTTTCTCTATCTTGAGCCCCGACCAGACTAGGGTTAAGGTGATCTCATCAAACCCTAATTTCCATCATATGAATTAATCATTTGATTCAAGTCCAATGTGATAAACCCTAATAGAAACTCTTTCTATTATTTCACTCTTCCTTGGCCATGGGCTTATGGACTTGATTCTCATGATCATCATAGGGCTACTTATCTACCGAGGTAGATAGATCCCCTATTGGTGCAATCCAATTCCTACAATGAACATGCTATAGCCAACATACACCTCAGGATTTCGAATGGCTAGGAGAACGAGTTATGGTGTAGTCAAACTATAACACCCTCAAGGTGAACTACCGATGTACCTCAGGTCAAAGAACCAGACATACTACTGTAGCTTCGAGACAGTCATCATCGAGAAGGTAGACTTCCTCATGACTGCTCGAGGAGGTCACGCTCAGTGCCCTCATTCTCTAACGAGTACCTATACTCTCACTTCCATATCTCTACATCGTAGATTCAAGACTCATCTATCCAAAAAAAGTGATCGTACACTAACCTTCCAGATCAATCACCATCCTCATGATGATCCTATGATCGGGAGCATTTTATGAGTTAAGAATAAAAATTCATGTCTTAAATTTTTAACTCTTGAAAATATAAACTATCATTACCATCAACTCAGTGGACGTATCATATGAAGATCTCCAGATCCAGCCCAAGTGGATATCGATAGAGGTCAGGCACTTGCATGGCTAGATCCAGAATCTCAGAATTTCAGCAAGATCATCAATGGATAATCAGATTATCTAGAATCAAGATAAAATTAATTAGATTTAATTTAATTTAATTTTATTATTTATTAAATCATAAAATCAAATTTGAAAAGTATCAGATCTGATTAACATCTAAGAGAAAATTTTTAAAATATGCCTCTCGATCCAATCAGATCTGAATGAACCTAATCCAAAAAATTAAGATTTTTTCTTTAACTGATATCAGAGCTAGGTTCTTATTAAATTTATTTAAATTTAATTTAATCTAATAAATTTATAATTTTATATATCACATGAGATGTAATTATATCTAAAATTAGAAAATTAAAAAATTAAAATTAATTAATCTAGATCTAATATGTATGAGATACATAACTAGACTAGGAATAGAATTATTCTATGTATAGTCTAGTATAATCATAATTTTAATTTAATTAAATATAATTTTTTAGTTTATTTATTATTTATTTTTTGATATTATAAATGTTATAATTAGATCTACAAATAGAAAATAAATTAAATTTAATTTGTTCATATGAGATATGATAGTTGCATGTTTAGACTAGTTGTAGAATAGTTCTACAAATAGGTCTAGATTAAATTTTATTTGATAAGATCAAATTTAAATTTAATTTTTTAGATGATTATGAGATAATTTAGATCTAAAAAATATGCATACATGATACATGAGATGTATGCAAAACATGTTTTATTTGGATCAATTTCCTTATATAAGATATATGCTTAGATCTAAATAGTTTTTGTAGATTAGTTGTATTTCTGATTAAGGCATTCCCCTTGACCGTTCGATCATAAGAATAAAGTAGAATTTAAAGACCCTCTCATCCCATTCAATAGGATGTTCTTATGATGTGTAGGGGTGTTGCACATTCATCCTTAATCAAAAATTAAAAACTTACTTTCTGCAAAATCCTAGATCATGAAATCCTAGGATCTTATTTGCTTGTTTTGTTTTTGAACCCTAAACTTAATTAAGAATTAAGATTATGAAATATATTAGATCTAAAATTGAGAATTTTTAGATCCAAGATATGTTCATAAAATTGGTTTCGAGCTTGGGTAGCTCAATTAGGTCTAGCGGTTGATCAAACCGAGTCAAGAGTTGGTTAGATGGGATCAACAATGCTTATATTGATTAGCCTAATAGGATTAAGTCTGGATCAAGATCGAGTCATGTGAGTGATCGATCAAGCTAAGACCTAATTAGGCTCAGTGGTTAGAGTGTGGATTGTAGGCTAACCCAATTGGTTCTGACTCAATAATTTGGTGTCTAAGGTAAGTTTGGCAGATATGATCGACTAGTTTTTAATTGGAAGCTACTCGACTCGAATGCATTCTTATCGAGTTAATGGCATATCCCTTCCACCAGTCTCACTTACCTGGCCATGTTTGTTGATTCAGTTCTGATCTGAGGTGGTCAATAATCCGAGCTAACCCATGCCACTAGGTTAGCATAATGGTTATGACTATGTCAAGTCTAGTTTAATGAGACCTAAATCAAATCTTCCTAAGAAAAGATTAATTCTAAGGTCTTCCACCATTGTAGATATGCGGGCCCTTCTTGGGGTTGATTGTTCTCGGTAGGTTGTAGTGGCTCAGTTGCATTGGGAAGACGCAACCATGTCTATTAAGCATTGGATGCTATGAGCTGGAGGATGAATTAGGCTCAATATTTTAGATACGGTGAGAGACCCAATTAAAAATCCAATCTATGCAAATGGTGGGTTTGACTTAACTAAGGAGTGGATCAATATTCCAAACATGGTGAGATTCATGAATTAGAGACCAAGATTGGGTGCATCATGATTAGAGAATCATTGAACAAGAGTTGTTCACTCATTGGCTAACCCATCACCAATAACTATTAGGTGAGGTGATGAGTCAGTCGGTGGGATCACACCACCCACTAAAAATCAATAATCATGGAGATTTTCGCATCTCTACAGAGAGAGTGTAGAGATCAAAGAAAATAATGGGAGCTAATTTATTTTAAAATAAAATTTTTAAACAAATTGGTTAAGTCTTAATTATAATATCTAACTAGAAACTTTGACTCTCTACAAGAAAATATCTGCATCCAACCCACTAGCACGAATCCTGAACACCCATAGACTGACCGGACCAAATTACAAGGATTGGCTCCGAAACTTCAAAATCATTTTGGGTTTCGAGAAGTTAACTCATGTATTGGACCAGGATCCTCCTGCGTTACCAGCCATCCATTTGCTGAATAGAGAGCATCTCTGGATAAGTGGACTAACGAAGATAATAAGGCTAGATACTACATGTTGGGCTTGATGTCTGATGAACTTCAGCACCAACATGAAGATATCAGGACTGCTCACCAAATGTTGGCTCACCTATAGGAGATGTTTGGTGAACAGAGTCGCGCAGCCAAGTATCAAGTCACTAAATGACTATTCAAGGCTAAGATGCATGATGGGCAGTCAGTCCAAGATCATTATCTGATGATGATCAAGGACATGGAAGAGCTTGAGAAGCTTGGAGTGAGGTTGGACTTGGATCTATAGAATGATATAATTCTGCAATCCTTGACTGATGCGTATGGACAGTTCATCATGAACTACCATATGCATAAACTTTAAAATTTCTTAGCCAAACTTATAAACATGCTGGTTACCACTGAGCTATCCATGAAAGGTTCTAAAGGCTCACTGCTTGCTATGGAACAAACTTCTTCCAAGAGAAAGTCTTTTGAAAAGAAGAAGTCTGTAAAAAAATAGAAGGTGGAAGGAGGAAAGAAGAAAATGGCAAAGTTGAAGAAGAATGCCGCTGACAAAGGAAAGTATTTCCATTGCAACAATGATGGCCACTGGAAGCGAAACTGTCCTACTTACCTGGCCACCCTAAAGAAGGAGGTAGGTCCTTCTGGAGGTATGCTTGTTATTGAGTCTAACCTTATGGTTTCTTCTGCATCTAGTTGGGTGCTTGACTCTGGTTCTAGTGCTCACTTGTGCACTTCCATGCAGGATCTTGAGGATAACAGGAGGCTGAGGGATGGTAAGATAATCCTGTGCATCGAAAATAGAGCAAGAGTTGCTACCGTGGCCGTGGGAACATACCCTCTTCAACTACCATCTGGTTTAGACTTAGTATTAAAAGACTATTATTATGTGCCTGTAGCAAGCAGAAATTTGATTTCTATTTCTTGCCTTGCGGTAGAAGGCTATGTAATTAGTTTTCTTAAGGACCATTGTAATATTCTTTATGAAAGAAATAAAATTGCAAGTGGTTTTCTTATTAACGATCTTTATCAGTTACATGTTGATGTATCTATTTTTAATTTTGAGCAAAATGTGAATGCCATAAAATCAAAACATCCTAGGGATAGTCCTAATGATAGGTATCTATGGCACCTAAGATTAGGTCATATAGCAGAAGATAGGATTAACAAATTGGAGAAAATTAGGCTATTGAGTCTGCTGACTTTCAAGTCATATCCAATTTATGAATCCTGTCTTCATGGCAAAATGACTAAGCTCCCTTTTGTAGGACATGGGGAAAGGGCCATGGATCTTCTTGTCCTAGTACATACAGATGTGTGCGGCCCATTTGATATGCCGGCTAGAGGCAACCTAGTCTACTTCATAACCTTTACCGATGATTTATCTAGGTATGGGTATGTGTATCTTATGAGACACAAATCTGAAATATTTGAAAAGTTCAAAGAATTCAGACATGAAGTAGAAAAGCAAACTGAAAAATCCATTAAGGTTCTTCGATCAGATCGAAAGGTGAATACCTTAGTCAAAAATTCCTGAACTATCTCAAGAAAAATGGTATAATCTCTCAATGGATCCTGGAACACCTCAACTCAATGGGATCTCAGAATGGAGGAACCGAATCTTATTAGATATGGTTCGATCCATGATGAGTTTCACAGACCTCCCAGATTTTTCTTAGGGATACTGTTTGTTAACTGCAATATACTTACTAAATAGGGTTCCTTCTAAAACCATTCCTACCACACCGTATGAGATATGGCATGATAAGAAACCAAGTCTGAGTCATCTCAAAATTTGGGGTTATCCAACTCATGTCAAAAGACAACAAGCGGATAAGTTAGACTTTAGGTCCTTTAGAGCTCGATTCATAGGATATCCTAAAGAGTCATTAGGGCACTATTTCTACAATCTAGAAGATCACAATGTGATTGTGAGTTGACATGCCATTTTTCTTGAAAAATAGTTCATTCAAGATGGCGGCATTGGAAAGTAGATCAAGCTCGATGAGAAAGTCTCACAAGAGCAATGAGCTAAGGACCAAATGGAACTAAATCAAGTTAAGCCAATCCAGTCACTACCTCCTCCACCTCGTAGATCGAAAAAATTTCCATCCTTCTAAGAGGTACTTTGATATGATTTCAGAGAAAGTAGAGAAAATGTTCCTCGTAGGAAATGGGATTCATAGTAATAATCCCAAAACTTATAATGAGGCGATATCAGATATCGACTCCGAGAAATGGTTAGAGGCAATGAAGTCAGAAATTGACTTGATGCACTCAAACCAAGTTTGGACCTTAGTAGATCCATCAGAAGGTATAGTACCTATTGGGTGTAAATGGATCTACAAGAGAAAGATTGGTGCAGATAGGAATGTGGAGACATTCAAGACTAGATTAGTGGCAAAAGGTTATAGTCAACACGAAGGCATTAACTATCAGGATACCTTTTCGTCAGTAGCTATGCTAAAATCTATCCACCCATTGCTTGCTGTTGCAGCCTATTTTGATTATGAAATATGACAAATGGATGTGAAAATGGCATTTTTAAATGGATATCTTGAGGAAGATATCTATATAGAACAACTACTAGATTTCACATCCAGTGGTGATGATCACAAGGTATGCAAGCTGCAAAGGTCCATATATGGACTTAAGCAAGCATCTCAGAGCTGGAATACTCATTTTAATGATGTGATCAAAATGTTTGGTTTCATAAAAAATGAGGAGGAGCCATGTATCTTCAAAAAGATCAGTGGGAGTGCTATTGTCTTCCTCGTATTGTACATGGACCACATCCTCCTGATTGGAAATGATATTTTCATGTTGACCATAGTTAAAATGTGGTTATCTAAAAAATTCTCCATGAAAGACCTAGGAGAAGCATCCTTTATTCTAGGAATTAAGGTCTATAGAGATAGACCGAATAGGTTGCTAGGACTTTCACAGAAGATGTACATAGAGGAAGTGCTAAAGAGATTTAGCATGGAAAACTCTAAGAGGGGTTTGGTACCCTTCAGACATGGCATTCATCTTTCCAAGAAGATGTGCCCCAATACACCTGAGGAAATAGAACGCATGAGCAAGATCCCTTACGCTTCAGCAATAGGGAGCCTCATGTATGCCATGTTATGTACACGATCTGATATAGCCCATGTTGTGAGTGTCACGAGCAGATATCAATCGAATCCAGGAGAAGAACACTGGACTTCTGCGAAATGCATCTTTAAGTACTTGAGAAGAAATAAGGATATGTTGTTGGTCTTTGGCAATGGAGAACTCCAAGTTTAGGGGTATACATACTCGAATTTTATGTCTGATGTAGATGATCAAAAGTTGACATTTGAAAGTCTATTTTTGTGCAATGGTGGAGCTGTCAGTTGAAAATATTTCAAGCAGACAGTGATAGTAAATTCCACCATGGAAGCAGAATATATCGCTGCATCAGAAGCTGCAAAGAAGGCATTCTATAGTACATGAAGTTTGTCGTAGAGATTGGAGTGATGCCATCAGATGCCATTCCTCTGTACTACAATAATAATGGCATCATAGCCCTTGCTAAGGAGCCGAGGTCTTACTAGAAATCCAAGCACATCGAGCGGCGATACCACCTCATCTACGATTACCTCGAGAAGAGTTACATCGAGGTCAAGAGAGTCGACTTCGCAGACAATTCGGCAAACCCGCTTACAAAGTCGTTGGGCCAGCAGAAGATCGAAGCCTACCTTGAGAAGATGAAACTTAGATTTGTATCCAATTGACTTTAGATCAAGTGGGAGTTTGTTAGATAACTGAGCCCTAGAAGCCAGAATTGGCTGACACTTGTAATACACTTCTAGGGGCAAAATTATAATTTTGACTATAAATAATAAAATGGATTATTTTCTATCACATATGTGTATTTAGGGTCTGTGATACATCCCTTGAGTTAATAGTAATGATAATTCTTATTTTCAAGAGTTGAAAATTTAAGACAAGAACTTTCATTATTAACTCATAAAATGCTTTTAACCGTAGGATCATCATGAGGATGGTGATTGATCCAGAAGGATAGTGTACAATCACTTTTTTATAGTAGATGAGTCTTGAGTCTATGGTGTAAAGACACTGGAGTGAGAGTACAGGTATTCATTAGAGAACAAGGGCACTGAGCGTGACCACCTCGAGTAGTCATCAAGAAGTCTACCTTCTCATCGATGACTGACTCGAAGCTGCAGTGGTGTGTCTGGTTCTTTGACCTGAGGTGCATCGATAGTTCACCTTGAGGGTGTTATAGTTTGACTACACCATGACTCGGTCTCCTAGCCATTCGGAATCCTGAGGTGTATGTTGGCTATAGCATGTTCATTGTAGGAATTGGATTGCACCAAGATGGAATCTATCTACCTTGGTAGAAGAGGAGCAGCCCTATGATGATCATGAGAATCAAGTCCATAAGCCCATGGCCATGGCAGAGTGTGAAATAATAGAAAGAGTTTCTATTAAGGTTTTCACATCGGACTTGAATCGAATGATTAAATCATATGATAGAAATTAGGGTTTGACGAGTTCACCTTAACCCTAATCTGATCGGGGCTCAAGATAGAAGAACTTAATCACACAAGTAGCTACACCGAGAGGTTCATTTTCAATTTTGATGGGTTTCCACCATATACTGCTAGGTGTCACTGATGGATTTTGGGAGCAACTAGAATGATTTAGATGATCGATCATTCTAAGTTGTCTGAATCAGAAGAGTTCTGATCCATCGAAAGGAGTTTCGATGATGTTGATGATGGAGATCACTACATGTCCCATTACCATACAGAACTGAATCTAACTGGATCACACAAACAAAAGTTTAGATCTAGATATCATCAATTGGACTAATCCAGTTTAGTTGATTTGAATAAGATTCAATTAGGTTTAAGGAAATCGTGCTAGCACACGATTGAGCCTAACATTCTCCTTTTTTCTTATCATAAAAGTTATCTCGACTAAGCCAAATGAGTTTGTGCTCACTCAAGTACCTTTACCTAATCTGATTAGAGCATGTCCAAGTCAGAAATGGGTTGTCTTAATTTATGAGATAAATTTGAGACAACACCTACCATTTTTCATCACCTACTAATTCTTGTACTTTGACTTGGTAAAATGTTGACCTTTGACCCTTGGATATCTGGCCATGTGTCATACACTTATTGGAGAGTAGATAGAGGCTTGTCCCCTCTCTAGAAATTGGAAAGAAGGGGGCACATGCCTAGGATGGCATGCACCCATGGATAGGGATGCCTGGAGTCCCATACGGATGGGACTCCAGGTTGCTTCTTGGATTCAAACTAGGTGACCCTCACATATAGACTTTGACCAGTCTTAGGCAGCACCTTAGGATGAATTTGGGGGTCTCTCATCTTGTTGGATTAGGTGATGTCATCCCACCAATCAGATTTAGATCTGATTGCACGAAGCAACGTGATTGGCTGGGGTGATGAGGCACTGCATGGCGCAGCAGAGTCTATATAAAGACCTATTTGCGCCCACTTTTTAAAAAAGATTCTCTTAGCCCATGCCCCAAGGCTGCTCCTCTCCCTTCTCCATGCCACCTTTCTGATCCTCTCTCTGCTCTCCATGCCCAAGGTAGTTGGGCTTCAGATTAGTGCGAGTCAGACAAGAAAAGGCTGATGAAAAAGGAAGAAGGCAGCACTGCTGCAGAGATGATAGATGATCTTCAGAAGGAGTTTTGAAGATCCTCCAAATTAGATCCAGATCTAATTTTTGGAGAAAAGAAAGAGAAGGAGAAGATCTCCAGATCCAGCCCGAGTGGATACTGGTAGAGGCCAGGCGCTTGCGTGGCTAGATCCAGAACCTCAAGACTTTAGTAGGATCATCAATGGGTAATTAGATTACCTAGAATCAAGGTAAAATTAATTAGATTTAATTTAATTTAATTTTTTATTTATCAAATCATAAAATCAGATCTGAAAAGTGTCAGATCTGATTAGGATTTAAGAGGAAATTTTTGAAATATGCCTCTCGATCCAATCAGATCTGAACAAACTTGACCCAGGAAATCAGAATTTTTTCTTTTCTTTCTTTTCTCCAAAAATCAGATCTGAATCTAATTTGGAGGATCTTCAAAACTTCTTCTGAAGATCACCCACCATCTCTACAGTAGTGCTGCCTTCTTCCTTTTTCGTCAGCCTTTTCTTGCCTGACTCGCACTAATCTGAAGCCCAACTGCCTTGGGCATGGAGAGGAGAGAGAGGATCAGAAAGGTGGCATGGAGGAGGAAGAGGAGCAGCCTTGGGGCATGGGCTAAGAGGAACTTTTCTAAAAAGTGGATGCAGATAGGTCTTTATATAGACTCTGCTATGCCATGCAGTGCCTCATCACCTCTGCCAATCACGTTGCTTCGTGCAATCAGATCTAAATCTAATTGGTGGAATGATATCACCTGATCCAATCAGATGAGAGACCCATAGATTCATCCTAAGGTGGTGCCTAAGACTAGTCAAAGTCTATAGGTGAGGGTCATCTAGTTTGAATCCAAGAAGCAACTTGGAGTTCCATCCGTATGGGACTTTAGGCATCCCTATCCATGGGCGCACGCCATCCTAGGTGTGCGTCCCCTCCTTTTCAATTTTCAGAGAGGGGACAAGCCCCTATCTGCTCTCCAATAAGTGTATGACACATGGACAGATGTCCAAGGATCAAAAGTCAATGTTTGACCAAGTCAAAGTATAAGAATTAGTAGGTGACAAAAAATGGCAGGTATTATCTCAAATTTATCTCATAAATTAAGACAACCCTTTTCTGACTTAGACATGCTCCAATTAGATCAGGTAAAGGTATCTGAGTGTGCATAAACTCATTTGGCTTAGTTGAGACAACTTTTATGATAAGAAAAAAAGAGAATGTTAGGCTCAATCATGTGCTAGCATGATTTTCTTGAACCTAAATGAATCTTATTCAAATCAACAGAATTGGATTAGTCCAATTGATGATATTCAGATCTAAATTCTTATTTGTGTGACCCAATTAGGTTCAGTTCTTTATGATAATGGGACATGTAGTGATTTCCATCATCAACATCATCGAAACTTCTTTCGATGGATTAGAACTCTTTTGATTCAGACAACTTAGAATGATCGATCATCTAAATTATTCTAGTTGCTCCCAAAATTCACTAGTGACACCTAGCAGTATATGGTGGCAACCCATCAAAACTAAAAATAAACCTCTCGGTGTAGCTACTTGTGTGATTAAGTTCTTCTATCTTGAGCTCCGATCAGATTAGGGTTAAGATGAACTCGTCAAACCCTAATTTCTATAATATGATTTAATCATTTGATTCAAGTCCGATGTGAAAACCTTAATGGAAACTCTTTCTATTATTTCACACTCTTCCATGGCCATGGGCTTATGGACTTGATTCTCATGATCATCATAGGGCTGCTCCTTTTTTATTGAGGTAGATAGATTCCATCTTGGTGCAATCCAATTCCTACAATGAACATGCTATAGCCAACATACACCTCAGGATTTCAAATGGCTAGGAGATCGAGTCATGGTGTAGTCAAACTATAATACCCTCAAGGTGACCAATGCACCTTAGGTCAAAGAACCAGACATACCACTGCAACTTCGAGTCAGTCATCGATGAAAAGATAGACTCTCTTATGACTACTCGAGGTGGTCACGCTCAGTGCTCTCATTCTCCAATGAGTACCTATACTCTCGCTCCGGTATCTCTACATCGTTGACTCAAGACTCATCTACTATAAAGAAGTGATTATACACTAACCTTTCGGATCAATCACCATCCTCATGATGATCCTACGGTCAGGAGCATTTTATGAGTTAATAATGAAAATTCTTATCTTAAATTTTCAACTCTTGAAAATAAGAATTATCATTTCCATTAATTCAAGGGATGTATCATAGACACTAAATACACATATGTGATAGAAAATAATCCATTTTATTATTTATAGTCAAAATTATAATTTTGCCCCTAGAAGTGTATTACAAGGGTCAGCCAATTCTGGCTTCTAGGGCACACTTATCTAACATCATAGACACTTTCAAATACACACTTTGACAGAAAATAATCTATTTTATTATTTATAGTTAAAATTATAATTTTTCTCTTAGAAGTGTATTACAAGTGTCAGCCAATCTGGCTTCTAGGGCACACATATCTAACAAGGTTTTGTGCCATAAGAAAGCAATTAGGCTATTTGATCCATATTGTTAAAATTATGATTATGTTTGTATGTTGGAATGATTGTTATGATGTGATAAATCTCTCATAAATCATGCTTGCATTAATTCCATTGAAAAAGGCATGGGTCACTGCAAAACCCCTTAGACTGTAACTCTAACCATTAGGTTCTATGCCAAAATGAGTTAAAAAATTATTAGTCGACTAAGACTTAGTTGACCAAGAATTTAATCTTAGTCGACTAGGTGTCGGAAATCTTATTTATAAAAATAGAATACCCGCGGGACATTGTCAATTTTCCATTCTGTCCTCTCATAGTCGTCTCTCCTTAGAACCCTAAGGCATCTGATTTCTCTCCAAAAAATCTCAAAATCCAATCCTCAAAATCCTAGAAAAACTGGTATTGGATCTATGGCACCAAAGAAAAAGCTTTGCACTCATCCTAGGATCACGCCACTCCATCATTGGTCGTACGAGCGGAGGATAATGAAATGCTCAGATGCTACTGAGCAGGCTCAATCAAGTCCGAACTCTATTCCCCTTATAGCATCACCACCTTCGCCTCCTCCTCCTCCAACTGCCCAAATTGTAAAAACTCCTCCATCTCAAGTCACTCCTCTGGTTGCCCAACGCTCCACTCCATTCACCACTTTCGTACAACCTCCATCTCAGGTCACGCTTTTTTCTTCAAAAGTGATACCATTTTCTTCTAGGGCAGTAACCATAGAAAGAAAGATAGACTTTAGTTTTTTGGGGAAACAAGAATTTGAGATCGAAGAGTGCATCAAATTTCAAAGGTGGGAGTACTTATGTTCACTAAAACTACCTACTTATACAAATCTTGTAAGAGAGTTCTATGGAAATGCAAGGATTGGCTCTCAATCTCTAAAAACTGAAGTTAAAGGGGTTAAGATAAACTTGATAGTGGAAACCCTAGGGCAGTTACTAAAAACTATAGTGGAATGGGCTCAGAGGTTTGATGATCACCAAGCAGGACTCTATTTTCTATTTAACCGGGATGATGCCTTGGATTTTGAAGAGATATTAGCAAAACATTTGAGTACCAAGCATCATCTTCTACATCACTTGGTATGCAAGATCTTTATCCCCCAGATTGGACGATTTGATTATGTGACAAGGAATGATGTAGGGATTCTTTATCATATATTGAAGAAAGAAAAATTCAATTTTCCTGTCTTGATGATGAAGACCATGCAAGATGCAAGAATGAGAGCAAAATCAGCCCTACCTTATGAAAAATTTCTTACTATCATATTTAGAGAGTTTGATGTGGATATGGAGGGTGAATCTTTCAAGAAAATTACTACTATAAAAAGGGTCTATAATAGTGCATACTATGGCAATGATTTTCGAAACCATTGCCATAGATCCTACGGCAGCGATTTTCGTTAACCGCTACTATAGGTCGGACCTATAGCAGCGGTTATAAGAAATTACTTGTTGAAAATTGTGTCCCAAAGTCAATCATCATATTTTGATGGTTGAGATATTATAATTAATTTATTAATTAATAAAAAATATTTTGACATCCTTTTTCATCACAAGTTTACATCTTCTAATGAACTCCATTATTGTGATGAAGTTCTTAGGACTATTTAGTTTTGATAAAAAATGGATTTATCGATTAGTCCTTAAATTTGTTCATGATCAAATGATAGGTTGTTAATTAGGATGATGGCGTCTATCGAGCATAGGTCGCTATGTACCATATAGGTTGGTTGTCCTCTTAACCAAGGTATATGAGACACTGGTATGGCATACAGATGAGATGCATGGGTACATCATCATTGAACATGATCAACTATAGAGCATTCTGCTATCGAGAATGTCTCTGATGGGATATAGGTATAAATTTTTCTTAGACCTGAGATCACCTCAGTGACTTGCAAGTAACTCACTATGCTTTGGTACCGGACTAACTTATTTCTAATTCAGCAATGGAAGGCTTTTGAGCATAGTCAAGTACTTGCAAAGTCAAAGTGTGATCAAGATGGAATTGACCACTCCAAGAGTTGGAGAAGAATGTATCATTGTATTTCAATATAGCAAAATCTTGGCTAGGATAATCCATCAGATGGATTTGATATTTTGAAATACAATGTGGACAACTTGATTAGAGTTGACAGTTGAATTCTGATGTGTCCTACGAGCATTATGGTCAAGAGGATGAATTATATGAAAACTATATCTACATGGATTCTAAGGATGGTGTTCTATACCTTTGACCTATCCGACCGTCGGATATCATTGCTAGATGATCACTTCGATTGGTATAAAAATTTATTCTTATGCTACTAGCTTAGATTCGGATCTATGAGGTCACACATATTAGAGCTTATGATTTGATCGAATGGTTGATCAATGATTAAGAATCATTCTAGGGTTAAACAATCAATACGATTGGTGTTAACCTAGTGCAAGTGTTGCAGGAGGATCGATTAGCAATTAGATTGCTAATTGGCTTAATTTGATTAAACCAATAGGTTGAGATTAAGTCTAATTAAATATAATTTAATTAGATTTGATTTGGGATTTATTGGATCAAGTCTAATTGGTTAATTGGATAAGCCAAGTGCAAGGAATAACTAGTCCTAGTCTAACTAGGACTCGGATTAACCCAATTTTCTAATTTAATTAGAAAATAAATCAAAATTAAATCTAATTTAATTAAGTCCTTAAATGGATTAGGGATTTATTTAATTGGGTTAGTTTAATCTTGATTTTATTTGGTTAAAAGATCTTATTTGATCAAGTCAAAATAGAAGTCCTAGTGTGACTAGGACTCCCTATCTCCTTGCACCACCCTAGTCCTAATGCCCTCCATACCTATTTTGTAGGCATTTTTTATGGAAAATACCTTTCTTCCTAATTTCCATGCCCTCCATATCCCTCTAAGTCATATTTGAATGTTAGGTGGAAGACCAAGTCAAAGGAGGAATTGGTTTTGCTTAGGATTCCATGAGATAGAATCCTTATTGACCAAAATATCTTTCCTTGAGTGCCGCCCCTCCTCTTAATTAATTCTTCTTTTATTTAATAAAAATAATCTTCTTTCTTGTGTGCCCTCCCTAGCTAGTCCACACCAAAAATTATGGAGGAGGCGCCCAAGAGTTCGGTGCCCCAACAACTTCCCATGTTTGGATATTCCTAGTCTAAGAATTTAACCTAACTTGGACTCTTTTTTTTTTCTATTTATTGGATGAATTTTATTCTATTTTTTTATGAAATATAGAGCTTTGGGAGAAATTTGGGGTGTGCAAAAATTAGAGAAAGAGGGTCCTTGGGCATGGTGGTTCCTTAGGCACCAAACTAGGTGTTTTGGTGAGAGAAAAGAGAAGAAGAAGAGGGTCTTCTTCTAGGACTGTCTTATTTTCAATCTCTCCTCCTTTTTTTTGAGTTTTTTTGAGAGAGTCTCAGATCAGCAAACTCTCATCTTTCTTCTCATATTTTGGAGAGTCCAAATTTTAAAGAAGGGAGCATCGGATCGACCATCGAAGAAGGATCAGCATAGTACTAGCATGTTGTACTGATTTCCAGCATCGAACTTCAGATCAGAGATCGTAGGCTCATGTGGATGACTCCTAGAGGTCGGATGCGTGCACAGCTTATGACTTCATCCTCAAGCCTGGATCAGCATGTTAGAACATCTAAACTTGCTCAGGTAATAGATCTGATCTATAAACTTCATACCTACATTTGATGTAGTATAGATCTAGGTTGATTTGATCAATCTTTTTTTTTTTTATTTGATTTTAATTTTTGATTTAATATCATACCTTAATCATGCAATAGATCTAAGATCTAGGTGTTTACATGATTATTTAAATAAATTTTAGATTTATTTAAGTCTTCCACTGCAAGATCTTGAAAAAGTTTCAAGATCTACTTATGAAATCCTAGATCTGGTTTCTTCAATTGGTATCAGAGTAAGGTTCTTATTACATGATTTTTGTGCATGTCTAGATTATTTCTTAAATTAGATCTAATTTATAATCTAATTATTACATCTAAAATAAAAAATAAAAAATAAAATAAAATAAAATAAAATAAAATAAAATAAAATAAAATAAAATATTTAAGATTGCACGGACTACCATAAGATTATCCTGCTGTAAGGTTTATCCCTTATAGTGAATAGGTTATCCTAGTATGTGCTGATCTAAAATATTGATCATAAAATTTTAGATTAGATCTAAGAGATTTTATGATCTGATTAAAAATATTTTAATCTGATTTCAATCATCATAAATATGTTAGATTTGATCTAGAAAGATTTATGATTGATTATTATTGAAACTATTTCAATTACATGAACCTGTTTAGATTAGATCTAAAGTAGTTTTATATTTATTTTACTCGCATATTGATTATAAATCAAACATGCAACTTGGTTGATAGAACCATGTTGTAAAAATATTTTACAAATATGAAAATTATTTTTGAAAAGCCGAATCCCAATCCTCAGTCCAAAACTTAATTGAGAATTAAGAAGTTGATTTATTAGGATCTCGGATTATGATTTGAAGGTCCTAAGACACAAA
Organism: Cocos nucifera; assembly: GCA_006176705.1. Lineage (NCBI taxonomy): Eukaryota > Viridiplantae > Streptophyta > Magnoliopsida > Arecales > Arecaceae > Cocos > Cocos nucifera. The sequence goes on along the minus strand of QRFJ01001086.1, from coordinate 225,903 downwards.
TCATAACATATTGGGTTAAATGGGTTAGTGTGGATTAGGTCCATTAATTAGGTTAGACCTAGGGTTAGATTAAATAATGGACTTAATTAGAGAATTGACTAAATCTAATCAATTATTGTCTTAGATTAGATCTAGGATTCTTTAGATCAATTACAATAGTTATAGTTGGTCAAGTTCATGTCTTTAACAATATCCAAGATGGACTTGATTCTTGGCTATGCGGTCTAGCACGAACTATAAGGTTGATCTAATTGAAACTAATTAAATCGGTTGGTGTCTAAGATAAACTAGACTAGTAGTTTTTAATTGGTAGCCCACTTACTTGGCCATTTCTAATGGTGTTTAAGGCAAGCTTGGCAAACCCTTCCACTGATTGAACTTACCTAACCTCTTGGTGAGATTATGTTTTGATCGGATTGTTTGACTATTCAAGCTAACCCATGTCAGCTTGGTAAATTAGTTTGACTGATTTAGGTGCTCCTAGACCAGCCTATTAATGGTCTCCCTTAAGCTGACTTGGTGAAGTTAGTGGGAGGATCATGACAAGCTGGTTAATCTGACCTACTCACTTCTATAAATAAATCCTCTAAAATTATTAAGTTTCTAAACTAAAATATTTATATGATAACTGGATCATAGCCTTTCATTAAAGTGGATGATAATGGGTCCATCAGTTGGATAATCATTGGAGGCCCAAAGGTCTGGTGCTTATCGGTTGATGGAATTATCATTCATTATATGATCTCTTGGATACATCTTTCTAAATGATAGTCAGGTGGGCCAACCAAAGTTGGACCTGATCATTCATTGGTTAGATGGGCCAAGTATCATCATGTTAATGGTTGGACCTAACTGGACCCTTTTCTGAGAAGGCCAAAGCTAATTGATCAGGGCCTGGGGCAAAATTTAATTACTAAAAATTATTTAAAGAAATAATTGGTTATGAACCTATCCTTAGATATACATGGGTGGGCCAACCAAAGTTGGGCTTGTGTACAGTCTATATAGATTCTAGTACCTACTAAGAAATTAGGATAATTCCTCAAATTAGAGGTAGAGGCTACCAATTCGAATAAAATAGTGGAAAAATTTTTTTGTTTAAAGTCCAAATCTTTAGGTTTAATGAATCAATTACTAATTAGGTTTGGATTTTTCTTTGTGCAGACATGGCCACTTTTCTATCACTCCGATCATTGTTGGACAATAATAAGTTGGTGGTTCCCAACATTAGTAGCTGATACCGAAAGTTGAAGATTGTCCTATAATATGAATGGATCCTATATATGTTGATGGATCCTGCACCAAAGGAGCCAGCTGCCAATGTATGTGGAACAGTCAGAGACACTTATCAGAAGTGGCTCAGTAATCGAACCATGGTGCGTTGCATTATGCTGGCTACGATGAGCGGCGAGTTCAGTTGCAAGTTTGAGACAACTCAGCCAAATGAAATGCTCTAAGTATTAAAGGATTCTTTTGGCACACCCAATGATGTTGAGAGGCACAAGACTAGTTATGCCATCTTCAATGCTAGAATGTAGGATGGTGCCTCTATCACTGATCATGTATTGTACATGATCGAGTTGATAGAGCGCTTGAGCAAGCTCAACTTTTTCTTGCACAAACAACTTGGAAAAGATGCAATACTGAACTCATTGCCCAAGTCTTATCTTCCATTCCTTATACATTATAGAATGTCAAAGCCTAACTACCATGGGTTACTGAGGTTACTTCAGAACATTGAGAAGGATCACCAACTCCATATGGAGTCGGTGAACTTAGTGGGAGGTTCATCTTCTCGTTCTCGATCCTTTGAAAAATGGAAGAAGAACAAGAAGAAGAAAGCCAAGAAGGTGCATGTTCATGCTAGGACACCTATGGAGGCTCAGACCCCAAAGACCAAGCTCGATAAGAGTCAAGCAGAATGCTTCTTTTGCAAGAAGTTGGGATACTAGAAGAGGAACTATCCTCAGTACATTGCCTCCCTGGATCCGAACAGACAGTGAAAGAAGCAAGCTATTGCTGGGCAAGGTATTTATATGATAACTCTTTGCAATTTCTCTATTTATGATATTACTGACTGGATATTGGATACTGGTAGCCCTTACCATATTTGTAATTCATTGCAGGGGTCATAGGTCAGTAGAAGATTCGAACAAGGTGAGAGATTCCTGAACGTTGGAGATGGAAGATCAGTTTCAGTTCTAGCTTTAGAAATTTTAAAACTTGTATTTGAATCTTATACCATTGTTCTTAGTGATTATCATTTATGTCCTAGTTTCTTTTTAAATATCATTTTTGTAGGCCTTTTGGCCATGAACAATTATGAAATTTCAATAAAGAAACAAGTTTGTAATGTCATTGTGAATGGTGTTACTACTTTCTATGGACAATTGAATAATGGTGTATATATGTTATCATAACCTATTAATATAGTCTATTCTACTGGCAAGCATCTTAGATTAGATAGTGTATCAGATATCTACTTATGGCACTATAGGCTAGGTCGTATAAATAAGAACAGGATAAATAGATTGACTCAAGAGGAAATCCTCGAAGTTAATGATTATGAATCACTTCCAATCCATGAGTCCTATCTTCTTGGTAAAATGATCAAGTCACCTCTCACTGAAAAAGGTGAGAGAGCCAATGAGATCTTAGGTCTAGTACATACTGATGTATGTGGACTAATGAGCATAAGTGCCAGAGGTAGATATGTCTACTTCATCACTTTCATAGATGATTTATCTAGATATGGATATGTCTATCTGATGAAATATAAGTCAGATTCTTTTGAAATATTCAAACGATTTCGAAGTGAAGTAGAAAAATAAATTGAAAAGAGTATTAAAACTCTTTGGTCTGACCAAGGAGGAGAATATCTTTCTAATGAGTTTCTCACATATCTAGGAGAGAATAAAATTCTTGTTAGATATATGTGCCCTAGAAGCCAAAATTGGCTGACATTTGTAATACACTTCTAGGGGCAAAATTATAATTTTGATTAAAATCAATAAAATGGATTATTTTCTATCACATATGTGTATTTAGTATATGTGATGCATCCTTTGAGTTAATGGTAATGATAATTCATATTTTCAAGAGTTGAAAATTTAAGACATGAATAATCATTATTAACTCATAAAATGCTTCCGACCATAGGATCATCACGAGGATGGTGATTGATCCAGAAGGTTGGTGTACAATCGCTTCTCTTTAGTAGATGAGTCTTGAGTCTACGGTGTGGAGACACCAGAGCGAGAGTACAGGTACTCGTTAGAGAACGAGGGCACTGAGCGTGACCACCTCGAGTAGTCATTAGAAAGTCTACCTTCTCGTCAATGACTGACTCGATGCTGCAGTAGTGTGTCTGGTTCTTTGACCTGAGATGCATCGACAGTTCACCTTGAGGGTGTTATAGTTTGACTACACCATAACTCGGTCTCCTAGCCATTCGGAATTCTGAGGTGTATGTTGGCTATAGCATGTTCATTGTAGGAACTGGATTGCATCAAGATGGAATCTATCTACCTCGGTGGTAGAGGAGTAGCCCTATGATGATCATGAGAATCAAGTCCAGAAGCCCATGGCCATGGCAGAGTGAAATAATAGAAAGAGTTTCTATTTAGGTTTTCACATCGGACTTGAATCGAATGATTACATCATATGACAGAAACTAGGGTTTGACGAGTTCACCTTAACCCTAATCTGATCGGGCTCAAGATAGAAGAACTTAATCACATAGGTAGCTACACCAAGAGGTTCGCATTCAGCTCTGATGGGTTGCCACCATATACTGCTAGGTGTCACTGGTGGATTTTGGGAGCAATTAGAATGATTTAGATGATCGATCATTCTAGCTGTTCGAATCAGAAGAGTTCTGATCCATCGAAAGGAGTTTCGATGATGTCGATGATAGAGATCATGACATATCCCATTACCATACAGAACTGAACCTAACTAGGTCACACAAACAAGGGTTTGAATCTGGTGATCATCAATTGAACTAATCAGTTCAATTGATCTGAATGAGATTCAATTAGGTTCAAGAAATCGTGCTAGCACTCGATTGAACCTAACGTTCTTCTTTTACTATCATAAATAGTTGTCCTGACTGAGCCAAAGGAGTTTGTGCTCGATCAGAGGCCTTCACTTGGTCTGATTGGAGCCTGTCCAGGTCAGAAAAGGGTTGTCTTATTTTGTAAGACAATACCTGCCATTTTTGGTCACCTGCCATTTCTTGTCCTTTGACTTTGGTCAAAAGTTGACCTTTGACTGGTCAAATGTTGACCATTGATACTTTGACTTCTAT
>QRFJ01001086.1:7500-220594 GCA_006176705.1 Cocos nucifera | reverse complement strand
TAATAGACATGGTTGCGTCTTCCCAATGCAACTGAGCCACTACAACCTACCGAGAACAATCAACCCCAAGAAGGGCCCGCATATCTACAATGGTGGAAGACCTTAGAATTAATCTTTTCTTAGGAAGATTTGATTTAGGTCTCATTAAACTAGACTTGACATAGTCATAACCATTATGACTAACCTAGTGGCATGGGTTAGCTCGGATTATTGACCACCTCAGATCAGAACTGAATCAACAAACATGGCCAGGTAAGTGAGACTGGTGGAAGGGATATGCCATTAACTCGATAAGAATGCATTCGAGTCGAGTAGCTTCCAATTAAAAACTAGTCGATCTATCTGCCAGACTTACCTTAGACACCAAATTATTGAGTCAGAACCAATTGGGTTAGCCTACAATCCACACTCTAACCACTGAGCCTGATTAGGTCTTATCTTGATCGATCACTCACATGACTCGATCTTGATCCAGACTTAATCCTATTAGGCTAATCAATATAAGCATTGTTGATCCCATCTAACCAACTCTTGACTCGGTTTGATCAACCGCTAGACCTAATTGAGCTACCCAAGCTCGAAACCAATTTTATGAACATATCTTGGATCTAAAAATTCTCAATTTTAGATCTAATATATTTCATAATCTTAATTCTTAATTAAGTTTAGGGTTCAAAAACAAAACAAGCAAATAAGATCCTAGGATTTCATGATCTAGGATTTTGCAGAAAGTAAGTTTTTAATTTTTGATTAAGGATGAATGTGCAACACCCCTACACATCATAAGAACATCCTATTGAATGGGATGAGAGGGTCTTTAAATTCTACTTTATTCTTATGATCGAACGGTCAAGGGGAATGCCTTAATCAGAAATACAACTAATCTACAAAAACTATTTAGATCTAAGCATATATCTTATATAAGGAAATTGATCCAAATAAAACATGTTTTGCATACATCTCATGTATCATGTATGCATATTTTTTAGATCTAAATTATCTCATAATCATCTAAAAAATTAAATTTAAATTTGATCTTATCAAATAAAATTTAATCTAGACCTATTTGTAGAACTATTCTACAACTAGTCTAAACATGCAACTATCATATCTCATATGAACAAATTAAATTTAATTTATTTTCTATTTGTAGATCTAATTATAACATTTATAAGATCAAAAAATAATAAATAAATAAACTAAAAAATTATATTTAATTAAATAAAAATTATGATTATACTAGACTATACATAGAATAATTCTATTCCTAGTCTAGTTATGTATCTCATACATATTAGATCTAGATTAATTAATTTTAATTTTTTAATTTTCTAATTTTAGATATAATTACATCTCATGTGATATATAAAATTATAAATTTATTAGATTAAATTAAATTTAAATAAATTTAATAAGAACCTAGCTCTGATATCAGTTAAAGAAAAAATCTTAATTTTTTGGATTAGGTTCATTCAGATCTGATTGGATCGAGAGGCATATTTTAAAAATTTTCTCTTAGATGTTAATCAGATCTGATACTTTTCAAATTTGATTTTATGATTTAATAAATAATAAAATTAAATTAAATTAAATCTAATTAATTTTATCTTGATTCTAGATAATCTGATTATCCATTGATGATCTTGCTGAAATTCTGAGATTCTGGATCTAGCCATGCAAGTGCCTGACCTCTATCGATATCCACTTGGGCTGGATCTGGAGATCTTCATATGATACGTCCACTGAGTTGATGGTAATGATAGTTTATATTTTCAAGAGTTAAAAATTTAAGACATGAATTTTTATTCTTAACTCATAAAATGCTCCCGATCATAGGATCATCATGAGGATGGTGATTGATCTGGAAGGTTAGTGTACGATCACTTTTTTTGGATAGATGAGTCTTGAATCTACGATGTAGAGATATGGAAGTGAGAGTATAGGTACTCGTTAGAGAATGAGGGCACTGAGCGTGACCTCCTCGAGCAGTCATGAGGAAGTCTACCTTCTCGTTGATGACTGTCTCGAAGCTACAGTAGTATGTCTGGTTCTTTGACCTGAGGTACATCGGTAGTTCACCTTGAGGGTGTTATAGTTTGACTACACCATAACTCGGTCTCCTAGCCATTCGAAATCCTGAGGTGTATGTTGGCTATAGCATGTTCATTGTAGGAATTGGATTGCACCAATAGGGGATCTATCTACCTCGGTAGATGAGGAGCAGCCCTATGATGATCATGAGAATCAAGTCCATAAGCCCATGGCCATGGCAGAGTGAAATAATAGAAAGAGTTTCTATTAGGGTTTTCACATTGGACTTGAATCAAATGATTAATTCATATGATGGAAATTAGGGTTTGATGAGATCACCTTAACCCTAATCTGATCGGGGCTCAAGATAGAGAAACTTAATCACACAGGTAACTGCATCAAGAGGTTCACTTTCAGTTCTAATGGATTGCCACCATATGCTGCTAGGTATAACTAGTAGATTTTGGGAGCAATTAGAATGATTTGGATGATTGATCATACTAGTTGTCTGAATCAAAAAAGTTTTGATCCATCGGAAGATGTTTCGATGATGTCAATGATAGAGATCGTGATATATCTCATTACCATTTGGAATTGAACCTAACTATATCATACAAACAAGGATTTAGATCTGGATATCATTAATTGGATTAACCCAGTTTAATTGATTTGAATAAGATTCAATTAGGTTTAAGAAAATCATGCTAGCACACGATTGAGCCCAATGTTCTCCTTTAACAATCATTAAAACTTATCTCGACTGAGCCAAATATATTTGGGCTCACTCAAGAACCTTTATTTGGTTTGACTGAAGCTTGTCTAGGTTAGAAAAGGATTGTCCTAATTTATGAGATAAATTTGAGATAACACCTACCATTTTCCATCACCTGCTAAATCTTATCTTCCGACATTAGTCAAATATTGACCCTGGATACTTAGACATCTGCCCATGTGTCTTGCACCCATAGGAGAGAACTTGGGGACTTGTCCTCCTGCTAAAAAGCAGACAGAAAGGAGGTGCATGCTTAGGGAAGTGTGCACCCCATAAGGATAAAATATGAAGTCCCATATAGATGGGACTCCAGTTGCTTCAGGAAATTAAATTAGGTGGCACCTAGAAGACTTATTTGACCCAGTCTTGGCGCCACCTAAGAAGAATTTTGAGGCTCTCTAATTTGATTGGATCAAATGATGTCATCTCATCAATCAGATTTAGATCTGATTGCATAAATGGCCATGATTGGCCAGGATGATGTGGCACTGCATGGTGCAGCCGGGTCTATATAAACCCTGCTGTGCCAAGAATTTAAGGATTCTACCTTTAGCCCATGCCACATAGCCCCTCATCTTCATTCTCTATGCCACCCTTTGATCCTCTCTCTCCTGTCCATGCCCAAAGGACTTTGGGCATGAAGAAGGTGCGATCCAAGCAAATGAAAGGCACCTAGAAAGAAAGAAGGCGGCACTGCTGCAAGAGACAATGGCTATTCTTCAAAAGCCATTTTGAAGACCTTCAAGATCAGATCTAGATCTAATTTTTGGAGAATTGATTGAGAAGGAGAAGATTTTCAAATTCTATCCAAGTAGATATCGGTAGAGGCCAGGCACTTACGTGGCTACATCCAGAACCTCAGACAAGCCTCAGGATCATCATAGGATAATTGGATTACCCAAAATAAAGGTATAATTAAATTAGATTTAATTTTTATTTTTATTTTTTTATTATTAGATCAATAAGATTAGATCTGAGGAGTTTTAGATCTAATTAGGATCTTAGAGGAAATTTTTTTTGAAATATCCCTCTTGATCCAATCAGATTTAAATGAACCTGATCCAAAAAATAGGTTTTTTCTTCAACTGGTATTAAAGCTAGGTTTCATAATTTATTAGATTTAATTTTAATTTATTTTTGATATAATAATTAGATAATTTTAGATATCATATTATATGTGATTAGATCTAAAATTAAAAAATAAAAAATTAAATAATCTAGATCTAAGATGTGTGAGATGCATGACTAGACTAGGAATAGAATTATTTTATGTGTAGTCTAACATGATCATAATTTTAATTTAATTAATTATAATTTTTAGATCTATTTATTTATTATTTTTTGATATTATGAATATTATAATTAGATCTAAAAAATAGAAAATAAATTTATTTAATTTATTCATATGAGATATGATAGATGCATGTTTAGACTAGTTGTAGAATAGTTCTACAAAATTTTTTAGAATAAATTTTAATTTCATATGATCAAATTTAAATCTTATATTTTAGATGTTTATGAGATAATTTAGATCTAAAAATATGCATGATATGATACATGAGATGTATGCAAAATATATTTTTAGTTAGATTAATTTTTATATATATGATATATGATGTAGATCTAACTAGTTTTGTCGATTTATCATGGTTTTGATTAATGAGTTTCCCTTGACCGTCCGGTCATAAGAACAAAGTAGGGTTTAAAGGCCATATCCTTTCATTTGATGGGATGTTCTTATGGTGTGTAGGGATACTACGCGTTCGATCTTAATCAAAAATCAAAACTTATTTTCTGCAAAATCCTAGATCCTAAAATCCTAAGATTTTATATACATATTTTATTTGTGAACCCTAAACTTAATTGAGAATTAAGATTATGAAATATATTAGGTCTAAAATTGAGAATCTTCAGATCTAAGACTTATTCATGAAATTGGGTTCGGACTTGGGTAGCTCAATTAGGTCTAGTAGCTGATCAAATCGAATCAAGAGTTGGTTAGGTGGGATCAGGAGTACTTAAATTAACCAGCCTAATAGGATTAAGTCTGGGTCAAGGTCGAGTCACATAAGTCATCGATTAATTTAAGACCTAATTAGGCTTAGTAGGTAGAGTCTGGATTGTAGGCCAACCTGATGGATTCTGACTCAATAATTTGGTGTCTAAGGTAAGTTTGGTAGATACGATCGACTAATTTTTAATTGAGAGCTACTCGACTCGAATGCATTCTTGTCGAGTTAAAGGCATATCCCTTCCGCTAATCTCACTTACCTGGCCATATTTATCGTTCTAGTCCTGATCTAAGGTAGCTAACAAAATGAGCTAACCCATGCCACTAGGTTAGTCATAATGGTTATGGCTATGTCAAGTCAAGTTTAAAGAGACCTAAATCAAATCTTCTAAAGAAAAGATTAAGTCTAAAGTCTTCCACCATTGTAGATGTGCCGGCCCTTCCCCGGGTTGATTGTTCTCGGTTGGTCATAGTGATTCAGTTCCACCAGAAAGACGCAATCATGTCTATTAGGCATTGGATGCTATGGGTTGGAGGATGGATTGGACTCAATATTTTGGATACAATGAGAGATCAAATTAGAAATCCAATCTATGCAAATGATGGGTCTGACTTAACTGAGGAGTGGATCAATATTTTGGACATGGTGAGATTCATAAATTAGAGATCAAGTCTGGGTGCACCATGATTAGAGAATCATTGAACAAGAGTTGTTCACTAATTGGCTAACCCATCATCAATAATTGTTAGGTGAGGTGATGAGTCAGTTGGTGGGACTGCACCATCCACTAAAAATCTATAATTATGAAGATTTTCTCATCTCTACAGAGGGAGTGTAGGGATCCACGAAAATAGTGAGAGCTAATTTATTTAAAAATTAAATTTTTAAATAAATTGATCAAGTCTTAATTACAAAATCTAACTAGAAACTTTGACTCTCTATAGAAAAAAGAAAAAAGTCTGCGTTCAATCCACTAGACCGTATCCTGGACACTCATAGACTGACCGAACTCAATTACAAGGATTGGCTCCAGACCTTCAAAATTATTTTGGATTTCGAGAAGTTGACACATGTATTGTATCAGGATTCCTCCACCTTACTAGCTCGTCCGTCTGCTAAACAGAGAGCATCTCTTGATAAATGGATGGATGAAGATAATAAGGCCAGATGCTACATGTTGGGCTCGATGTCTGATGAGCTTCCGCACCAACATGAAGATATCAAGATGGCTTGCCAAATATTGGCTAACCTGCGAGAGTTATTTGGTGAACAGGGTCGTGCAGCCAAATATTAGGTCACTAAATTACTATTTAAGGCTAAAATATGTGATGGGCAGTCAGTCCAAGATCATTGACTGATGATGATCAAGGACTTGGAAGAGCTTGAGAGGCTTGGAGTGAAGTTAGATTAGGATCTGCAGAATGATATAATTCTGCAATCCTTGACTGATGCGTATGGGCAGTTTATCACGATCTACCATATACATAAACTTTAGAATACTCTGATCGAGCTTATGAATATGCTGGTTACTGCTGAGCTTTCCATAAAAGATTCTAAAGGCTCAGTACTTTCTATGGAATAGACTTCTTCTAAGAGAAAGTTTTTTGGAAAGAAGAAGAACTCTGTGAAAAAATAGAAGGTGGAAGGTGGAAAGAAAAAGAAGATAGAGCTGAAAAAGAAAGCCATTGACAAATGAAAGTATTTTCATTATAATATTGATGGCCACTGAAAGTGAAACTACCCGACATACCTGGCCATCCTGAAGAATAAGAAAGAGACAGATCCTTCTGGAGGTATGCTCGTTATTGAATCTAACCTTATGATTTCTTCTACATCTAGTTGGATGCTTGACTCTGATTCTAGTGCTCATTTGTGCACTTTCATGCAGGGTCTTGAGGATAGCAGGAGGCTGAGGGATGGTGAGATGATCCTACGCATCAAAAATGGAGCAAGGGTTGCTACTATGGTCGTGAGAACCTATCCTCTTCGACTACTATCTGACTTAGATTTAGTACTTAGAGATTGTATTATGTGTCTACTGCAAGCAAAAATTTGATTTCTATTTCATATTTAGCATAAGAAGGCTATGTAGTTAGTTTTCTTAAGGATCATTGTAATATTCTTTATGAAAGAAATAAAATTATAAGTGATTTTCTTATTAACGATCTCTACCAATTACATATTGATGTATCTATCTTTAATATCGAGCAAAATATGAATGCCATAAGATCAAAATGACCCAGGGATAGTCCAATTGATAGGTATCTATGGCACCTAAGGCTAGGTCATATAGCAGAAGATAGGATTAACAAATTAGAGAATACCGGGCTATTGAGTCCGTTGACTTTTGAGTCATATCCAATTTATGAATCATGCCTTCATGGCAGAATGACTAAGCTTCCTTTTGTAGGACATGGAGAAAGTGCCACGGAACTACTTGCCCTAGTACATACTGATGTGTGCGGCCCATTTGATGTGCCGACTAGAGGCAACTTTGACTACTTCATAATCTTTATCGATGATTTATCTCGGTATGGATATGTGTATCTTATGAGACACAAGTCTGAAGCCTTTAAAAAGTTTAAGAAATTTAGATATAAAGTTGAAAAGCAAACTAAAAATCCATTAAGATTCTTTGATCAAATCGAGGAGGTGAAAATCTTAGTCGAGAATTCTTGGACAATCTCAAGCAAAATGGCATAGTCTCTCAATGGACTCCAACTGAAATATCTCAACTCAATGGGATTTTAGAATGGAGGAATCGGATCCTATTAGATATGGTCCGATCCATGATGAGCTTCACAAATCTTTCTGATTTCTTTTGGAGATAGTTTGTTAACTGCTATATATTTACTGAATAGGATTTTCTCTAAAATTGTTCCTACCACACCATATGAGATATGGTATGGTAAGAAATCAAGTTTGAGTCATCTCAAAATTTGGAGTTGTCTGGCTCATGTCAAAAGATAACAAACGGACAACTTAGACTATAGGTCCTTTAGAGCTCGATTCATAGGATATCCTAAAGAGTCATTAGGATATTATTTCTACATTCTAGAAGACCACAATGTGATTGTGAGTTAGCATGCCATCTTTCTTGAAAAATAGTTTATTCAAGATGGTAGCATTAGAAAGTAGATCAAGCTCGAGGAAAAAATCTCACAAGAGCAACGAGCTAAGGACCCTATGGAACCAAATCAAGTTGAGCCAATACAATCACCACCTCCTCCATCTCGTAGATAGGAAAGGGTTTTCTGTCCCCCTGAGAGGTACTTAGGTACTATTTTAGAGAAAGTAGAGGAAATGTTCCTCATAAGTAATGGGGTTCATGGTGATCCCAAAATCTATGACGAGATGATATCGGATATCGACTTCGAGAAATGGTTAGAAGCAATGAAGTTAGAAATTGACTCGATGCACTCAAACCAAATCTGGACCTTGGTAGATCTACCAGAAAGAATAATACCTATTTGGTGTAAGTGGATCTATAAAAGAAAGATTGGTGTAGATGGAAATATGGAGACATTCAAAGCAAGATTAGAGGCAAAAGGTATAGTCAGCATGAAGGAATTGACTATCAGGATACCTTTTTGCCAGTAGCCATACTAAAATCCATCCATACATTGCTTGCTATTGCAACCTATTTTGATTATGAAATATGGCAAATGGACGTGAAAACAACATTCTTAAATGGATACCTTGAGGAAGATATCTATATGGAATAGCCACTAGGTTTCACATCCAGTGATGTTGATCACAAAGTATGCAAGCTACAAAGGTCCATATGTGGACTTAAGCAAGCATCTCGGAGCTGGAATACTTGTTTTAATGATGTGATCAAATTATTTGGTTTCATCAAAAATGAGGAGGAACCATGTATTTTCGAAAAGGATAGTGGGAGCGCTATTATCTTTCTCATACTGTACGTGGTGATATCCTCCTTATTGAAAATGATATTTCCATATTGACCATAGTTAAAATATGGTTATTAAAGAATTCTCCATGAAAGACCTAGAAGTAGCATCTTTATTCTAGGAATTAAGGTCTATAGAGATAGACCAAATAGGATGCTAGGTCTTTTACAAAAAATGTACATAGAGAAAGTGCTAAAGAGGTTTAGCATGAAAAATTCCAAGAGGGGATTGGTACCCTTCAGACATGGCATTCATCTCTCCAAGAAAATGTATCCCAACACACCTGAGGAGATTGAACACATGAGCAAGATCCCTTATGATTTAGCAATAGGAAGCCTCATGTATGCCATGTTATGTACACGACCTGATATAGCCTATGCTGTGAGTGTCACAAGTAGATATCAGTCGAATTCAGATGAAGAACATTGGACTTCTATGAAATATATCCTTAAGTACTTAAGAAGAACTAAGGATATGATGTTGATTTTTGGTAATGGAGAACTCCAAGTCCAGGGATATACAGACTTGAATTTTATGTCCGATATAGATGATCGAAAGTTGACATGTGGGAGTCTGTTAGTGTGTAATGGTGGTGCTGTCAGTTGGAAGAGTTTTAAGCAGATAGTGATAGCAGATTCCATCATAGAAGTAGAGTACATCACTACGTCAGAAGCTGTGAAGGAGGCATTCTGGTACAAGAAATTCACCACAGAGATTGGAGTGATGCCATCGGATGCCATTCCTCTGTAATGCGATAATAATGATGCCATAGCCCTTGCTAAGGAGCCGAAGTCTCACCAAAAATCTAAGCACATCGAGCGGCGATACTACCTCATCCGCGATTACCTTGAGAAAGGTTACGTTGAGATTAAGAGAGTCAACTCCACAGACAATATGGTAGACCCACTTACAAAGCTGTTGGGCTAGCAGAAGATTGAAGCCCACCTTGAGAAGAAGGATTAGATTTGTAGCCAATTGGCTTTAGGTCAAGTGGGAGTTTGTTAGATATGTGTACCCTAGAAGCCAAATTAGCTGACACTTGTAATACACTTTTAAGGATAAAATTATAATTTTAATTATAAATAATAAAATGAATTATTTTCTATCATAGTGTGTATTTGAAAATGTCTATGATACATTTATTGAGTTGATGGTAATGATAGTTCATATTTTCAAGAGTTGAAAATTTAATATATGAATTTTCATTATTAACTCATAAAATGCTCTCGATCGTAGGATCATCATGAGAATGAGGATTGATCTAGAAGGTTGGTGTACGATCGCTTCTTTTGGATAGATGAGTCTTGAATATATGGTGTAGAGATACTGGAGCGAGAGTACAGAAACTTGTTAGAGAACAAGGCCACTAAGCGTGACCACCTCGAACAGTCATGAAGAAGTCTACCTTCTCGTCAATGACTGGCTCAAAGCTACAGTAGTGTGTCTGGTTCTTTGACTTGAGGTACATCAGCAGTTCACCTTAAGGGTGTTATAGTTTGACTACACCATAACTCAAACTCCTAGCCATTCGAAATCCTGAGATGTATGTTGGCTATAGCATGTTCATTGTAGAAATTGGATTGCACCAATAGGAGATCTATCTACCTCAGTAGATGAGGAGTAGCCCTATGGTGATTATGAGAATCAAGTCCATAAGCCTATGGCTATGGCAGAGTGAAATAATAGAAAGAGTTTCTATTAGGGTTTTTCACATTGGACTTGAATCAAAAGATTAATTCATATGACGAAAATTAGGGTTTGATGAGATCACCTTAACCCTAATCTGATCGGAGCTCAAGATAGAGGAACTTAATCACACAGGTAACTGCATCAAGAGGTTTGCTTTCAACTCTGATGGATTGCCACCATATGCTGCTAGGTGTCACTAGTGGATTTTGGGAGCAATTAGAATGATTTGGATGATCGATCATACTAGTTGTCTGAATCAAAAAAATTCTGATCCATCAGAAGGTGTTTCGATAATGTCAATGATAGAGATCGTGACATATCTCATTACCATACAAAACTGAATCTAGCTGGATCACACAAATAAGGATTTAGATCTGGATATCATCAATTGGATTAATCCAGTTCAATTGATTTGAATAAGATTCAATTAGGTTCAAGAAAATCGTGCTTGCACACGATTAAGCCTAATGTTCTCCTGTAACAATCATTAAAACTTATCTCGACTGAGCCAAATATATTTGGACTCACTCAGGAACCTTTACTTGGTTTGACTGGAGCTTGTCCAAGTCAAAAAAGGATTATCTTAATTTATAAGATAAATTTGAGACAACACCTACCATTTTCCATCACCTACTAAATCTTATCTTCGGACATTAGTCAAACATTGACCCTCGACATTTAGACATTTGCCCATGTGTCTTGCACCCATAGGAGAGAACCTGAGGACTTGTCCTCCTACTAAAAAGCAGACATGAAGGGGGTGCATGCCTAGGGATGCATGCACCTCATGAGGATAATATATGGAGTTCCATACAGATGGGACTCCAGTTGCTTCAGGAAATTAAATTAGGTGGCGCTAAGAAGACTTGTTTGACCCAGTCTTGGCATCACCTAAGGAGAGTTTTGAGGGTCTCTAATCTGATTGGATCAGATGATGTCATCTCACCAATCAGATTTAGATCTAATTGCATAAAGGGCCGTGATTGGCTAGGATGATGTGGCAATGCATGGTGCAGTAGGGTCTATATAAATCCTATCTATGCCTAGAATTTAAGGATTCTACCTTTAGCCCATGCCACATAGCCCCTCTTCCTCCTTCTCCATGCCACCCTCTGATCCTCTCTCTTCTCTCCATGCCCAAGGGACTTTGGGCATGAAGAAGGTACGATCCAAGCAAATGAATGGCATCAGGAAAGGAAGAAGGCAGCACTGCTGTAAAAGACAATAGTTATTCTTCAAAAGCCATTTTGAAGACCTTCAAGATCATATCCAGATTTAATTTTTGGAGGATTGATTGAGAAGGAGAAGATCTTCATATCCTGCCCAAGTGGATACTGGTAGAGGCCAGGCACTTGCGTGGCTACATCCAAAACCTCAAATAAGCATCAGGATCATTATAGGATAATTGGATTACCCAAAATAAAGGTATAATTAAATTAGATTTAATTTTTATTTTTTTATTTTATTATCAGATCAATAAGATTAGATCTTAGGAGTTTTAGATCCAATTAGGATCTTAGAGGAAAAAATTTTTGAAATATCCCTCCTGATCCAATTAGATCTGAACGAACCTGCTCTGGAAAATAGATTTTTTCCTTCAAACCTTTCTTCATTTAAAGGTTTGGTAAAAGTATCTATAATTTGATTTTTAGTTGGCACAAACTCAATAGTTATGTCATTATTTTGTACATGGTCTCTAATAAAATGATGTCTTACCTCTATATATTTTGTTCTTGAGGGTAATATTAGATTCTTTGTTAAGTTTATGGCACTAGTATTGTCACATCGAATAGGAATATTGTTACAAGTGATACTATAGTCCTCTAGTTGTTGTTTGATCCATAATAGTTTAGCACAACAACCTCCAGCAATAATGTATTCGGCTTCTACTATAGATAAGGCTATCGAGTTTTATTTCTTGCTAAATCAAGAGATCAAATTTACTCCTAGAAATTGATATGTGCCAGTTGTACTTTTTCTACCTAAGTAACAACCCACAAATCTGAATTACTATAATCAATTAAATCTAATAAAAATTATTTAGAGTACCATAAACCAACATCCTGAGTATTTATTAGATACTTAAAGATTCTTTTAACTGCTAATACATGTGATTCCTTAGGATTTGATTGATAACGTACACACATGCATACAATAAATATTATGTCTGGTCTACTTGCAGTTAAATATAGTAAAGATCCAATCATACCTCGACATAACTTAGGATCTACTATTTTTTCTTTTGAGTCTTGATCAAGCTTGCAACTTGTGCTCATAGGGGTGCCACTTCCTCAAACGTTCTCCATTCCAAATTTTTTTAGCATTTTCTTTATATATTTGCTTTGGTTGATGAAGATCTCCTCATATGATTGCTTGATTTGGAGTCCAAGAAAGAAATTGAGTTTCTCTATCATGCTCATCTCGAACTCTCCCTGCATAAGACTAGCAAATTTTTTGCACAAATCTTCATTAGTAGCTCCAAATACAATATCATCAACATATAATTATACAATTAGTATACTATTTGATTTTCTTTTAATAAATAATGTTTTATCTACATTTTCTCTTCTAAAGTCATTGTTTAATAAAGACTTACTCAATCTATCATACCAAGCCCTAGGGGCTTGTTTTAATCCATAGAGTGCCTTTTTAAGACTATAAACATGATTGAACAATTCTTGATTTTCAAAATTCGAAGGTTGTTCAACATAAACTTCCTCCTCAATTAGTCCATTCAAGAATGCACTTTTTACATCCATATGAAGTAACTCTAGAGGTCGAGTTATTGAGACAATATTCTTGGATTTGAAAGATGATTTTGTTTGTTTTCCGAATTGACATGCTTTGCAAATCTTATTCTTTTCAAAATTTATTTTGGGTAAGCCTTTTACTAAGTCAAATTAATCTAGACAATGAGTCCATGCTTATATAACCTAGCCTATTATGCCATATCCAACTAAATTCATTTATTTTAGCATTCATAGCAACAAGACATTCAATATTTTCTTTTTTAAGTTCATCAAGATCAATAATATAAACATTATCATATCTTTTTTCTATGAATTTAATGCTACCATCAAGTGAATTGGTTACTATGCCATGAGATGATTTAAATAAAATATTAAAATTTTTATTATATAATTGACTAATACTAAGTAGATTGTGCATTAAATCATCAACAAGCAATACATTTTCTATACAAGTAGAAGGTGTGATCAAAATATTACCGAGACCAATAATTTTTTCTTTACCATTGTCTCTAAATGTCACCACACCTCAATCCATTGCTTCAAGAGAGATAAATTAAAATTTATCTTCCATCATATGCCTCGAACATTCGCTATCTAGGTACCATCTTCTTTTAGCTCTCATGGATGCCAAGCACATCTATTTACAAAATCAAGTAGATTTAGGTACCCAAGTTAACTTGGGTACTTTGAGGTTAGCACAAATGGTTCCTTTTGGAATCCAAATTTATCTCATCTTTGATTGGTTTGTATTAAGCTTCTTGTTTGCATTCATTATGCATTTAAATGCTTTGTGTCCAATTTTGTTACATTTAAAGCAAGTTATGCTTTTTCTTTGATTTTATGATCTATCAAATACATTCCTTAGAGATTTTTGTTTTCTTTGTGGAATGTATCCTAAACTAGCTTTATCGAAAACCATCTTTTGATTATCAATCAATGTTTGAAGATTCTTTGAGCTAATCATGTATCTATCCATAATTGATCTTAGTCTTACTATTTCATCTTGCAGGGAGACATTCTTTTTACTAGATTCATTTAATTTATTTTATAGTTCTTTCATATCTTCTTCTACTTTAGCTTTATCTTTGGTTAAGATTTGGTTATCTTTTTTTAGTTCTTTATTCTTATGTGATAACTTCTTAAAATCACTAATTAAGTCACTAAAAGCATCATATAACTCTTCAAAGGTAAAATCTGAAATTGAAGTATAATTATTTATCTCATCATCATTATTTGCCATGAGACAAAGATTTGCCTTTTCTTCTCTTTGATATTCTTCCTCACTTGAAGAGGAGTCCTCATCATTGCTCCATGTGGTTTTGTATGCTTTCTTCTTGAATTTCTTGGAGTTTTTCTTCAACATTGGACAATCCATCCGGAAGTGTCCTGGCTTCTTGCACTCATAGCAAATGGATGGCTATTCCTTTTCTTTGCTATCTTCTTCCTTGTTAAACTTTTTCTTAGGTTCCAATCTCTTTCTCCTTCTCATGAACTTCTCGAATCTTCTTGCTATCATGGCCATCTCCTCATCATCCTCCGAACTCTCTTTGAAATCACTTTCTTCTTGATGAATGGTAGCAGCCTTGAGGGCTATTATTTTTTTTTTCTTCACCTCTTCTTCCTTCCCTTGGTTCTTATTAGCTCATGGGTCATAAGAGATCCAATGCACTCTTTCAAGCTAACTTGTTTAAGTCCTTTGCTTCTTGAATGGAAGTCACTTTTGGCTCTCAATTCTTTGGCAAGGACCTAGGAATTTTCCACACAACATCACTATCAGAATAATCCTTTCCTAAACTTTTTAAATCATTTAATATATTGATGAATCTTGTGAATATTTCAGTGATAGTTTCATGTGGTTCTATTTTAAACAATTCATGCGTGTGAACCAACATGTTTATCTTAGATTCTTTGACTTGATTAGTATCCTCATGGGTATCTTCAAGTTTATCCCAAATTTCTTTGGTGGATGAACATGTTGAAATCCTATTAAACTCATTTGCATCCAAAGCACCATATAACACATTCATTATGTTGGGGATAAATCCGCTCCTATCAAAGTTAAGCTGGATTATCAGACCTTTGAATTGGCCCATCAGTATCAGCGGCCAGGGATGAGCTTCCACCAAATCCGTAAGACCTCCTAGACTTCTTTAGCAGTCAAACTCTTACCAGACTCCTTCAACAGTCAAACTCCTACCAAACTTCTCCTTCAGTTAGACTCCTTCAGTGGTCGAATGCCTAATGGATTTTTTCTTTAGTCAAACTTCTTCAGTAGTCGAACTTCTGTCAGACTTTTTCTTCAGTCAGACTCCTTCAGTAGTCGGACTCCTGCTAGATTTTTCCTTCAGTCGGACTCCTCCAGCGATTGAACTCCTATCGAACTTCTCCTTCAACCAAACTTCTTTAGTGGTCGAACTCCTACCAAACTTCTCCTTCAGTCGGATTTCTTCAGCAGTCGAACTTCTGTTGGACTTCTTCTTTAGTCGGACTCCTTCGACGGTCAAACTTTAGATAGGCTTCACTACCAGTCAAACTCTTTTTGAGCTTCTTCGCCTATCGTGCTCCTTTTAGACTTGTCTTACCAATTGCTCGAAAAGGCCTCAGCATTGACTTATGATATGGCAAACAATGGCCCAAGCACAACTAATCTTAAGAACCTTCGAACTTCTCTAGAATGGTGTTAGCTAAGAATTCCTTGTTACCTATGGCTATCCCATCCAAACTTGAGTTGTCAAACTCTGACGGACTGGCACATCATAATAACAGACATGATCCTCCATAACAAACCCCATGTGGCCCTGAATGGCCCACTATCAGGCGGTTATGGTTGTCACTATCAGTTTGTTACGGGCTTTGCCTATATAAGGGAGCCTCCAGATACGCCTTCTTCTCTAAGCTCTTGATTCTTTCTAAAAACTCTACTAAAATCTCTCTAAGCACTCCATTTTTGTTGGTCAGAAGAGCTAACTTGATCATCGGAGGGTCTTGCCAGAGCCACCATCTCCAACTCCGGATGAGACTTATTTTGTAGGTCACCGATGGTGACTTCATCTTCTTCGACTCCAATCTCGATTTCGATGATAACTAAATTTTGCACCAACAGGATTGGCGTTAGAGGAAAGGCTTCTCTCATTCTTGACGTTTTCTTATTCTTAAAGGAGTGCCCAACAGAGATTTTTCTTCTTCCGATTTAGAGTTTTCTTCTTGACAAAGATGCCTTCCAAGAAGGCTTCAACCCGACGATCAATCACCTTCATGGTTAGATCTCATCCAGATCCACCCACCTCTATTTCTTCTCCTACATCTTAAGCTCCACTAGTTGTAATGGTGGATGCAGAGCAGTTCAACCTGCTAATCTAGTAGGTTCACGATCTCACTAAAATAGTGCAGGCCATGCAGCAGCAGCAGCCTCCGGCATCGATTCAACCAGAGCAGGCTTCTTTGGAATCTCAGGACCTCGTCTGGGGATGACCGACTTGGGCTAGTTGATCGGTGACCTTCGAGAAGGGGTGGCAGAGGATGGAGATCCCTTACTCTGATCATGACTCAACCCCCAGGGGAACCCTGCCCCCATTCAGCCAGAAGACTTTAGAGATCCACAACCATGAGGATCTCCTAGACCAAAAACTATAGGAAATGAATCGGTGGATCGAAGAACTCTGCCATGCTCCCTCCTCCCATGGCAATGATATCTGTACTGACCTTTCTTTCTTCCAAAAAATTATGCAGGAACCCATCCCGTCGAACTTCAAGCTCTCCTAGTTTGAGAGCTTTGATAGGACTACTGATCCGATCAACCATCTGGAGGTCTTTCGTACAATGATGCTGCTCCATGGTGCACTGAATATCATTCTATGCCGAGCTTTTTTTTCTACTTTAAAGGGAGCAGCGAGAAACTGATACTCGATGCTGAAGTTGGGTACGATCTTCTTCTTTGACCAAATGAGCCATCAGTTCATGGCTTATTTCGTCATTAGCCGGTGCCCCCACCGAGGTTCGGACTTTCTTATTAACGTCAAGCAGAAGAAAGAAGAGTCCATCCGGGCCTATGTCATCCGATTCAATGCTGTTGCACTGAAGGTCTGTAATTTGGACTAGTCTATCGCAATGGCTACACTGAAGGATGGCCTTTAGAAGAATGATCTACTATTCTTCCTGAAAAAGAAGTATGTAGGTGGTGTGGTGCTCCTAAGCCTTGGGAGGCCACGGGCGGAGCTAGGGTGAGGGCTCCAAAAAGGCTAGGATAGCTATGATCCTAGGGCTAGGATAGAAATTATTCTAGGGTGGAGGCAGCATGTAGCTCTCCATGGGCTTGAGGTTTGGGTATTGAGGCTCTCAAGGAGATTGGTTGGTGCATCGAAGATCTGAGATTCAAGGTGGAGCAAGGAACCAAAGTTGAAGAATCAAGACTGCAAAAGGAAGATTTTTTGTAGTTTAGTCAGCTAAGTCTCAAAGCACAGGCAAAATAGAGAGCTGCACATTCAGGACTACTGGCACGGCATAGGACTGGACCGGCTTAGTTTCAGACTGAGTCGGCTAAGTTCAACTGAGTCGACCCAGTGGAACTTAGCCAGCTTAATGCTGAGACTGAGTCAGCTCAGTGCACGGGCAGAGTTACATGAGGGTTTGTTTTGGATTAGGATCTAGGTTGATCCTAGGGATCTTAATGCCTAATTTGAGATGTCTTAAGGGAGCTAATTTCATGTATTGGGTTAGCCGGGGAGTTTTTTAGTCATGCCTAATGGCTATATATAAATACATAGGTTGTATTAGGATTTCATTATGCTATGGAATATAGACCTTTTCTCCCTCAACTCTCTTCTCTCTTCTCTCTAGTTCCAACATCAAAATCCTAGCTTCTCTTATCTTTCTTAGATCTTCTTTAGTTTGCTGGATTAACACCCAAGTTCATGCATGAGATCGGATCTACGGCTGTGGCTCTGAACAACTGTAAGAACAATAATTGGTATCAGAGTAAGGTTGAGCATGGAGGAAGTAGATCAATTTTTAGTAGAGATCAGCAGCGAGATTCAGATCTAAAGGCTTTCTCCAAGCTTCATGAGGAAGAAAGAGATCACAGGACTGCTGTCCACCATCCCTAGTCAAGATATTTCTCAGATCTATCTGTTTGTTATTATTTGATTTGGATTGATCATAAAAAATAGTGGGTTGAAGGTAGGATTAGAGAAGTTTGATGGAAAAAAAAGTTTCACGATGTGGATGGTAATGGTGGAGGATCTGTTGGTTCAGATAAGGTTGGATCTAATTTTGGAAGATAGGTCGGAGGATATCACAGACAAGGAGTGGATGTCCTTAGAGAAAAGGGCATGTGCCATGATTAAGGCTTATTTGATGGACGAGATTTTGTATGGTGTGTTGGAGGAGAGAACACCCAAAGAATTATGGTCGAGGTTGCAGTAGTTGTACATGAGAAAAAACATTTGCAATAAGTTGATGCTGAAGAAAAAACTGTATAGCTTTCAGATGCAGGAGAACGAGGATGTTGTGAGGCATATCAGCGGTTCGATCGGATGAGCATGGATTTGCTCAATATAGAGATGGATTTAGAAGAGCAGGATAAGAGTCTATTATTGTTGTGTTGGCTACCCAGGAGCTTTGATCCATTGGTGATAATTTTGCTGTATGGTAAGGAGACACTGGTGTATAAGAAGATCGTATCAGTACTCAGGTCCAACGAGCAACGGAAATGGATGACGAAGAGGGAGGTCTTCTAAGAGAGTCTTATGATTTTAGAGAAGCACAAAAAAGAAAAGAAGAAGGACGAATAGAGGGGCAGCAAGGGGTCCAAGAGATGCTTCAAGTGTAGAGAAGCACTTTAAGCGGGAGTGTTCACTTTGGAAGAAGTGCAAGGGAGGAGAAAGCTCGGATTTCATCAATATAGTCGCTGAAAGTAAAGATTTGGATGAGCTCTTGGTGGTCTTGGAGGAGCCCACAGGGTGTAGTGTATCTGAGATGGTTTCAGACAGGTCTGCAGAGTGCAGAGGGTCTGAAGGGTCAGCGACGGTATTTGAGGTACAGCGATAGGCCCAACAGTGCAGCATTGGATGGTTGGCCTCAGGGGACTCAAAGACAGAGTCAACTTCTAAGACATTAGGGAGACTTCAATTTTAGGTGAAGCACTAGGCAGAGATGGCTTCACGAGTGGAGGAAGCTATGACACGGGTTCAGAGTAGGAGGGTGCATAGAGAGGACCTATATCCCAGCACCAGTGTCAGGATTGTATAGATCCAGGTGGAAAGGATTGTGCAGGAAGATAGGCTTGGCTCTGATGGGACAGTGTCAAGTGGAGCATCAGGATATGCGGCAAGTGTCGGTAAAGAAACATTGCATGATCTCCAAGAAAGTTTAAGATAAGTGATGCAGCTGCCAAGTAGAAGGATACCTACAACTCCAAAAGTGGTGTAGAGAAATAAGCCAAGGACTTCAGTGGTGGAGGTGGTCATTCCAAAGGCCTCAAAGGGAGCTCAGCAATTGAAGAAGAATGGCAGTGGTAAGGTGAGCACGAGAGGCTATCAGGACATGCAGGGACATCAGGATCATGTAGGAGGATGTTGCCAGGTGTGTCAAGGCTTGGGCGCACCAAGATGGAGATTGTAGGTGGTGTAGTGCTCCCAAGCCTTGGGAGGCCACGAGCGGAGCCAAGGTGAGGGCTCTGGGGAGGCTAGGATAGGTGTGGTCCTAGGGCTAGGACAGGAGTTGTCCTAAGGTGGAGGTGGCATGTAGCTCTCCACGAGCTTGAGGTTCGTGTATTAAGGACCTCAAGGGGCCTGGTTGGTGCTTCAAAGACCTAGGATTCAAGGTGGAGCAAGGAACCAAAGTCAAAAAATCAAGACTATAGAAGGAAGATTTTCTGTAAGTTAGTTGGCTCAGTCCAAAATTGGGTCGACTAAGTCTTATAGCACAGGCAAAATAGAGAGCTGTGCATTTGGGACTGCTGGCACGGTACAGGACTGAGCCTTCTCAATTTCAAACTGAGCTAACCCAGTGGAACTTAGCTAGCTCGATGCTGAGATTGAGCCGGCACAGTGCGCGGGCAGAGTTACGCGAGGGTCTATTTTGGGCTAGGGTCTGAGTTGATCCTCGGAGTCTTAAGGCCTGGTTTGAGAGGTCTTAAGGAGGTTAATTTCATGTATTGGGTTAGCTGGAGAGTTTTTTGGTCGGGCCTAATGGCTATGTATAAATACATAGATTGTATTAGGATTTTATTATGCTATGGAATATATACATTTTCTCCCTTTACTCTCTTCTTTCTTCTCTCTGGTTCCAACACCAAAACCCTAGCTTCTCACATCTATCTTAGAGTTTCTTTAGTTTGCTAGATTAACACCCAAATTTATGCAAGAGATTGGATCTATGACTATGGCTCCGAGCAGCTGTAGGAACAATAAGAAGTATCCTAGAAATTTTGCTGATATGCTGGCTCGAGCTGAAGGTTACACCCAAGCAGAAGAGGCCTTTAAGCTTAAGGATAGTGAAGCCGTCGGAGAGCAACGAGCGGGCGAATCAAGTATGCCCGTAGCTAAAGAAAAGTCGAGTGAAGCTCGGCCGCACTCCAGAACTCCCTCCGAATGCAAGCGAGTTCGAACTCCTCCCTAGGCTCGAAGACAAAGAAGCCCTGATAGAAGGGCAAGATGGGGCTTCCCTCTTAGAAGGTTTCACAACAATGCTCCCCTCAATGCTCCAAAAATCTAGGTGCTGATGAAAATCAAGCAGTTATCGAGGTTGGAAAGGATGCACACTCATCCTGGCAAGCGCAATCCTAATAAGTTTTGTCTCTATCATCGTGACCATGGTCATGATACTGAAAAATGCATTCAGCTCCAAGACAAGATTGAGAAGCTCATCAGGTAGGGTAGGCTCAGTTGATTCCTACGATGTCGGCCTGGGGGATGGTAGGATCGGTTGAGGGACCCTCCACCCCTAGAACCATCAAGGAGGGAGAAGCAACAAGGAGATCGACCCCTACTTGGCATCATCAACACCATCTTTGGGAGACTTCGGTGAGGGGAGGCTAGCTGATCGATAGAGCTCGTAAAAAGATGGAGGACTGAGGAGACCATCACTTTCACCAACGAGGATGCCCAAGGGGTTCAGTTTCTGCATAACAACATGGTTGTAATCTCTTTAAACATTGCTGACTATAATGTACGCCACATTCTAGTAGATAATGGAAGCTCCATCGATGTTTTATTTTACGATGCTTTCTCTAAAATGTCTATACCAAATAATCATTTGGGACCTATGAACTCTCCACTGGTGGGCTTCATTGGTGATGCTATGCCAGTTGAATGAATAATAACGCTATCTATGGCTGCAAGGCAATACTCGAAATAAGACAGGGTACAGGTCGACATTTTGGTAGTAAAGGCCCCATCTGCCTACAATGCCATTCTTGGCCGACCTGATCTGAATTCACTTTGGGCTATGATATCGACCTACTACTTGAAAATAAAGTTTTCAATAGACAGTGAAATAGGAGAGATCAGGGAAGATCAAGCTTTGGCTAGGCACTACTACTCCATCACCTTACAAAAAAGAAGCCAACTCGACCCTTGCCCGATTGATGGGTTGGATGTCCATGACGATCTTACTGAGGAGCAGGGCGAGCCCATGGAAGATGTTGTAATCATTTCTCTAAATAATGAAAGTACGGAGCATACAGTGCAGATTGGCTCCAACTTAGAAGATGAAGTTCGAGGGTAGGTCATTTCCTTCTTGCAGAAGAATGTTGACGTTTTCACCTGGATCCCAGCAGACATGCCAGAAATTGATGCCGAAATCATGGAACATCGATTGGCTATCGATCCTAAGTGCAGGCCCATGAAAGAGAAAATTCGAGGCCATGCACTAGAAAGGCAGAAGGCAATAGTGGAGGAAGTGGATAAGCTCCTCAAAGCTGGGTTTATCTGAGAAGTCCACTACCCAAGTTGGTTCTTCAATGTGGTCCTCATCAGAAAGGCCAACGATAAGTGAAGAATGTGTATCAACTTCAAGAAGCTAAACAAGGCCTGCCTAAAGGATAGCTACCTCCTACCCAGAATTGATCGGTTGGTGGATGCAACCTCGGGCCATGAGCTTCTCACCTTCATGGATGCCTTTTTCGGCTATAATCAAATCCGGATGGCACCGAAGGATGAGGAGAAAACTACTTTTATTACTAACCATGGTCTTTATTGTACAGGATCATGTCCTTTGGGCTTAAAAATGTAGGTACAATCTATCAATGCCTGATCAATAAGATCTTCAAGTAGTAGATTGACCGCAAAATGAAAGTCTACGTGGACGATATGCTTGTCAAGAGTCGGACCTCATCCAATCATGTTGCCAACCTTGAAAAAACCTTCAACGCCCTTCGAAGATATAAGATGAAGTTGAACCTGACTAAATGTGCCCTCGGAGTGACCTTAGGAAAATTTTTGGGTTTCATGGTCTCAAGGCAAGGGATCAAACCTAATTTGGAGAAGATCCGAGCCATCCAAGAGATGACCACCCCAAAATCGATAAAAGAAGTCAAATGCTTGATCGAGAAGGTAGCATCCTTAAATTGCTTTGTCTCAAAGTTGGTCGAGCGGTGTATGCCCTTCTTTTAGGTTTTCAAGCAACCAAAGAACTTCTACTAGACTGCAGAGTGCCAACAGGCATTCGAAGAACTTAAGAACTACCTTGGCTCACCCCCACTATTGGCAAAGCCCGAGTCCGAAGAAGAATTATTCTTATACTTGGTGGTCTCTCCTGCAGCCTGGCCATGGTCCTGATCAAGGAAGAGACAAAAGTGCAATGACCGATCTATTACATGAGCCGAGTCTTGAGAGATATGGAGATCAGGTACACTAAATAGAAAAAATTGACTTACACTCCTCTAATTACAGCCAAGAGACTTCAACCCTACTTTCAGGGGCATACCATGACGCTCCTTACTGACCAACCAATCAAAGTAGTTCTTCATCGAACAGATGCATCTGAAAGAGTAGCGAAGTAGGTTATTGAGCTGACGGAGTTCGACATCAATTATCAACCTCGATTTTCAATTAATGCTCAGATACTAACCAATTTTATAGTCAAATGCACGATCTCAGATGGCGCCAAACCTAAGCGAAATGAGACCGACATTTCATGGTTGCAGTCGAGCTCCTCCGAAGAAAGAATGAACCTTTCTGAAGGTTTCTGGGCCTTGTGTGTGGATGGCTCTTCCAATGCTTCCGATGCCAGTGCTGGGCTGATCTTGATCAATCTCGAAAGGGTCATCGTCGAGTACGTGCTATGATTTAACTTTTCTACAATAAACAATGGGATAGAATATGAAGCTCTGATAGCAAGATTGAAGATAGCAAAAGAACTCGAGGCAGACCATCTCCAAGCTTATAGCCACTCATAGTTGGTAGTGGGACAAGTCAATGGTAGTTATGAAGCTCAAAAGGAAAGTATGATAAGGTATCTTAAGAAAGTAAAGAGCTTAACCTCAGTCTCCAACAACTTCAGCATTCAGCAAATTCCAAGTGCGGTAAATACCAGAGCCAACCTCTTATCCAAGCTAGCCACACTCACCCCCAACAAGCTTCCTAAAGAAGTATACTTTGAAGTATTGAAATGCCCGAGTATGAAGAAACCACAGTCTACAATGCAGATCGATCATGAGCCCTACTGGATCGATCCATTGATCACTTATCTCAAAGATGGGACACTCCCCTATGATCCGAAGGAAGCTTGAAAGCTAAAAAATCAGGCCTTTCAGTATATTTTGTATGAAGGTAAGCTGTACAAGAGATCATACTCCTTGCCACTTTTGAAATATCTTCGACATTTTGAAGTCAACTTTGCATTATGAAAAGTACATAAAGAAATCTGTGAGAGCCATCTAGGTGCCAGATCCCTATCTCACAAGCTACCTCGACAAGGATATTATTGGCTAACTGTGAATCATGATTGTATCAAGTATGTTAAAAGATGCGACCGCTGTCAAAGAAATATAAGTATACAAAGGTAGTCGGCCTTTGAGCTTACCCCACTAAGCGCACCTTGGCCATTTGCACAATGGGGGATGGATATACTCGGATCCTTCTCGATGGCGTCCAGACAATGGAAGTTCCTCTTAGTTGCGATTAACTATTTTACCAAATGGATCGAGGCCAAACCCCTAACAAAAATCACTGAAGCGAAAGTGCGGGACTTCATCTGAAAGTCAATTGTTTATAGATTTGGTCTGCCTTGGATCCTTATAATAGATAATGGGTGGCAGTTCTCTAGGGTGAAGTTTGTAGAGTTTTGTAAAGACTTGAACATCTTCTGTAACTTCACATTAGTGGCCCATCCGCAAGCAAATGGTGAAGTAGAGGTGACCAATAGGATCCTATTGCAAGATATCAAGATAAGGCTTGAAAGAGCAGGCAAACTTGGGTGGATGAACTCTATCATGTACTCTGGGCATACTGAACTATCCGAAGACTATCAATTAAAGAAACATCATTTTCCTTGGCCTTTGGAATGGAGGCGGCCAACCCGATCGATCTTAAGCTTCCATCGGCATGGGTCGTGGCCTTCAATGAGTGGCATAAATCGTAGGACCTCAGAGCTAATCTCAACCTACTGGAGGAAAAATGAGTGGAAGCCCAAGTTTGGATGGCTGCTTATAGACGAAGGATGGTCCGATACTATAGCTCCAGAGTCAACGACAAAGTATTCAAAGTGAAAAATTTAGTGCTTCGATGAGTAGCTATTTCTTAGCCCCAGAACCAAGGAAAGCTCACCCCAAATTGGAAAGGACCCTATGAAGTCAAGAAAGTCGTCCAGCCTGGGACATATTACCTAAGGATCTTGGAGGAGCCGATCTACCCCGATCGTGGAACTTAAAAACCTACGAATGTATTATCAATGATTTGATTGCAATAAAATCCCTCTACTTGAACACCCTGATCCCTATTATAAATTTGTAATGGCGAGAAAGAACTTTTCGAACTTAGTTGTGCAACAAAAATAGCCACATTAGGAATAGAAGGAGAACCTCGTTCTAACGTAAGTAAAGCCGAAGGTTTCATTAATCTAAGATGAGATGAGGGAAGAGGCCCTATCAATGGTCATAATGTATCCCTACAATTATGTTAGGAATAGGAGGAGAACCTCGTCCTAATGTGAGCAAAGCTGAAGGCCTCGTTAATCTAAGAGAGATGAGGGGAGAGGCCCTATCAACGACCCTAATGTGCTCCTACAGCCATGTTAGAAATAGGAGGAGAACCTCATTCTAACATGAGCAAAGTCAAAAGCCTCATTAATCTAAGACAAGATGAGGGAGAGGCCCTATCAATGGCCCTAATGTGCCCCTACAGCCACATTAAAAATAGAAGGAGAACCTTATCCTAACGTGAGCAAAGTCGAAGGTCTCATTAATCTAAAATGAGATGAGAGGAGAGGCCCTATCAAAGGCCCTAATGTGCCCCTATAGCCATGTTAGGAGTAGGAGGAGAACCTCATCCTAACATGAGCAAAGCCGAAGATCTCATTAATCTAAGATGAGATGAGGAGAGAGGTCATGTCAATGGTCCTAATGTGTCCCTACAACCATGTTAGGAATAGAAGGAGAATCTTATCCTAATGTGAGCAAGGTCGAAGATCTCATTAGACTAAGATGAGATGAGGAGAGAGGCTTTATCAACGGTCCTAACGTGCTCCTATGATCGTGCAAGGAATAGAAGAGAACCTCATCCTAATAGGAGGTAGGCCAAGGTCTCGTTAATCTAAAATGAGAAGAAGGAAAAAGCCTTACCAACAACCCTTATACGTATCCCTCCTACGGCTGTGTCAAATACGAAAAGGAGAACCCCATTCTATTTTGTGGAAGGAACCCCCAGCTCAGCATCCACAATAAGCATCTTATTAGAAGATAAAACAAAGAAAAATGAGATGAAGAAAGCGAAGCCATTAACAAGCATTGAATTTGTATAAGAAAAGGATGAAAAAGGTACCATTTTATTACAAATATAAGTTCAATATGAGCAAAATAAAGGTCGGCAAGATTGATTACATGAAAAAGAAGAAGAAGAAAAAAGATCGAAGCCCTAAGATGGATCGGACTCTTCAGACTTTAGGCTATCGGCCCCAGCCATCACCAAAGCCTGCTTTAGCCTAAGGATCTCCCCCTCAAGCTCCTACTTCTTATATAGACCATCTATGTACATCCTATTGGCATGTTGGAATTTGCCTTCAAGCTCTCGCCGCACTTCCTCAAGATCTCAGACTCGGCCTCAGCATCCTTGATAGCCTGATATTTGTAGGTTAGATGGAGCTTCAGTAGTTGAACCTCAGCCTTCTCCATCCCGATCTCTTCTGAGAGCTCATCAATGATCCTCTTCAAGGAGGCGATCTCCTCCAACTCACCACTTGCACTGGCTTGCCGACTACTGTACAATCACCGCTAAAAATAAGTCGCTTCATCTCTGGCGGTCTTGAGCTCGCATTCTAGTCTGGATATTTTCTCTACCCAAATTATTCTATAACTATTGTGCTAGTCCTCAGTGTCTCGTAACTACTTCTAAAGCTTGAAGATCTTCTTGGACTAGTCCTAGTCGTACCGAGCCTTGTCCATAGATCATGGTGAACTCCCCTCTAGTAGATGGATTTTTTCTTTTGCCACCTTAAGATTGGCTTCGAGAGAGCTAATCTTCACTGTTAGTGTCCAAGATTTGTCACTGGCATTTTTCTTGAGCTTGGCGATCTTCCTCTCAAAGTTGTCCTTCCAGATGTTGAAGCTTGCAGAGTCCTTCATGTATAAATTTTGGAGACGAGTGACCTCTTTGGTCACCTTCAAAGCATTCTTTCGAGAAGCTTGAAAGTCATCCTCTATCTTCTTCAACTTCTTCTTCAGATGGTGGACTTCCTTCTTTAAGCTTTTTATTAAAGGTTTTAGCAGAACTTCCTGGAGTAAGGGGTCAGTGTCGATTGGAGAAGGCAGGTTATGGCTCTAATTATTGGAGGGATTCTAGATAACACATGGCACAACACCAACATAAAGAAGGGCATAGACAAAAGTAAATTCACTTTCATTTAACTAAAACCTTTCAAGTACAAAGCAAAATAAAAGAGAAAAAAAAAGTATAATTATTCGAGGCCCTCAACCTCGATGGGTGCGGCGGCGGAAAAGGTTGGAGTGCTCTCGGCTGCCTCATGTTCCTAAACAGGCTTGGGCACCTCTGCGGTAGGTTCGAACGGACCAAGGGTAAGCTCAATAAGGGATTGATCGGCTACAGTGCCGGATGGTCCTGCTTCTTTGCCAAGATCGTCCTCATCCAAAAAGCTCAGGTCGAGCTTCGAAAGTTTTTGGGCCACCCTACCTTCGTAGAGTTCGAAGCCCTTGATGAATGCCTTCTAACTGAAGGTGATGTTCAGTCTTTCATTTTGAAGGAGGCCTTGAACTCCTCCACGACCCAAACTACCGCCTCTGAAGCTGACTTCTCCTCGTGAGCCTCTAACTTGGCAATCCTCCCCTCGACCTTTTTTCTTTCCTCCTCTAGTGCCAGAGTAGCCTTTAGCCTGGTTGAGACGAGCTCCTCTTTTTGGAGCATGCCTTGAAGACTCACAACTTCCATTGCCTTCTCCTTCATGGAGCGCTCGACTTTGGTTGCCTTTTCTTGGAGGTGACCAATCTCGGCTTGAAGATCCTTCTGGACTTTCAGCGCCTCCACCTCCTGGCGATTCACCCTCTTGAGGTGGGCAATTATTTGGTGACCCGACTACCACAGTAAAATAGCAGTAAGATAAAGGAATGAAAAGAAAAGTATGATAAGATGATTACCTTCAAAAAAGTCCCAAGAAAGTCCCAGACGAACTGCATCCGATCAAGGTCAGCCATGTGGTCCACTACCTCAGGCATGGAAAGCGATCCACTACCTCAGGCATGGCAAATTTATCAGTTAGATCCTAGATGATGTCCGAGTTGCCGAAGGGGTCGGCCCCTAGATCGTCGCTATCGCTATTACTTGGCTCTCTCGAATGAGCCTTGCAGGCTACCTTCGAAACGACCGACCTTCCCATCCCCTTCTCCTTTTCCTTATCGGCGGAAGGGTGTGATGCGTGTGTAAGCCCACCAACCAGCATCACCTCACTCTGATACCAATTAAAGAAATCATAGTATTGCTCAAATGCTAATCATCCTTAGCATCACAAGCTCCGATACCATGTTATGGAAGCCCCTAATCTTTACTATGAATCTGAAGAAACCTGTGACGTTCTCTATGGGCAGCAAACCATCGATCCTCCACCTAGATCTGTGATGGGGCTCCTCTCTCCTTGTGCTTGAGGAAGATGCCCCCCCTCTCTAGGGCTTCTTCAAGAACCCTAGGGTGGCAACTCTAGAGAGAAGAGAAGAAGAGAGAATTGAGAAAGAAAAGATCTATATTCCACAGTATTTTGAAACCCTAATACAATCTATGTATTTATACATAGCCATTAGGCACGACCAAAAACTCTCCCGCTAACCCAATACATGAAAGCACTCACTGAGCCCATGTACACCCATGTCTCCCAAGCTCTCATCCTCTGGATCTACGCCCAACCCATACATGAATTAGCCTCCTTAAGACCTCTTGAACTAGGCCTTAAGATCCCTAGGATAAGTTCCTATTCTATCCCAAATAGAATCCATGCATAACTCTACTCGCAGACTGAGCCGACTCAGTCTCAGCACCGAGCCGGCTAACCTGAGACTGGGTCGGCTCAGTTTCAGACTGAGCCAGCCCAGTTTCAGTACCATGCCTATAATCTCAAATGCAACCTTTTGTCTGTTCTATGCTCTGAGACTTAGCCAACTCAGTTTTGGACTGAGCCGACTAACCTGCAAAAAGCTTCTTTTCTATAGTCTTCAATCTTCTGATTTTGGTTCCTCGCTCCACCTTGTGTCCTAGGTATCCGAAGTACTAACCAAGCCTCTCAAGGTCTCGAACACCTAGACCTCAAGCTCGTGGAGGGCTATAAACCTCCTCCACCCTAGGACCACTCCTATCCTAGTCTGTGAGGATTTATGGTGCTCCCAAGCCTTGGAAGGCCATAAGAGGAGTCAGGGGGTTGGCTCTGGGGATTTTAGAAGCTTGGTTGGTGCTTCGGAGACCTAGGATACAAGGTGAAGTAAGAAACCAAAGTCAAAAAATCAAGACTACAAAAAAAGATTTTCTGCAGGTTAGCGGGCTCAGTCCAAAACTGGGTCGCCTAAGTCTCAATGCATAGGAAAAATAGAAAGTTGCACGTTCGAGATTGCTGGCACGGCACAGGACTGGGCTAGCTCAATTTTAGACTGAGTCGACCCAGTGGAACTTAGTCGGCTCAGTGCTGAGACTGAGCCAACTCAGTGCACGAGCAAAGTTACACGAGGATCTATTTCGGGCTAGGGTCTGGGTTGATCTTAGGGGTCTTAGGACTTGGTTTGAAAGGTCTAAAGGTGGCTAATTCATGTATGGGTTGGATCTAGATCCAAAGGATAAGAGCATGGGAGACATGGGTGTACATGGGCTCGGTGAGTGCTTTCATGTATTGGGTTAGCTGGGGAGTTTTTTGGTTGGATCTAATGGCTATGTATAAATACATAGGTTGTATTAGGATTTTAAAAGGTTGAAATCAATACATATCTTTTCTTTCTTAACTCTCTCTTCTTCTCTTCTCTCTAGAGTTAAAGCCCTAGGATTCCTGAAGAAGCCCTAGAGAGAGGGGGCGCCTCCCTCAAGCCCAAGGAGGGAGGTGCCCCAGCATAGATCTAGGTGTTGGATCTATAGTTTACTGCCCATAGAGAATGTCATAGGTTTCTTCAAGTCTGTGCTAAAGATCAGGGACTTCCACAACATGATATCAGTGCTTGTGATGTCAAGGATGATTGGCGTTCGAGTTAAATCATGGATTTATAATTTGGTATCAGAGCTAGGTGATACCTAGAATGTTGTGCACTTACATATGGTATCAGAGCCTGATGGTGCATGGAAGGGAAGGAGAAGTTGTATAAGGTGAAATTAGAAATCTGCACAAGGATTCCATGGTATGTCTCAAATCTATCTTGTTATTGCTATGGTTTGGCCAACCGAGAGCAGCAAGTTGAAGGTGGAGGTTGAGAGGATTAACAGGAAGAGATTTTTCTGAGCTGGAAGGATTTGGTGCATGATTTGCTGATCGGTCTTGGTGGAAAGATCGGGGTGTATGATGGTTATGTAACAGGTAGGGAGCACTGGAGTGCTGCAATAGCGCTTTCCTGGAGATGCAGGACTGAGAGAGGCTCAACGATGCAGCAGTCGAGGGAGGTATCTCAGCAAAGAGCATCAGGGTTCTCTAAAAAGATGGACAGTGTGGGGCTGTTGAAGAGAGGTTTCCCAAGGGGTAATAGTCGAAGGAAGGCTGAAGAAGTGACTATACGTCCTTCGGTGTTAGGAAGGCGGAGAAATAGTCAGAGATGTATTCAGCGGTTCGACCAGAGCATGGATTTGTGAAGCCTTGGGAGTGATGAAGATGGATGATCTATGAAGGTCTAGTAGGTTAGGGCTGCATGGCTGTAGAGCGACATAGAGACGAGTCAAGGAGTGCTATAGGAGCACTTCCTTGGAGGCACGAGGCTGAGAGAGGCTCGATGGTGCAGCAGCCGAGGAGTGTATCTCAGCAAAGAGTGTCAATGGTATCTCAAGGAGATCGAGTGCAAGTCTCAGGGAGAGCCACGGGGTCTCAGGGAGCGCCAGAGGTCTCTAGCAGTCGGGAGCATCATGGATCAGATTTTTTCTACAGGAGCATCAAGGAGAATCGCAGTTCAGGTGGACGATGGTTCTCTGGGTGCAACTAAAGCGATAGCAGGTGTAGGGATAGAAGAGAAGGAGCAGGGTGGAATTCCCTATGGTTCAATTGCTAGTTTCAAAAGTGTTGGATGAGATCCTGAGTTTCGGAGGTGCCTGCGGGTTGCAGTGGTATCCGAGATGGCTTCAAAAAGGACTGCGAAGTGCGGAGGGTTTCAAGGGCCGGTGATAGTGTTTGAGGTACAGCATCAAGCTCAATTGTGTAGCATTGAGTGGTTGGCCTCGAGGGATTTGATGATAGAGTCAGCTTTTGCGGCATCAGATGGACTTCAGATACAGGTGGAGCTCCAGAGAGGTGGTGATAAGTACCATAAATTTACCAATAAAAATATTAGTTTATTAATTAATTTATATTAATTTTTAAAAATTAATGATTAATTTATATATATTTTTAAGAAATTAATATTTTTATTAATTAAAAAATTAATTAAAAAATAATAAAAAATAAAAAATAAAATTTTATTATCAATGAAAAGAGTTTATTTTTTTAATCATAATAAAATAAGTTTCATACAAAATGGAGCTAAAATGGAGAAGATATGAATTTCTAAAGAAATAAAATACATAAAAATTAAATAAAAAATAACATATGGCTCAGCAGGCTCATGCGGTCGTGCCATATCAGTTGGCACGTCCAAACATGCTAAGCCAAGCCAATGAAGCCAGCGCACCAAGCCAATCACGCTAGCCGACTCAGTCGTAGAAGCCGTCAGCCGGTCCACGATCCAGGCGTGGACCGCCAGCTCAGCATAAATCGGTGAATCATGGAGCGACGCATGGTGGACCTAGACCCTTAAAGGGTTTACAAAAAATCTATCATGGCTAATAGGACATTTTGGACTTTTCACTCGGTGATAGAGGCGTTGATTCATTGCGGTGTACAGTGCAGCCGATCCATGCGGTCCATAGGAACAGTAAATGCGCGATCATGCAGCTTTGGTTGCTTGCGGTCAAGATCGAATAGCAGAGGAAATTTTCTACTTCAGGCTTCATGTGGATTACCATCAAATGGCAGTGCTCGATCTAGGAGATGATCTAACGGTCCAGAATGCTTTCGACGATAATCAGGACTCCCGACGCACGATCAGTGGCCAGATTTTCTCCATCAATGCACGATCAACGGCCAAAATTTAATCCAACCTAATTTGGATCAATACGCATCCGATTTTGA
Organism: Cocos nucifera; assembly: GCA_006176705.1. NCBI lineage: Eukaryota > Viridiplantae > Streptophyta > Magnoliopsida > Arecales > Arecaceae > Cocos > Cocos nucifera. Next base: position 188,427 of record QRFJ01001086.1, on the reverse strand, counting down.
TGATTTTTGGTCCGTTGGATTCCTACTGAAAGCTAGATTTCACCAGACTTCACTAGATTCATCTTAGAGCTATTTTAATCCAAATTCTACTTAGAGTTCTTCATATTTTGATGATTAAAAAGGCTCTTTATCCCACATTGCTTAGAAAAAAATCCTCCACTCCTCCTAGCTCTATAAAAAGGACCCCAGGCCTCTAGAAATTGACAGATCTGATGAGAAAAAAGCCAAGGTATAAGGTGGAAGCCAAGCTTAGGACTGAAGGTTGCTTCAAAGCTACAGTGCTGAGAAGAAGAGCCAGTCTTCTACACCATCTCCACTCTTATGCTGATCTACGATCTCCTTCTAGTTTTCTTTTCTCTTTTCTTTTTTTTAATCTCTTGTATTTAAATTTTGAATTTGAGTTTTAATTTTAATAAAGAAAGCTTTATTATTCTTTTCAATTCTAGCTCTTTAAATTAATTATTCTTTATTGCTCTTTCATTTTTTGCAAGTAGCTACTAAGATCTAAATAATAGATCTTAGTACCAAGTTTATTTTTGCATAATTTAAATTCTACTTTTATTTATAAATCTATTTTCCAACTTTAATTTTTTTTAAAAAAATTCTTCTTTCCTTTTCTTTTTAAAAAATAAAATAAAAAAAAAAAAATTCTAAGATTTTTGAATTAAATCATTGCCTCTCTATGGATTCGACCTGACTCATTACTCTCTTCATAACTTTTAATTAATTTAAAAAGTTGGATTTAAACTAATAAATATGGTGTCTTAATGACAACATCACGCTCTTATCAGGTTTTTGACGTCATTGTCGGAGAGGCATAAAAATTAAACTTTTCTCATTTCTTTGATTTTTTTATTGCCTACTAATTATTTTTCTTGTTTATTTTGCAGGAAAAAAAAGAGAGAAAAGAACAAAGAAGATTAGGGCTTGAACAAAACTTTCAATCCTATATGGTGAGATCATTCCTAAACCCTAAATCTCTTTCCTTATTTTTAATATTTACTTTATTTTTAAATTAATTAAAAATTATCTACTTAAACCTAATTAAAAATCTCATCACAAGATTAGAAATCCTAATTATTTAGAGCATCCATCATATCAGTTTTATTTTTGGTGATTACTGGAGGCAAGGTAAGCTGTTCAAAAATTTAATTAATTACATGCATCTAGTTTAATTACATAGAACCCCATACTTGAAAATTTGAATATGCATATCATATTGAATCAATTTAAGGGTACAACCCATTAAACAAGATAAGGTGGGGATTTGATCATCCGTCCTTCGTCCACAAACAATCAACCCTCATATTGCATTAAACCAAATCTTAACTCTTAAAATCAATTAGACATCGACGCTTAAGGATATTCGAGTTCAATAGGATAAGAAAACCTTAAAGTTGAAATGGGTTAGGATTAATCAATTTAACTGATGTCTAAGAAAGTGGTTTAGGGAAGACTGGGCCCGAAGGAACGTGGTTACTTAATTGGTTCCATTCACTTACCTGACCAACCATAATTGGTGTCTAAGGCAAGCAATGGAGGGACTCCCATCAACCTTACACTTACCTAGCCAGTTGATTGGTTGATCCTCTACTTGGAGGGCTCGAAGGTGATCTTGGTAGTTAGGAGCTATCTAGACCTAAGACAATCCTTAGTGAGGATTGATTGCCTAACTTGTTTGCTAAATCACATCAAACATAAATCAGAAATTAACTCTTCTCTCTATCATCTCTAGATTTAAGACTCCTTAGGATCTTTCTTTAGAACTCTCACCTTTCCTTCTCTCCTCTTTTCTTAAAAATAATAATAATAATAATAAATAAAAAAATAAAAAAATATATATCTTGAACCATATATTGGGTTGCACTAGTACATGCACAATAGAAGATCACTTTTACCTGACCTAGTTAAACCAAATCCTAAAATTGAAAGACTAATTCATATAAGATCAGATAATCAAATGGCTGGAAATCATGAAGAACCACCTAGACAGATGAAGGAATACTTTATTCCTTCTACCTACAACCCATCGACTTGCATCCACTTACCTAATATCCCTGCTAGCCACTATGAGATCAAGTCGACCACAATCCAGATGCTCCCATCTTTTTCTGGGAACACCAATGAAGATCCTTACAAACATTTGGATGAATTCTTAGAAATCTACTCTATGGTAAAAGTTCAGAATTTTTTTGATGATGCCCTTTAGACTGACCTTGTTCCCTTTTCTCATTAAAAGATAAAGCCAAGTACTGGCTTGGCACATTAGGAAGAACAATTCAAACATGGTGCAAGAGATGCAACATGAATTTCCTTAAGAAATTTTATCCCATAGGACGAACCTAATACCTATGAGGTGAGCCATCATGGGATTTGCTCAGCTTCTAGGGGAACAAATTCATGAATCATGAGAAAGACTTTAGGAACTTCTTAGAAAATGCCCACACCATGGTCTATCTAAGTAGCAAATTGTACAAGCTTTCTATGAAGGTTTAGGAGAACAATATAAGCAGATGGTTGATGCATCCTGTGGAGGTGCATTCATGAGCAAAAGTGAGGATGAAGCTTATACCTTGTTTGAAACCTTAAGTGAAAACTCTATTAACCATGCTTCATTATCCTCTTATGAAAGATCAATTTCTCAACAAAAATAGGCAGGAATTTATGAGATCAAAACTCCAGAACTTAATTTAAGGTAGACTTGAACATAATAGCACAAAAATTAGATAAAGTCGATCTTATTGCCTAGATAGATCAATTCCTAAACCTAGGTCAATAATCTCCTGCACAATACACGCTAGCTTCTAATTATTAGAAGATTTGCTCTATTTGTGTTAGCCCAACACATCATGTAAGTGAATGTCCCACGGCTGTACAATTATCACCTCTTATCCAAGAACAAGTCCAAGCTACTCAAGGTTACTCCAAACCACTTAATGACCCATATTCAAATTCATATAACCCTGGTTAGAGAAACCATCCTAATTTCCCTTGGAAATCACAACAGACTCAGGCTCAGACCCAAATTCCATCAGTCCAAAATTATCAAAATAGGCTCTAGTACTAGAACAATACCTATAATAATGGTCAGCCTAGTCAGTCTTCTCAACCACTGCATTATAATCAGCCCTAATACTTACCTCCTCAGCAGACCAATCTAGCCGATGATAAATTCAATCAACTTCAATAATTGATTCTAAGCCAACAATAATCAATTCTGATCCAACAACAATCAATCGCCAAGCTAGAAGCTCAAATAGGATAATTAGCTAAGTCTAGCATGAGGAGAGAACCAGGTCAATTACCAAGCCAACCAATTGCAAATCCTAAAATTAATCCATCCAATGTCTATCAACCAGCTGGATTTACTCATCCATCTAACATCCCACCTAAGAATCCCCAATTAGAAAATGTCAAAGCAATATCTGAACTTAGAAGTGGTAGGATTCTTAAGGACCCATACCAAGACCAGGTGATAAAGGCTAATACTGATGTTAGCTAAGATAAAAACTTTGAAGAAGAGGTTAGTACTGAAACCAATCATATAGAAGAACCTAAGCTTAGAACTAGTACTGATATTGATAAGATAGATAAAGAAAAGAAGAGAATAGATGAATTAGCCAAGACATATAAACCCAAAGCTCTGTTCCCTTCGGCCTTAGAAGCAGGCTCCCGTAAAAAGCAAGAAGCACGCAACAAGGAGCTAATGGAACTATTTAAATAAGTTCACATTAATTTACCCCTCCTCAATGCAATTCAGCATGTCCCGGCCTATGCTAAATTTCTTAAAGAACTCTGCACACAAAAGCGTGAGCCAGAAACCACCAAAAGAGTTATGCTATCTGAGGATGTAAGTACGATCCTGTTAAATCCAATACCTCAAAAGATGAAAGATCCTGGTGCTCCCTTAATTTCATGTCTTATAGGAGGCATAATCTTTAACCGAGCATTACTAGACTTAGGAGCTAGTGTGAACCTACTTCCAACCTTGGTTTATGAAAAATTTAGGGTTGGAGAACTAAAATCAATGTTAGTTATTTTGCAATTAGCTGATAGATCTATAAAAACACTGCATGGTTTGATTGAGAATATTCTAGTTAGAGTAGACAAATGTTATTTTTCAGTAGACTTTCTCATACTTGACATGGAACCATCCCAAGAGCTGAATCAGAATCCCATAATTTTAGGGCATCCATTCTTAGCTACTACCAATGCCAATATCAACTATAAGACAAAAGCTATGGACATTTCTTTTGAGAATCAAAAAGTAAGAATTAATGTTTTTAATACCCCAAAGTACACTCAAGAGGAGGAAGATCATTTTGTAATAAATCAGGTAGATGAAATAGTTGAATCTAATTCCTCCCTAGATTTACTGCAAGATGATGAACCCATTGAAGAAACTCAAACCCAGGAAGTGAATGCCTTGCTTAATTCACCTCAACCATCACATTTATTACCTTGGTCAGTGAAAGTTGAGCCCTTACCCAAGCAAAAAAATTGAACCATTACATCTTTCAATTCAGGCCCCACCACAACTTGAACTAAAATCTTTACCTGAATCACTTAAGTATGTATTTTTAGGATCAAAGAAAACCCTACTGGTAATAATTGCTTCCAACTTAACTACTGAACAAAAAAATCAATTGATAAATATTCTAAAAACATATAAGGAGGCCATAGGTTGGACCGTCGCTGATTTAAAAGGAATTAGTCCATCAATATGCATGCACCATATCTATACAGAAGATAATGCCAAACCAACTTGAGAGATGCAAAGATGGCTTAACCCTAACATGCAAGAAGTAGTCAAGAAAGAGGTAATTAAATGGTTAGATGCTGGAATTATTTATCTTATCTCTGACAGCCACTGGGTGAGTCCCACACAAGTTGTTCCAAAGAAATTTGGACTCATGGTTGTCCACGCTGAATGTGAAAACTTAGTACCAACACGACTTTCTACTGGATGGCGTGTCTGTATAGATTATAGAAAACTCAATACAACCATCCGAAAAGATCACTTTTCCTTATCCTTTGTTGATCAAATCTTAGAAAGACTAGCAGGCCAACAATACTTTTGCTTTTTAGATGGATACTCAGGATACAATCAGATAGCAATCTACCAAGGAGATCAGGAAAAGACCACCTTTACGTGTCCCTATGGAACCTTTGCTTTCCGTAGAATGCCATTCGGATTATGTAATGCACCTGCGACTTTTCAAAGGTGCATGATGTCAATATTTTTAGACATGATAGAACATTTTTTAGAAATATTCATGGATGACTTTTTAGTCTTTGGAGAATCTTTTGAGAGTTGCCTCAACAATTTGAAGAAAATATTAAAACGATGTATTGAGGCTAATCTAGTGTTAAGCTGGGAAAAGAGCCACTTCATGGTTCAAGAGGGATCATTTTAGGACATATAGTATCTAACAAAGAGATTGAGGTAGATAAAGCTAAAGTTGAACTAATTTCTAAACTTCCTCCTCCCACTTCTGTCAAACAAATTCGATCTTTTCTTGGCCATGTAGGATTCTATCGTCGCTTCATCAAAGACTTCTCTAAAATTTCTCATCCTTTGTGTAATCTACTCGCTAAGGATGTTTCTTTTAACTTTGATGAAAATTATCTTAAAGCTTATGAAATCTTAAGAGAAGCTGTGACCAAAGCTCCAATCATACAACCTCCTAACTGGTCACTACCTTTTGAAATTATGTGCGATGCCTCAGACTTTGCCATAGGAGTTGTCCTGGGCCAAAGGATAAACAAATATCCTGTAGTGATCTATTATGCCAGTAGAACTCTGAATGAAGCACAAATGAATTATACCACCACTAAAAAAGAGTTTCTAGCCATTGTGTTTGCCCTAAAAAAATTTAGATCATATCTATTAGGATCAAAAATCATAATTTACTTGGATCATTCAGCTTTGAGATACCTGCTCTCAAAAAAAGATGCTAAACCATGATTAATTAGATGGATCTTACTCCTACAAGAATTTGATATTGAAATTTGAGATAAGAAGGGATCTGAAAATATTATAGCAGACCATCTATCTAGGATCCTAGTTAAAGATAGTGAATCTATATCAATCAAAGAAGCTTTTCTAGATGAACAATTGTTAGTAGTTTTACATACAAAGGTTCCTTGGTTTGCAGATATTGTCAATTACTTAGTCATAAGATAAATTCCAGATGGCTAGTCTAAGAATGAGAAGGATCGATTCTTTGCTCAAATTAAATATTATTTTTGAAAAGATCCTGAGCTTTTTAGAATTTGTGCTGATCAAATCATTCGTAGATGTGTTCCTGAATTTGAATAATTGAGTATCTTACAATTCTATCATACCCTTGCTTGTGGAGGACATTTTTTTGGATGAAAAACTATGGCAAAAGTATTGCAGAGTGATTTTTATCAGCCAACATTATTTAAGGATGCCCATACTTTTAGTCAGGAATGTCTTAAATGTCAAGCCTTAGGGAATATTTCAAAGAAAGACATGATGCCATTAAGCCCCATCTTAGTAGTAGAAATTTTTGATGTGTGGGGAATTGATTTTATGGGACCTTTTCCACCTTCCAATGGATTTGAATATATTTTGGTGGCTGTCGATTATGTTTCTAAATGGATTGAAGCAATAGCAACATGAACCAATGATCATAAAGTAGTCTTAAAATTTATTCAGAAGAATATCTTTTCTAGGTTCAGATTTTCATGTGCTATCATTAGCGACGGAGGTACCCATTTTATAAACCATCAATTTCGAACTTTATTACGAAAATATGGGGTGACACGTAAGATAGCTACACCATACCATCCGCAAACAAGTGGCCAGGTAGAAGTATCTAATAGGAAAATTAAGAATATCTTACAAAAAACTATTAGGCCTGATCGAAAAGATTGGTCAGATCGATTAGATGATACATTATGGGCCTATAGGATAGCTTATAAAACCCCTATTGGAATGTCTCCCTATAGATTAATGTATGGAAAAAAATGTCACCTTCTTGTAGAACTTGAACATAAAGCATATTGAGCAATAAAATAATTAAATTTTAATTTAAACCAAGCTAGTTCCAACTAGATGTTACAATTGAGTGAATTAAATGAATTAAGGCAAGAAGCTTATGAAAATTCAAAAATCTATAAGGAGAAAATGAAAGCCTTCCATGATAAACATATTTTAAGGAAAACCTTTGAACCAAATCAACAAGTCTGGTTATTTAACTCAAGGCTTCGATTATTTTCTAAAAAATTAAAATCCAGATGGGATGGACCTTATATAGTTAATCACGTATTCCCATATGGTGCAATCAAACTCTATGATCCTAGGATTAGAAATTTCTTTAAGGTAAATGGTCAAAGGCTTAAACCATATATTGAAGGGATATCATTAAATCAAAACATTGACCAAGTACAATTAATAGAACCATAATGAATTAAATAATAAACATAGCACTTATTGGGAGGCAACCCAATATTTCTTAAATCTAATTTATTTTTTTTAGTTTATTTTTATTTTAGGCTAAGCTGGAGAAGGATCAAAAGCTTCAAGACCCATGCTAAATGAATAAACATAATTTACACCCTTTTATTTATTTTCTATCCTCATTAAGGATCATGTCAACTAAGTTGGGGGGTAAAAAAAAAAAAAATAATAAAAATAATAATAAACCAAATTTTAAAATTATTTTGAAAATTTTTTGGATAAACCATATTTCAGGAAAGAGAATCTTAAGCAAAATAAACTAGAAAAAATAATACAATTAGAAAGTATTAGCTAATGATGGTAGTGAGTTAAGAAGTAGATTACTTGGTCAGACCATTAGCAGCCTACTTAGATCATTTAAAGGCTAACAGCACTTCTAATTGCACATGCACACTAATGAAGCAAAGCAGGTGTTGATTATAAGGCTAATTGAGGATTCAATTATCACTAAAAATTGATGGTTTATATATAACTCAATTAAAGAAACTTGAATTTAAGAGAAAAGCTACCTACTTAAAATAAAAAGTGCAAAACATAGAGTATATGTGGATTGTCCTAAACTTAGTAACTGGATCTCTGCACCTAAGTCAAGTATGGAGGTTCACATCAAATAGTGAAGGAAAGGCCAGGATGCTCAGCACTATTACTCCAAAAAAAAATGCAGTGTAAAAGCTACCTTAATTCATGCACTTAACATGGGAGTATATAAAAAATTAACCAAAATAGGTGATAAAAGAAGATTCATTTGTCCTTTGAATTAACACCCAAATGCTAAGTTAGTATTCACGATAAGTGTTGAAAATCTTTAAATGAACTCTAAGAAAGTTTTTAATTAATCTGCCATGAAATTTACTTCTAAAACTCAATACTTAGTTAGTGATATTGTCTAAACTTTTGATCTTAAATCCTAGACCTATTCTTATCAAGGAGGATCTCAATGAAACATGATAATTAATCTAAACTAAATTTTTTTTTTACTCAAGGATGAGCAAAAATTAAGTTAGGAGGTCTGATAAGTACCATAAATTCATCAAGAAAAGTATTGATTTATTAATTAATTTATATTAATTTTTAAAAATTAATGATCAATTTATATATATTTTTAAGAAATTAATATTTTTATTAATAAAAAAATTAATTAAAAATAATAAAAATAAAAAAATAAAAAAATAATATTTTATTATTAATGAAAAGAGCTTATTTTTTTGATCATAACAAAATAAGTTTCATGCAAAATGGAGCTAAAATGGAGAAGATATGAATTTCTAAAGAAATAAAATAAATAAAAATTAAATAAAAAATAACATACGGCTCAGTCGGCTCAAGCCGTCGTGCCATATCAGTCGGTGCATCCAAACGTGCTGAGCCAGGCTAATGAAGCCAGCGCGCCAAGCTAGCCATGCTAGCCGACTCAGCCACAGAAGCCGTCAGCCGATCCACGATCCAGGCGTGGACCGCCAGTTCTGCAAAAATCGATGAATCATAGAGCAACGCGTGGTGGACCTAGACCCTTAAAGGGTTTACAAAAAATCTATTATGGGTCAAAGGACATTTTGGACCTTTCACTCGATGATAAAGGTGCTAATTCATTGTGGTGTACGGTGCATCCGATCCATGCGATCCATGGGAACAGTAAATGCATGATCGTGCGGCTCTAGTTGCTTGCGGTCAAGATCGAACGACGAAGGGAATTTCCTACTTCAGGCTTCATGTGGATAACCATCCAATGACAGCACTTAATTCAGGGGATGATCCAATGAATCAGAATGCTCCCGATGGTGATCAGGACACCCGACGCGTGATCAACGGTCAGATTTTCTCCATCAATGTGCGATCAACGACCAAAATTTAATCCGACCTAATATGGATTGATATGCATCTAATTTTGATGATTTTTGGTTCGTTGGATTCGTATTGAATAGCTAGATGTCACCAAACTTCATCAGATTCGTTGTAAAGCTATTTTAATCCAAATTCTACACAGAATTCTTCATATTTTGATGATTAAAAAGGCTCTTTGTCCCACATCGCTTAGTGAAAAATTCTCCACTCCTCCTAGCTCTATAAAAAGGACCCTAGGCCTCTAGAAATTGACAAATCTGGTGAGAGAAAAGCCAAGGTACAGTGTGGAAGCTAAGCTCAAGGTTGAAGGTTGCTTCAAAGCTATAATGCTGAGAAGAAGAGCCAGTCTTCTATGCCATCTCCATGCCTACGCTGATCTGCGATCTCCTTCTAGTTTTCTTTTCTCTTTCTTTTTTTCTAATCTCTTGTATTTAAATTTTGAATTTGAGTTTTAATTTTTATAAAGAAAGCTTTATTGCTCTTTTCAATTCTAGCTCTTTAAATTAATTATTCTTTATTGCTCTTTAATTTTATTGTAAGTAGCTGCTAAGATCTAAATAGTAGATCTTAGTACTAAGTTTATTTTTGTACAATTTAAATTTTGCTTTTATTTAAAAATATATTTTTCAACTTTATTTTTTTTTTTCAAAAATCCTTCTTTTCTTTTATTTTTAAAAATAAAATAAAATAAAAAAAATTTAAAAATTTTAGAATTAAATCATTGCCTCTCTATGGATTCAACCTGACTCACTATTCTCTTCATAACTTTTAATTAATTTAAAAAGTCAGATTTAAATCGATAAACATGGTGTTTTAACGACATTGTCACGCTCTTATCAAGTGGCTTCACAATTGAAGAGAAAATTTGGCATGAGTTCAGAGCGTCGATGATGCACAGTTTCAGGTGGAGCGGTGCATGCAGGTGGACAAACATAGCTCTGAGGAGATCGTGTCAGGTGGTACAGCATGTGCAGATGTAGAAATGCTATAGGTTCTCTAGAAAAAATTAGAAAAAATGATGCAGCTGCTAAGCAAAAGAGATCCTACAATTCTAAGGTGGTGCCAAGAAGCAAGTACAAATCTTCAGCGGTGGAGGCGGTCATCCCAAAGGCCTCAAGGATGCACAACAGCTGAAGAGAATTGGCAAAGGTGATGTTTGCAAAGGGGCAGTCGAGTGCGTAGGGATAGTGGGATCATGCAGGAGGGCATTGTCGAGAGGTTTGCCAAGGCTTGGGAGCACCAAGATGGAGATTGTGAGGATTTATGGTGCTCCCAAGCCTTGGGAGGCCACGAAAGGAGTCAGGAGGTTGGCTCTAGAGATTCCAGGAGCTTGGTTGGTGCTTTGAAGACCTAGAACATAAGGTGAAGCAAGAAACCAAAGTCGGAGAATCAAGATTGCAAAAAGAAGATTTTCTATAAGTTAGTCGGCTTAGTCCAAAACTGGGTCGGCTAAGTCTTAGTGCACAAACAAAATAAAGAGTTATGCGTTCGGGACTGCTAGCATGGCACAAGATTGGGCCGACTCAGTTTTAGACTAAGCCGATCTAGTGGAACTTAGCTGGCTCAGTGCTGAGACTGAGCTGGCTCAGTGCACGGGCAGAGTTACATGAGGATCTATTTTGGGCTAGGGTCTGGGTTGATCCTAAGGGTCTTAAGGCTTGATTTGAGAGGTCTTAAGGTGGCTAATTCATGTATAGGTCGGATCTAGATCTAGAGGATGAGAACATGGGAGACATGGGTGTACATAGGCTCGGTGAGTGCTTTCATGTATTGGGTTAGCCAAGAAGTTTTTTGGTCGGGCCTAATGGCTATGTATAAATACATAGGTTGTATGAGGATTTTAAAAGGTTGAAATCAATACAGATCTTTTCTCCCTCAACTTTCTCTTCTTCTCTTCTCTCTAGAGTTAAAGCCCTAGGGTTCTTGAAGAAGCCTTAGAGAGAGGGGGTGCCTCCCTCATGCCCAAGGAGGGAGGTGCCCTAGAATAGATCTAGGTGTTGGATCTATGGTTTGCTCCCCATAGAGAACGTCACAGGTTCTTTCAGGTCCATCCTAAAGATTAGGAACTTCTGCAATATGATATCGATGCTTGTGATGTCAAGGATGATTGGTGTTCGAGTGATATCATAGGTCTATAATTTAGTATCAGAGCTAGGTGATGCCTGGGATGTTGTGGATGGCAATATAGTCTCCACCTGTAGCCTTCCAAGGCTTGAGAGCACCACAAATTCTCACAATCTCCACCTTGGTGCTCCCAAGCCTTGGCAAACCCTTGGTAATGCCTTTCTGCACAATCCCGCTGTCCCTGCACACCCTGACAGTCCCTTGTGCATTCATTGCCTCCGCCAATTTTCTTCAACTATTGTGCATCCCTGAGGCTCTTTGGGATAATCGCCTCCACCATTGAAGACCTTGACTTGCTCCTCTGTACCATCCTAAAATTATAAGATTCCTTCTGCTTAGCAGCTGCATCATCTTTCTTGGACTTCCCAAGAGAACCTGCAATGTTCCTGTACCGGCACTCACTGCAAACCCTCACATAGTCTCCTCAGAACTATGCCTATCCACGTACACACGCCGCTCCACCTGAAACTGTGCATCAATGATGCTGGTACTAGGATATCGATCCTTCTGCACCCCTCTACTTTGAACTCATGTCAAATTTCTCCTCAATTGTGAAGCCACCTCTCTAGAGCTCCACCTATATCTGAAGTCCATCTGATGCTATAGAAGCCGACTCTATGCCCGAGTCACTCGAGGCCAACCACTCAATGCTGTACTACAGAGCCTATTGCTGTATCTCGAACACCATCGTCGCTCCTTCGAACCCACCATACTCTACGGCCCTCTTTGAAACCATCTCAGATATCTCCAAAACTTAAGAGCTCATCCAACTCTTCTGAATCTAGTGATGGGATCCTAGAAAATTCCACCCTAGCCTTTTCTTCTGCCCCAACACCAGCCATCGCTTTAGTTGCATCCAGAGAACCATCCTCCACCTAAACTGTGACTCTCCCTAGTGCCCCTATAGAAGAAACCTAATCCATGATACTTTCGACTGTCTGAGACCTCCTGACGCTCCCTGAGACCTCTTGACTCTTGCTGAGACCTGCTCCCGATCTTCTTGAGATGCCCTTAACACCATCTATTAAGATACCTCCCTCGACTACTACACCATCGAGCCTCTCTCAGCCCCTGTGCCTCTAGGATAGTGCTCCTGCAGTACTCCAGCGCTCCTTGACTCATCTCTGCACCGCTCTATAGCCATCCAGTCCTAACCTACTAGACCTCCATGGATCATCCATCTCCAGCATCCCAAGGCTTCGCAAATCCATGCTCTAGTCGAACTACTGAATGCACCTCCGACTACTTTTCGATCATTCTAACACCGAAGGATGTATAGTCACTTCTTTAACCTTTTTTCAACCATTACCCCTTGGAAAACCTCTCTTCAACAGTCCCACACTGTCCATCTTCCTAGAGAATCCTAATGCGCTCTACTGAGATATCTTTCTCGACTGCTACACTGCCAAGCCTCTCTCAGCCCTGCATCTTTAGAGAAATGCTACTGCAGCACTCCAACGCTCTCTGCCTATCACATAACCATCATACACCCCAACCTTTTCATCAAGATCGATCAGCAAATCATGCACCCAATCCTTCCATTCCAAAAAAATCTCTTCCCGTTAATCCTCTCAACCTCCACCTTCAACCCGCTACTTTCGATTGGCCAAACCATAGCAACAAAAAAATTAGAGCTGAGACATACCATGGAATCCTTGTGCAGATTTTTGATTTTATCTTGTATGACTTCTCCTTCCCTTACATGCACCATCAGGCTCTGATACCAAAATATATGTTAGATATGTGTGCCCTAGAAGCTAGAATTGGCTAACACATGTAATATACATCTAAGGACAAAATTATAATTTTGACTATAAATAATAAAATAAATTATTTTCTATCACAGTGTATATTTAAAAGTGTCTGTGATACATCTCTTGAGTTAATGGTAATGATAGTTCATATTTTCAAGAGTTGAAAATTTAAAACATGAATTTTTATTATTGACTCATAAAATGCTTCCGACCGTAGGATCATCATGAGGATGGTGATTCATCCGGAAGGTTGGTGTACGATCATTTCTTTAGGATAGATGAGTCTTGAGTCTACAGTGTAGAGACACTGGAGTGAGAGTACGATACTCACTAGAAAATAAGGGCACTGAGCATGACCACCTCGAGCAGTCATGAGGAAGTCTACCTTCTCATCAATGACTGGCTCGAAGTTGCAGTGGTGTGTCTGGTTCCATGACCTGAGGTGCATCGATAGTTCACCTTGAGGATGTTATAGTTTGACTACACCATAACTCAGTCTTCTAGCCATTCGAAACTTTGAGGTATATGTTGGCTATAGCATGTTCATTGTAGAAATTGGATTGCACCAATAGGGGATCTATCTACCTCAGTAGATGAGGAGCAGCCCTATGATGATCATGAGAATCAAGTCCATAAGCCCATGGCCATGGTAGAGTGAAATAATAGAAAGAGTTTCTATTAGGATTTTCACATTGGACTTGAATCGAATGATTAATTCATATGACGAAAATTAGGGTTTGATGAGATCACCTTAATCCTAATATGATTGGGACTCAAGATAGAGGAACTTAATCACATAGATAACTACACCGAGAGGTTTATTTTCAGTTCTAATGGGTTGCCACCATATGCTGCTAGGTGTCACTGATGGATTTTTGGAGCAATTAGAATGATCTAGATGATCGATCATGCTAGTTATCTGAATTAGAAAAGTATCTCTATTTTATAGATAATATAAATAAAAATATGACAAACATAATAATAATAATTTATTTACTAATAGAACATTATAACTCTATAAATTTAAATATCTAAAATCTATTAAATATTTCTTAAAAGTTTGGAAGAGTTTATTTTAAAACTATGGCTTTCCAAAATAACAAATACATAACCTATTAATAATGCAAACCAACCATTCAATTTAACGCCCAACCATTAAATACTTATAGAGATACTTACGAATATACATATGTCAATATATATTAATATATAGATATACTTAGATAAAAAAATTAAGAACCTACACTAACTTTCTTGGATTCTGTATCCAAAAAATCTCCTATCCCTTTCTATTTGTGGATGCAATCAAAAAGCATTGCAATAGCAGGTCTTGCACCATTCTCTTGGGTCTGCAACAATTTATGATATCATAAACTGATGATTGAATATAAACATCAATAATAATAAAGAAATAATTAATAAAATACCATCTTCCTCTTGTGCATCATAAAAGGAATAGAACCCCCTGAATGCTTGGAGATCGATCCCTCCTTTTGCTTTATTTGATTTTTTCTACCAGCTTTAGACTTCTACTGCCACTTATCCTTAAGCCAATATCTCTGATGCAACTCATACCATATCTCTTACTTCATCCAACTTGGATGAACTTTACCAATTGTGTCTGCAAGTGTGGCTCATGGACTTGTATCTTTTAACTCATCAATACATTTTTTTCTCGCCTCACTCATCATTCCAGTAAGTAGACATCTATTGGCACTTACCCAATATATTCTAACATTATAATCTTCTACTGGAGACCACCTATATCGTACCTACAAAAAACATCGAAGATTTATGTAGTGTTATTATAATAACTTATGTTATGACCTAAATAAAAATCTAATATAATACCTCAAATCTGTGCAATAACTCATCCTTGGTTAACACTTGTAATACACATCTAAGGATAAAATTATAATTTTGACTATAAATAATAAAATAAATTATTTTCTATCATAGTGTGTATTTGAAAGTGTCTGTGATACATTTCTTGAGTTAATAGTAATGATAGTTCATATTTTCAAGAGTTGAAAATTTAAGACATGAATTTTCATTATTGACTCATAAAATGCTCTCGACTGTAGGATCATCATGAGGATGGTGATTGATCTGAAAGGTTGATGTACGATCGCTTCTTTATGATAGATGAGTCTTGAGTCTACAGTATAAAGATATCGAAGCGAGAGTACAGGTACTCGCTAGAGAATGAGGGCACTGAGCGTAACCACCTCGAGCAGTCATGAGAAAGTCTACCTTCTCATCAATGACTAGCTCAAAGCTGTAGTGGTGTATCTGGTTCTTTGACCTAAGGTGCATCGACAGTTCACCTTGAGCGTGTTATACTTTGACTACACCATAACTCGATCTCCTAGCCATTTAGAATCCTAAGGTGTATGTTGGCTATAGCATGTTCATTATAGAAATTGGATTGCACCAATAGGAGATCTATCTACCTCGGTAAATGAGGAGTAGCCATATGATGATTATGAAATCAAGTCCATAAGCCTATGGCCATGGTAGAGTGAAATAATAGAAAGAGATTCTATTAGGGTTTTTCACATTGGACTTGAATCAAAAGATTAATTCATATGACAAAAATTAGGGTTTGATGAGATCACCTTAACCCTAATCCAATCAGGGCTCAAGATAGAGGAACTTAATCACACAGGTAACTGCATCGAGAGGTTTGCTTTCAATTCTGATGGATTGCCACCATATGCTGCTAGGTGTCACTGGTGGATTTCAAAAGCAATTAGAATGATTTGGATGATCGATCATACTAGTTATCTGAATCAAAAAAGTTCTGATCCATCGGAAGGTGTTTCGATGATGTCGATGATAGAGATCATGACATATTCCATTACTATACGGAACAAAACCTAACTGGATCATACAAACAAGGGTTTGGATCTAGATATCATCAATTGGACTAACTCAGTTCAATTGATTTGAATAAGATTCAATTAGGTTTAAGGAAATCATGTTGGCATACGATTGAGCCTAATGTTCTCCTTCAACAATCATTAAAAGTTGTCTCGACTCGGCCAAATATGTTTGGGCTCACTTAAGAACTTTTACTTGGTCTGACTAGAGCTTGTCTAGGTTAGAAAAGGGTTGTCTTAATTTGTGAGATAAATTTGAGATAATACTTACCATTTTTTATCATCTGCTAAATCTTATCTTTTGATTTTGGTCAATCGTTGACCTTTGACACTCAGACATCTGCCCATGTGTCATGCACCCATAGGAGAGAAGATGGGGCTTTGTCCCCCTGCTGAAAAGAAGAAAGGGTGGGGGTGCATGCCTAGGGAGGCATGCATCCAAAGAGGATGATGCCTGGAGTTCCATACAGATGGGACTCCAGGTTGCTTCATGCTCTCTACTTGGGTGGCACTAAAGAGTCTTCTTTGACCAGTCTTAGCACCACCTAAGGAGGTTTGTAAGGGACTCTAATCTGATTGAATCAGATGATGTCATCCCATCAATTAGATTTAGACCTGATTAAATAAAGAGCCATGATTGGAAGGACCAAAAAAAAAAATGGAAAAGGATCATAAGCTTCAAGACTCATGCTAAAAAAATAAACATAATTTACATCCTTTTATTTATTTTCCCTCTCCATTAAGGATAATGTCAATTCAGTTGGGGGGTAAAATATATATATATATATAATAAATAAATAAAAATTAAAATAAAATAAAAAAATTTAAAAAAAATAAAAATAATAATAATAAAAAATTATATATATAATAATAATCAAACTTTAAAACTATTTTGAAAATTTTGGATAAACCATATTTCAGGAAAGAGAATCTTAAGCAAAATAAACTAGAAAAAATAATAAAGTTAGAAAGTATTAACTAATAATGGTAGCAAGTTAAGAAGCAGATTACTTGGCCAGACCATTAGCAGCCTACTTACATCATTTAAAGGCTAACAGCACTTCTAATTGCACATGCACACTAATGAAGCACAGTAGATGTTCATTATAAGGCTAATTGAGGATTCAATTATCATTAAAAATTGGTGGTTTATATTTACCTCAACTAAAAAAACTTGAATTTAAGAAAAGAGCTATCTGCTTAAATAAAAAGTGCAAAATATAGAGTATATGTGGATTGCACTAAACTAGAATCCTGCACCTAAGTCAAGTGTAGAAGTTCACATCAAACGATGAAGGAAAGGCCAGGATGCTCAGCATAATTTTTTAAAAAAAAAAAAGAAAAAAAAATGAAAAAGCAGTATGAAAGATATCTTAATTCATGCACTTAACTTGGGAGTATATAGAAAACTAACCAAAATAGGTGATAAAAGAAGATTTGTTTGTTCTTTGAATCAACACCCAAATGCTAAGTTAGTATTCACGAAACCAAGTATTGAAAATCTTTAAATAAACTCTAAGAAAATTTTTGATTAATCTGTCATGAAATTTACTTCTGAAACTCAATACTTAGCAGTGATACTGTTTAAACTTTTGATCTTAAATCCTAGATCTATTCTTGTGAAGGAGGATCTCAACGAAATATGGTAATTGATCTAAATTAAATTCTTTCTTTACTGAAGGATGAGCAAAGCTTAAGTTGGGCGATGTGATAAGTACCATAAATTTACCTATAAAAGCATCAATTTATTAATTAATTTATGCTTATTTTTAAAAATTAATAATTAATTGATACATATTTTTAAGAAATTCATATTTTTATTAATTAAAAAATTAATTAAAAAATAATAAAAAGAAAAAAGAAAATTTTAATATCAATAGAAAGAGCTTATTTTTTTAATCATAATGAAATAAGTTTCAAGCAAAACGAAGTTAAAATGGAAAAGATATGAATTTCTAAAGAAATAAAATAAAAAAAATTAAATAAAAAATAACATACGGCTCAGTCGGCTCAAGCCGCCATGTCACAGCGGTCGATGCGTCCAAGCGTGCCGAGCCAAGCCGACCAAGCCGGCACGTCAAGCCAGCCACGCTAGTCGACTCAAGCCCAAAAGCCACCCGTTGGTCTACAGCATAGTGTGAACCGCCAACTCAGCAAAAACAGGCGAATCAAAGCTTGCCACATGGTGGACCTAGACCCTTAAAGAGTTTACAGAAAATCCATCATGGCTCACAGGGCAATCTGGTCTTTTCATTCGATGACAGGAGCGCTGATTGGCTATGATGTGCGGTACGACCGGTCCATGCGGTCCATGGGAATAGTAAATGCACGATCGTGTGGTGGTGGTTGCTTGCAATCAAGATCAAACGATCAAGGTTTATTCCAACTCTGATTTGATTTCTGATTTCATTCGGATTGCCATCGGACAGTAGCGCTTGATTCCAGCTTCAATCTGACGGTCCAAAAAGCTCCCGATGGTGATTAGACTCTTAGGTGCGTGATCAATGGCCTAATTTCCTCCATCAAGCATGATCCAATGGTTAGAATTTAATCCGACTTGATCTGAGCCATTATACATCTATTTTTGGTATTTTTGGAAGCATCGAATCACCATCTGATGGCCAAAATTAAAAAAACTCAATAGAATTTGTTCAGGGGCTATTTTAATCCAAATTTCACTCAAATTTCTTCCTATTTTGAGGAGGTGGGTATGAGGACTGATTATAATACAGTGGTTGAGAAGACTGACTAGGTTGTCCTTTATTATAGGCATAGTTCTGGTACTGGGGCCTATTTTGATAATTTTGGACTGGTGGGATTTGGGTCTGAGCCTGAGTCTGTTATGGTTTCCAAAAGAAATTAGTATGGTTTCTCCAATCAGGGTTATATGAATTGGAATATGGGTCATTAAGTGGTTTGGAGTAATCTTGAGCAGCTTGAACTTGTCCTTGGATAAGAGGTGGTAATTTTGCAGCCATGGGACATTCGCTTACATGATGTGTTGGACTAGCACAAATAGAGCAAATCTCCTGATAATTAGAAGCTGGTGTGTATTATGCAGGAGATTGTTGATCTAAATTTAGGAAAAATCTAATTTCTGGGCAATAAAATTGACTTTATCTAATTTTTGTGCTATTATGTTCAAGTCTGTCTTAGAATTAAGTTCTGGAGCTTTGATCTCATAAATTTCTGCCCATTTTTGTTGAGAAATTGATCTTTCATAAGAGGATAATAAAGCATGGTTAATAGAGTTTTCACTTAAGGTTACAAACAAGGTATAAGCTTCATCCTCACTTTTGCTCATGAATGCACCTCCACAGGATGCATCAACCATCTGCTTATATTGATCTCCTAAACCTTCATAGAAAGCTTGTATAATTTGCCACTTAGATAGACTATGGTGTGGGCATTTTCTAAGAAGTTCCTTAAGTCTTTCCCATGATTCATGAATTTGTTCCCCTAGAAGCTGAGCAAATCCTATAATGGCTTGCCTCATAGTATTGGTTCGTCCTATGGGATAAAATTTCTTAAGGAATTCATGTTACATCTCTGCCCATATCTAAATTGTTCTTCCTAATATACCAAGCCAGTACTTGGCTTTATTTTTTAATGAAAAAGGGAACAAGGTTAGTCTAAGGGCATCATCAAAAAAATTTTGAATTTTTACCGTAGAGCGGATTTCCAAAAATTCATCCAGATGTTTGTAAGGGTCTTCATTAGTGTTCCCATAAAAGGATGGGAGCATCTAGATTGTGGTCGACTTGATCTCATAGTGGCTAGCAGGGATATCAGGTAAGTGGATGCAAGTCGATGGGTTGTAGGTGGAAGGAATAAAGTATTCCTTCAACTGTCTAGGTGGTTCTTCATAATTTTCAGCCATTTGATTATCTGGTCTTATATGAATTAGTCTTTCAATTTCAGGATTTGGTTTAACTAGGTCAGGTAAAAGCGATCTTCTATCATGCATGTACTAGTACAACCTGATATATGGTTCAAGATAATATTTTTTTATTATTTTTTTTATTTTATTATTATTATTATTTTAAAAAAAGAGGAGAGAAAGAAAGAAGTGAAGGGAAATCCTGATTTCCCGGTCCAGGTTCGTCCAGATCTGATTAGATCAAGAGATATATTTCAAAAATTTTCTCTTGATCTCAATCATATCTTGATATATTTCAGATCTGATTCTTATTATTTTAATAAATAAAATAAAATAAGATAAATTAAATCAAATTTAATTTATCTGATTTGGGTAATCCTATTACCCTGTAGATGATCTTGATTGCAGCGGAAGGTTCTGGATCTAGCCACGCAAGCGCCTAGCCTCTACCGGTATCCACTCAGGTTGGATCTGGAGATCCTCTTCTTCTCTATCATGCCTCCAAAAATCAGATCTGGATCTGATCTGGAGGATCTTCAAAACTCTTTTGAAGATCTGCAGTCGTCCTTTTGCAGCAGCGCAGCCTTCTTGCTTTTGATCGCCTTTCCTTGATCTGAATCGCACCAACCTAAGTCCAAAACACTTTTGGACGTGGAGAGCAAGGGGAGAAGAGACTATGGCATGGAGAAGGAGGGGAGAGGCAGCCTTGGGGCGTGGGGTTTCTCAATTGAATTGCATTCAATTAGGGTTGGGCGCAGGGTCTTATTTATAGACCTCTTGTGATCCAACTCCTCTTCCTCTCAACCAATCACAACCCTTTGTGAAATCAGATCTAAATCTGATTGGTTGGAATAGAGACCCCTGGATTCCTCCTTAGAGGGTGCCTAAGACCAGTCAAACTGGATTCTTAGTAGAACTCTGATTGGAATCCAAAAGGGAGGTGGAGTCCTTGTCCAACAAGGACTCCTAGGCGCCTCCTACTTGGGCTCACGCCACCCTTGGCGTGCGCCCTTCTCCTTGCCAGGTTCTGGCAGGGGGACAGGCCCCCACCAGCTCTCCAATAGGTGCATGACATGTGGTCAAAAGTCAAAGGGTCAATGGTCAACGTTTGACCAGTCAAAGGTAGACTTTTGACCAAAGTCAAAGAACAAGAAATGGCAGGTGACCAAAAATGGCAGGTAATGTCTTACAAATAAGACAACCTATTCTGACTTGGACAACCTCCAGTCAGACCGTATGAAGGCCTCTGATTGAGCACAAACTCCTTTGGCTCAGTCAGGACAACTTATTTATGATAGTAAAAGAAGAACGTTAGGTTCAATCGAGTGCTAGCACGATTTCCTTGAACCTAATTGAATCTCATTCAGATCAATTGAACTAGATCAGTTCAATTGATGATCACCAGATTCAAACCCTTGTTTGTGTGACCCAGTTAGGTTCAGTTCTGTATGGTAATGGGATATGTCATGATCTCTATCATAGACATCATCGAAACTCCTTTCGATGGATCAGAACTCTTCTGATTCGAACAGCTAGAATGATCGATCATCTAAATCATTCTAATTGCTCCCAAAATCCACCAGTGACACCTAGCAGTATATGGTGGCAACCCATCAGAGCTGAATGCGAACCTCTTGGTGCAGCTACCTGTGTGATTAAGTTCTTCTATCTTGAGCCCCGATCAGATTAGGGTTAAGGTGAACTCGTCAAACCCTAGTCTCTGTCATATGATGTAATCATTCGATTCGAGTCCAATGTGAAAATCTAAATAGAAACTCTTTCTATTATTTCACTCTACCATGGCCATGGATTTCTGGACTTGATTCTCATGATCATCATAGGGCTGCTCCTCTACCACCGAGGTAGATAGATTCCATCTTGATGCAATCCAGTTCCTACAATGAACATGCTATAGCCAACATACACCTCAGGGTTCCATATGGCTAGGAGACCGAGTAATGGTGTAGTCAAACTATAACACCCTCAAGGTGAACTGCCGATGCATCTCAGGTCAAAGAACCAGACACACTACTGCAGCATCGAGTCAGTCATTGACGAGAAGGTAGACTTCCTAATGACTACTCGAGGTGGTCACGCTCAGTGCCCTCGTTCTCTAACGAGTACCTGTACTCTCGCTCCGGTGTCTCCACACCGTAGACTCAAGACTCATCTACTAAAGAGAAGCGATCGTACACCAACCTTCCGGATCAATCACCATCCTCGTGATGATCCTATGGTCGGGAGCTGTTTATGAGTTAATAATGATTATTCATGTCTTAAATTTTCAACTCTTGAAAATATGAATTATCATTACCATTAACTCAAAGGATGTATCACAGACACTAAATACACATATGTGATAGAAAATAACCCATTTTATTAATTATAGTCAAAATTATACAATTTTGCCCCTAGAAGTGTATTACAAGTGTCAGCCAATTCTGGCTTCTAGGGCACATATATCTAACAATCTCCCACTTGTCCTAAAGCCAATTGGCTACAAGTCTAAGTCCCATCTTCTCAAGGTGGGCTTCGATCTTCTGCTGGCCCAACGGCTTTGTAAGTGGGTCTGCCACATTATCTGCGGAGTTGACTCTCTTGACCTCAACGTAACCTTTCTCAAGGTAATCGCGGATGAGATGGTATCACCGTTTGCTTGGAACTCTTCCAGCACATTGCACACAAACAGTCTGCCAGATGTCGACTTTCGATCATCTATATCGGACATGAAGTCCGAGTCTGTGTATCCCTGAACTTGGAGTTCTCCATTACCAAAGACCAACATCATATCCTTAGTTCTTCTCAAGTACTTAAGGATACATTTCACAGAAGTCCAGTGTTCTTCACCTGGATTTGACTGATATCTGCTTGTGACACTCACAGCATGGGCTATATCAGGTCGTGTACATAGCATGGCATACATGAGGCTCCCTATTGCAGAAGCATAAGGGATCTTGCTCATGCGTTCTATTTCCTCAGGTGTGCTGGGGCACATCTTCTTGGAAAGATGAATACCATGTCTGAAGGGTATTAATCCCCTCTTAGAGTTTTCCATACTAAACCTCTTTAGTACTTCCTCTATGTACATCTTCTGTGAAAGTCCTAGCATCCTATTCGGTCTATCCCTATAGACCTTAATTCCTAGAATAAAGGATGCTTCACCTAGGTCTTTCATGGAGAATTCCTTGGACAACCACATCTTGACTGATGTCAACATGGGAATATCATTCCCAATAAGGAGGATGTCATCCACGTACAATACGAGGAAGACAACAGCGCTCCCACTGACCCTTTTGAAAACACATGGTTCCTCTTCATTTTTGATGAAACCAAACTTTTTGATCACATCATTGAAACGAGTGTTCCAGCTCCGAGATGCTTGCTTAAGTCCATATATGGACCTTTGCAGCTTGCAAACCTTGTGATCAGTATCACTGGATGTGAAACCTAGCGGCTGTTCCATATAGATATCTTCCTCAAGATATCCATTTAGGAATGCCGTTTTCACGTCCATTTGCCATATTTCATAATCGAAATAGGCTGCAACAGCAAGCAATGTGCGGATGGATTTTAGCATAGCTACCGGGGAAAAGGTATCCTGATAGTCAATGCCTTCACGTTGACTATAACCTTTTGCCACCAGTCTAGCCTTGAATGTCTCCACATTCCCATCTGCACCAATCTTTCTCTTGAAGATCCATTTACACCCAATAGGTACTATACCTTCTGGTGGATCTACCAAGGTCCAGACTTGGTTTGAGTGCATCGAGTCAATTTCTGACTTCATTGCCTCAAGCCATTTCTCGGAGTCGATATCTGATATCGCCTCGTTGTAGGTTTTGGGATCATCACCATGAGCACCATTACCTATGAGGAACATTTCCTCTACATCCTCTGAAATAATACCTAAGTATCTTTCAGGGGGACGGGAAACTCTTTCCGATCTACGAGGTGGAGGAGGTAGTGTTCTTATTGGCTCAACCTGATTTGGTTCCACTTGGTCCTTAGCTCGTTCTGCTTGTGAGACTTTCTCATCAAGCTTAATCTGCTTTCCAATGCCGCTATCTTGAATAAACTATTTTTCAAGAAATATGGCATGTCGACTCACAATCACATTGTGGTCTTCTGGAATGTAGAAATAGTATCCTAATGACTCTTTAGGATATCCTATGAATCGAGCTCTAAAGGACCTAAACTCTAACTTGTCCGCTTGTTGTCTTTTGACATGAGCCGGACAACCCCAAATTCTGAGATGACTCAGACTTGGTTTCTTACCGTGCCATATCTCATACGGTGTGGTAGGAACGGTTTTAGAGGGAACCCTATTCAGTAAATAGATTGAAGTTAATAATGAATGTCCCCAAAGAAAATCAGGGAGGTCTGTGAAGCTCATCATGGATCGAACCATATCCAATAGAGTCCGATTTCTCCGTTCTGAAACCCCGTTGAGTTGAGGTGTTCCTGGTGGAGTCCATTGAGAGACTATGCCATTTTCCTTAAGATAGTCTAGGAATTCCCGGCTAAGGTATTCACCTCCTCGATCTGATCGAAGAACCTTAATGGGTTTTCCAGTTTGTTTTTCTACTTCATGTCTGAATTCTTTGAACTTTTCAAAAGCTTCAGACTTGTGTCTCATAAGATACACATACCCATACCTAGACAGATCATCGGTAAAGGTAATGAAGTAGACAAAATTGCCTCTAGCCGGCACATCAAATGGGCCGCACACATCAGTATGTACTAGGGCAAGGAGATCTGTGGCCCTCTCCCCATGTCCAACAAAAGGGAGTTTAGTCATTTTGCCTTGAAGACAAGATTCACAAGTTGGATATGACTCAAAAGTCAATGGACTCAATAGCCCATTTTTCTCCAATTTGTTAATCCTATCTTCTGCTATATGACCTAATCTCAGGTGCCATAGATATCTGTCGTTTGGACTATCCCTAGGTCGTTTGGCATTCACGTTTTGCTCGATAGTTAAAATAGGTACATCAATATGTAACTGATAAAGACCATTAATAAGGAAACCATTTGCAATTTTATTTCTTTCATAAAGAATGTTACAATGGTCCTTAAAGAAGGTGATCACATAACCTTCTTGTGCTAAGCATGAAACAGAAATCAAATTCCTGCTAGCTGCAGGCACATAATAACAGTCTTTTAAAACTAAGTCTAAACCAGATGGTAATCGAAGAGGGTATGTTCCCACGGCTACTGCAGCAACTCTTGCTCCATTACCGATGCGTAGGATCATGTCTCCATCCCTCAGCCTCCTGCTATCCTCAAGACCCTGCATAGAAGTGCACAGATGAGCACTAGAACCAGAGTCAAGCACCCAACTGGATGCAGAAGAAACCGTAAGGTTAGACTCAATAACGAGCATACCTCCAGAAGGACCTTCCTTCTTGTTCTTCAGGGTGGCCAGGTAAGTAGGGCAGTTCCGCTTCCAATGGCCGTCGCTGTTGCAATGGAAACACTTTCCTTTGCCATCGACCTTTTTCTTCGGTTCTGCCTTCTTCTTCTTTGATCCTTCCTACCTTTTGCTTTTTCACAGACTTCTTTTTCTTTCCATAAGACTTTCTTTTGGAAGAAGTCCGTTCCATAGCAAGAACTGAGCCTTTAGAACCTTTCATAGAAAGCTCAGCGGTAACCAGCATATTCATCAACTCGGCCAAGGAATTTTGAAGTTTATGCATGTGGTAATTCATGATGAATTGCCCATATGCATCAGTCAAGGATTGCAGAATAATATCGTTCTGCAGGATCCAAGTCCAACTTCACACCGAGCTTCTCAAGCTCTTCCATGTCCTTGATCATTGTCAGACAGTGATCTTGGACTGACTGCCCATCACGCATCTTAGCCTTAAAAAGTCATTTCGTGACTTGATATTTGGCTGCGCGACTCTGTTCACCAAACATCTCCTGCAGGTGAGCCAACATTTGGCGAGCAGTCCCGATATCTTCATGTTGGCGCTGGAGCTCATCAGACATCGAGCCCAACATGTAGTATCTGGCCTTATTATCTTCGTCAATCCATTTTTCCAGAGACGCTCTCTGTTCAGTGGATGGACGAGCTGGTAAGGTGGGAGGGTCCTGGTCCAAAACATGTGTTAACTTCTCTGAACCCAAAATAATTTTGTAGTTCCTGAGCCAATCTTTATAATTGGGTCCAGTCAGTCTATGTGTGTCTAGGATACGTGCCAAGTGGGTTGGACGCAGACATTTTCCTGTAGAGAGTCAAAGATTCTAGTTAGATACTGTAATTTTGACTTGACCAATTTGTTTAGGGATTTTATTTTTAAACAAATTAGCTCCCACTATTTTCTCGGATCCCTACACTCCCTCTGTAGAGATGCGAAAATCTCCACGATTAATGATTTCTAGTGGGTGGTGCGGTCTCACCAACTGACTCATCACCTCACCTAACAGTTATTGGTGATGGGTTAGCCAATGAGTGAACAACTCTTGTTCAATGATTCTCTAATCATGGTGCACCCAAACTTGGTCTCTAATTCATGAATCTCACCGTATCCGGAATATTGATCCACTCCTTAGTTAAGTCAGACCCACCATTTGCATAGACTGGGTTCCTAATTGGGTCTCTCACCGTATCCGAAATATTGAGCCCAACTCATCCTCCAGCCCATAGCATCCAATGCCTAATAGACATGGTTGCATCTTCCCGGTGCAACTGAGCCACTGTATCCAGCCGAGAACAATCAACCCCGGGAAGGGCCCGCACGTCTACAATGGTGGAAGACCTCGGACTTAATCTTTTCTTAGGGAGAATTGATTCAGGTCTCATTAAACTAGACTTGGCTTAGTCATAACAATTATGACTAACCTAGTGGCATGGGTCAGCTCGGATTATTGACCACCTCAGATCAGAACTGTGTCAACAGATATGGCCAGGTAAGTGAGACCGGTGGAAGGAATATGCCGTTAACTCGCACAAGAACGCATTCAGGTCGAGTAGCTTCCAATTAAAAACCAGTCGGTCGTCTGTGCCAAACTTACCTTAGACACCAAATTGTTGAGTCAGAACCAATTGGGTTAGCCTACAATCCAGACTCTAACCTCTGAGCCTAATTAGGTCTTGCTTGATCGTGACTCGATCTTGACCCAGACTTAATCCTATTAGGCTGGTCAATTTAAGCATTGTTGATCCCATCTAACCAACTCTTGATTCGGTTTGATCAACCGCTTAGACCTAATTGAGCTACCCAAGCCCGAACCCAGTATTATGAATATGTCTTAGATCTGAAATTCTCAATTTTAGACCTAATTAATATTCCATAAACTTAATTCTTAATTAAGTTGGGTTCATAAACAAAATATGCACAATAAATCCTAGGGTTTCAGGATCTAGGGTTTTGCAGAAAGTAAGTTTTGGGTTTCTGATTAAGGACGAACACGCAGCACCCCTACACGTCATAAGAACACCCCATCGAATGGGAAGAGAGGGCCTTTAAACCCTTCTTCGTTCTTATGACCGGACGGCCAAGAGGAACGCCTTAATCAGGAACATGTAAATACTACAAAACAGTTATAGATCTATATCATATATCTCATATACAAATTTAGATCTAATCAAGGCATATTTTGCATACATCTCATGTATCATAATCATGCATGTTTTCAGATCTAAATTATCTCATAATAATCTAAAAAATTAGATTTAAATTGATCTAATCAAAATAAATTCTAATCTAGACAATTATGTAGAACTATTCTACAACTAGTCTAGTCATGCATCTATCATATCTCATATGATATTTAAAATTAAATAATTTTTATTTGCTGTTTATCAGATGTTATTATAACACTTATAATATCAAGAAAATAGTAAATAAGAAGATCTAAAATATGATTTAATCAGATTAAATCAAAGACATGCAAAACTATTCTATAGAACTATTCTATTCTAGAACTAGTCATGCATATCTTCATGTTCTTAGATCCAAATCATTTAATTTTAATTTTTCTGATTTCAGATCTGATCACATCTCATGTGACATCTGAAATCACTTTATTTTCTAATTAAAATAAAATTAAAATCAGATCTAAACAATTTTAGAACCATGGCTCTGATACCAGTTGAAGGGAAATCCTGATTTCCCGGTCCAGGTTCGTCCAGATCTGATTAGATCAAGAGATATATTTCAAAAAATTTTCTCTTGATCTCAATCAGATCTTGATATGTTTCAGATCTGATTCTTATTATTTTAATAAATAAAATAAAATAAGATAAATTAAATCAAATTTAATTTACCTGATTTGGGTAATCCTATTACCCTGTAGATGATCCTGATTGCAGCGGAAGGTTCTGGATCTTAGCCACGCAAGCGCCTGGCCTCTACCGGTATCCACTCGGGTTGGATCTGGAGATCCTCTTCTTCTCTATCACACCTCCAAAAATCAGATCTGGATCTGATCTGGAGGATCTTCAAAACTCTTTTGAAGATCTGCAGTCGTCCTTTTGCAGCAGCGCAGCCTTCTTGCTTTTGATCGCCTTTCCTTGATCTGAATCGCACCAACCTAAGTCCAAAACTCTTTTGGACGTGGAGAGCAAGGGGAGAAGAGACTATGGCATGGAGAAGGAGGGGAGAGGCAGCCTTGGGGCGTGGGGTTTCTCAATTGAATTGCATTCTTAGAATTAGGGTTGGGCGCAGGGTCTTATTTATAGACCTCTTGTGATCCAACTCCTCTTCCTCTCAACCAATCACAACCCTTTGTGAAATCAGATCTAAATCTGATTGGTTGGAATAGAGACCCCTGGATTCCTCCTTAGAGGGTGCCTAAGACCAGTCAAACTGGATTCTTAGTAGAACTCTGATTGGAATCCAAAAGGGAGGTGGAGTCCTTGTCCAACAAGGACTCCTAGGCGCCTCCTACTTGGGCTCACGCCACCCTTGGCGTGCGCCCTTCTCCTTGCCAGGTTCTGGCAGGGGGACAGGCCCCCACCAGCTCTCCAATAGGTGCATGACATGTGGTCAAAAGTCAAAGGGTCAATGGTCAACGTTTGACCAGTCAAAGGTAGACTTTTGACCAAAGTCAAAGAACAAGAAATGGCAGGTGACCAAAAATGGCAGGTAATGTCTTACAAATAAGACAACCTATTCTGACTTGGACAACCTCCAGTCAGACCGTATGAAGGCCTCTGATTGAGCACAAACTCCTTTGGCTCAGTCAGGACAACTTATTTATGATAGTAAAAGAAGAACGTTAGGTTCAATCGAGTGCTAGCACGATTTCCTTGAACCTAATTGAATCTCATTCAGATCAATTGAACTAGATCAGTTCAATTGATGATCACCAGATTCAAACCCTTGTTTGTGTGACCCAGTTAGGTTCAGTTCTGTATGGTAATGGGATATGTCATGATCTCTATCATAGACATCATCGAAACTCCTTTCGATGGATCAGAACTCTTCTGATTCGAACAGCTAGAATGATCGATCATCTAAATCATTCTAATTGCTCCCAAAATCCACCAGTGACACCTAGCAGTATATGGTGGCAACCCATCAGAGCTGAATGCGAACCTCTTGGTGCAGCTACCTGTGTGATTCAGTTCTTCTATCTTGAGCCCCGATCAGATTAGGGTTAAGGTGAACTCGTCAAACCCTAGTCTCTGTCATATGATGTAATCATTCGATTCGAGTCCAATGTGAAAATCTAAATAGAAACTCTTTCTATTATTTCACTCTACCATGGCCATGGATTTCTGGACTTGATTCTCATGATCATCATAGGGCTACTCCTCTACCACCGAGGTAGATAGATTCCATCTTGATGCAATCCAGTTCCTACAATGAACATGCTATAGCCAACATACACCTCAGGGTTCCATATGGCTAGGAGACCGAGTAATGGTGTAGTCAAACTATAACACCCTCAAGGTGAACTGCCGATGCATCTCAGGTCAAAGAACCAGACACACTACTGCAGCATCGAGTCAGTCATTGACGAGAAGGTAGACTTCCCTAATGACTACTCGAGGTGGTCACGCTCAGTGCCCTCGTTCTCTAACGAGTACCTGTACTCTCGCTCCGGTGTCTCCACACCGTAGACTCAAGACTCATCTACTAAAGAGAAGCGATCGTACACCAACCTTCCGGA
Source organism: Cocos nucifera (assembly GCA_006176705.1). NCBI lineage: Eukaryota > Viridiplantae > Streptophyta > Magnoliopsida > Arecales > Arecaceae > Cocos > Cocos nucifera. The sequence continues at coordinate 158,334 of QRFJ01001086.1, read as the reverse complement.
TCAATCACCATCCTCATGATGATCTTATGGTCGGGAGCTGTTTATGAGTTAATAATGATTATTCATGTCTTAAATTTTCAGCTCTTGAAAATATGAATTATCATTACCATTAACTCAAAGGATGTATCACAGACACTAAATACACAGGTGTGATAGAAAATAATCCATTTTATTGATTATAGTCAAAATTATAATTTTGCCCCTAGAAGTGTATTACAAGTGTCAGCCAATTCTGGCTTCTAGGGCACATATATCTAACAAGAAGTGGGTTCTAAAGAAAGATCTTAAGGAGTCTTAAATCTAGAGATGATAGAGAGAAGAGTTAATTTGTGGTTTATGTTTGATGTTATTTAGCAAACAAGTTAGGCAATCAATCCTGACTAAGGGTTGTCTTAGGTCTAGATAGCTCCTAACTATCAAGATCACCTTCGAGCCCTCCAAGTAGAGGATTAGTCAATCAACTGGCCAGGTAAGTGTAAGGTCAGTAGGAGTCCCCCCGTTGCTTGCCTTAGACACCAATTGTGCTTGGTCAGGTAAGCGAACGGAACCAATTAAGTAACCACCTTCTTTCAGATCCAGTCATCCCTGAACCACTTTCCTAGACATCAGTCAAATTGATTAACCCTAACTTGGTTCAACTCTTAGGGTTTCTTGTCCTATTGAGCTCGAATATCCTTAAGGGTCGATGTCTAATTGATTTTAAGAGTTAAGGTTTGGGTTAATGCAGGATGTCGGTTGGTTGTTTATGGGCCAAGGAAGGGTGATCAAATCCCTACTTATCTTATTTAATGGGTTGTGCCCTTAATTTGGTTTAATATGAATATGCATAAAAAAAAATTTTAATCAAAAAGTTCTATGCAATTTAAACTAGATGCATGCAACTAATTAAATTCTGAAAGCCTTACCTTGCCTCCAGCAATCACCAAAATAAATAAATAAATAAAAATAAAACTAATATGATGGATGCTCTAAACAATTATGGTTTCTAATCTTATGATGAGATTTTTAATTAGGTTTAAGTAGGTAATTTTTAATTAATTTAAAAATAAAGCAAATATTAAAAATAAGAAAAGAGATTTAGGGTTTAGAAATGATCTCACCAAATAGGATTGAGAGTTTTGTTCATGCCCTAATCTTCCTTGTTCTTTTCTCTATTTTTTTCTATAAAATAAATAAAAAAATAATTAGTAGATAATAAAAAAAAAAATCAAAGAAATGAGAAAAATTATTATGCCTCCCCGGCAATGGTGCCAAAAACATGATAGGAGCACGATGTTGTCGTTAAGACACCATATTTATTAGTTTAAATTCAACTTTTTTTCTTTTTAAATTAATTAAAAATTATGAAGAGAGTAGTGAGTCAAGTCAAATCCACAGAGAGGCAATGATTTATTTTTAAAATCTTTGATTCTTTTATTTTTTTTATTTTTTTTTATTTTTTTAAAAGAAAAGAAAAGAAGAGTTTTTGAAAATTAAAGTTGAAAAATAGATTTATAAATAAAAATAGAATTTAAATTATATAAAAATAAATTTGGTACTAAGATCTACTATTTAGATCTTAGCGGCTACTTGCAATAAAATTTAAGAGCAATAAAGAATAATTAATTTAAAGAGCTAGAATTGAAAAGAGCAATAAAGCTTTTTTTATTAAAATTAAAATTTATAGAATTTAAATACAAGAAATTAAAGAAAAGGAATAAAACTCAAATGCAGAATTTAAATATAAGAAATTAAAGAAAAAAAGAAAGAAAAAAGAAAACTAGAAGGAGATCGCAGATCAGCATAGGCATAGAGATGGCATAGAAGACTGGCTCTTCTTCTCAGCACTGTAGCTTTGAAGCAACCTTTAATCTTGAGCTTAGCTTCCACCTTGTACCTTAGCTTTCTTTTCACCAGATCTATTGATTTCTAAAGGTCTGGGGTCCTTTTTATAGAGCTAGGAGGGTTGAATATTTTTTCTGGAGGCAATGTGGGACTAAGGGCCATTTTAATCATGAAAATAAGATGAAATTTGAGTGAAATTTAGATTAAAATAGCACCTAAATAAATTCTATTGAGTTCTTTTAATTTTGGCCATCAGATGGTGATCCAATGCTTCCAAAAATACCAAAAATAGATGCATAATGGCCTAGATCAAGTTGGATTAAATTCTGACCGTTGGATCACACTTGATGGAGGAAATTAGGCTATTGATCGCACACCTGAGAGTCTGATCACCATCAGAAGCTTTCTGGACCATTGGATTGAAGCTGAAATCAAGTGCTACCGTCCGATGGTGATTTGACTGAAATCAAAAATCAAATCAGAGTTGGAATAAATCTTGACTGCAACCAACCACCACTGCACGATCGTGCATTTACCGTTCCTATGGACCGCATGGATCGACCGCACCACACACCATAGCCAATCAGCGCTCCTATCATCGAGTGAAAAGATCAGATTGCCCTATGAGCTACGATGGATTTTCTGTAAACCTTTTAAGGGTCTAGGTCCACCACGTAGCAAGCTTTGATTCGCCCGTTTTTACTGAGCTGGCGGTTCACACTGTGCTGTAGACCGGCGGGTGGCTTCTGTGCTTTAGTCGGCTAGCGTGGCTGGCTTGGCGCATCGGTTTGGTCGGCTTGGTTCGATGCGCTTGGATGTGCTAACTACTGCAGCATGGCGGCTTAAGCCGACTGAGCCGTATGTTATTTTTTATTTAATTTTTTTTATTTTATTTCTTTAGAAATTCATATCTTTTCCCTTTTACCTTCGTTTTGCTCGAAGCTTATTTCATTGTGATTGAAAAAATAAGCTCTTTCCATTGATATTAAAATTTTATTTTTTATTTTTATTATTTTTTTAATTAATATTTTTAATTAATAAAAATATGAATTTCTCAAAAATATGTATTAATTAATTATTAATTTTTAAAAATAAGCATAAATTAATTGATAAATTGATGCTTTTATAGGTAAATTTATGCTACTTATCAGTCGGGATGATGTGACACTGTATGGCACAACAGGATCTATATAAACCTTACTATGCTTAGGATTTAGAGTTTCTTCCCTTTGCTCATGCCACATAGCCCCTCTCCCTCTTTCTCCATGCCACCCTCTAATCCTCTCTCTCCTCTCCATTCCCAAGAGGCTTTGCGCTTCAGTTTGGTGCAATCCAAGCAAGAGAAAGGCGACAGGAAAGGAAGAAGGCAGCACTGCTGCAAGAGATAATAGTTGATCTTCTAAAGGCATTTTGAAGATCTTCAAGATCAGATCCAGATCTAATTTTTGGGGTACAGATTGAGAAGAAGAAGATCTTCAGATTCTACCTGAGTAGATATCGATAGAGGTCAAGCGCTTGCGTGGCTACATCTAGAACCTCAGGCAAACATTAGGATCATCATAGGATAATAGGATTATCCATAATAAGGTATAATTAAATTAGATTTAATTAAATTTAATTTATTTTTATTTTTTTAGATCAATAAAATTAGATCTGAAGAATCTCATATCTGATTTAGATCTAAGAGAAAAATTTTTGAAATATCCCGCTTGATAAAATCAAGATCTGAACGAATCTGATCCGAAAATATGGTTTTTCCTTCAATGTAAGCCCACCAATTGGCATCATCTCACTTTGATACCAATTGAAGGAAATATGGTATCGCTCGAACTCCAATCATCCTTGGCATCACAAGCCCTGATACCATGTTGTGGAAGCCTCTGATCTTTAACATGGATCTGAAGAAACTTATGACGTTCTCTATGGGTAGCAAACCATCGATCCTCCACCTGGATCTATAATGGGGCACCTCCCTCCTTGGGCTTGAGGAAGATGCCTCTCCTCTCTAGGGCTTCTTCAAGAACACTGGGACAGCAACTCTAGAGAGAAGAGAAGAAGAGAGAATTGAGGGAGAAAAGATTTGTATTTTATAGCATTTTGAAATCCTAATACAACATATGGGGTCTTATTTATAGCTGTTGGAGGGTTGGAGGATTTGTTGCTGGGCAATGTGGGACTAAGAAGAAGTATAGATCCATGTTTGTTGAAGAAAATAGCAAAAAATCTTTGGATCAAAGATGTTGTGAAGTCTCTATGTATTCTGACCATCAAATGGGAATCCAAGACATCAAAAAATACCTAAAATAGAGTTTTATCAACCCAAATCGAGTTGGAAAACATTCTGGCCATTGATCATGCATTGATGAAGGAAATTAGGCTGTTGATCGTGCGTTGGGTGTTCTGATCACCATCGAGAGCTCTATCAGCCATTGGATCATCGATTGGAGTGCGCGTGACCGCCAAATCAAAGTTCTGATGCTGATGGCATTCGAATCAGAGTACGAAAATGTCCCCATCGTCCGATCTTGACCAGCAACAACCATAACCGCATGATCGTGCATTTACTATTCCCATGGACTACGTAGACTGAGTATACCATACACTGCAACCAATCAGCATGCGCATTTCGATGAGTAAAATGACAAAAATGCCCCATGCACCATGATAAAATACTGTAAACCTCTTAGAGGTCTTAGTCCACCACGAGCAGGATCCGATTGGCTGACCTCTGCCGAGCTGGCGGTCCATGCTTGGTTTCGAGGATCGACAGATCGACTTCTATGGTTGAGTCAGCTTTGATGGCTTGGCTTGGCTTAGTGGCTTGGATTGGCTTGGTGGTTTGGCTTAGTGGCTTGGATTGGCTTGGTGGTTTGGCTTGCGGAGCTGACTGAGCCATTTTTTTTTTTTTTAATTTTTTCTTTAAAAATTTATATCTGATCCATTTTAGCTTTGATTTACTTCAAACTTATTTTATTATAATCAAAAAAATAAGCTCTTTCTATTGATAATAATATTTTATTTTTATTTATTTTTATTATTTTTTAATTATTTTTTAATTATTAAATATATTAATTTCTTAAAAATATATATAAATTAATTATTAATTTTTAAAAATAAATATAAATTAATTAATAAATTAATATTTTTATTGATAAATTTGTGATACTTATCACACCCCCAACTTAAATTTTGCTCGTCCTCGAGTAAAGAAAGAATTTAGTTTTAAATATCTTTTAACTTTAGAGTTTCAAATTTTACCTAAGCAATTTTTAAAATGACCATTGATATTCAGTAGAGCATAAGTGAGGTATATCATTGGGGTATTAATATTTACCAATAAAAAAATTAAGTAAAGAACATTAAATTTTTCTAAATTTTTTCTAAATCATCCTATCTTTATCTTTGAATTGTCTAAACTTTCATATGAGCAAGTATATTGCTACTTTTGCCTTTTATTTATTAATTTTTTTATTCATATTATCCACTTTTTGATGCAAATATCATTTCTTACTTAGGTAATGAGATCGGGTTACTCAGTGAAATACTAATATTTTTTTTTTTAACATTGTACCACTATTAAGTGTCTTAATCCCTTAAGCTTTCTATTTGATCCTTGTAGCGAGTCTTGGGCTAATGACTCTCAAATCAATTGGCTTTAGGGCACTAGGTATAAAATATCCCTTGGGCTTACTAGCTTGAATCAAATAGGCTATGAGTTAAGACTAGCTTTACAACGAGCTTCTTCGTCCATCCCACCTTTTGATGCGAAACTCAATACTTGCTTAGGCAAAGTGGCCCAGTTACTTAGTGAGAAGTACTTAAAAATTATTTTATTTTAATAAATTTTTTTTATATGAAGAAATATATAGTACACAAGCCCATAAAAAGTAGACTTTTCTTTGATGCTAGTAAAAAAAATTAGAAATGCTCAAAGAAAAAACTTTTTATGTTCTAGACTTAACTCTTTATTGGATTTTCTTAATACTTGATCCCTAAATATCTCTATTATCATAGAATCTGGTTGACGTCGAGATGAGCTGGAGTGGAGGAGGATGAGGTCGCCATCGGTGATCTGCAAAATAAAATTACATCCGAAGTCGGTGGTGGTGGCTTCAGCAGGATCCTTCAATGATCAAGTTAGCTCTTCTAGGCAACAAAAATGTAGTGCTCAGATGGAAGTTCGGCAAAATTTCAAGAAGAAGAAGAGAGCTTAAAGCTTAGAGAAAATGTATTTAGAGGGTTTCTTTTTATAGACGGAGCTTGATTGATGGTGACAGCTGTAGCTGTCTAGCAGCGAGCTGCTCGAGATTTGGTAAAGTTTGTTATGGAGAGGAAGGTGTCGTCAGGCTAATAGTAATAGCCATATCGTCCAGTAGCAAGCTGCTCAAGACCTGATGGAGTCTGTCATAGAGGGGGGCACCGCCTATAGCATTGTCTGTAGCAGATTGATGGCAACCATTCGTCAAGATTTAATAGTCGTAGCTCGAAGGAAGTAGGCATTGATTGGTGAAGAACCTCGACATACATCAATTTCAGAGGAGTTTGGACTCCCAAAGAGAATATGGCTAGAGGGGATCATCCGTAAGGAATGCTAGCTAAAGGAGAGGTCCGAAAGGAGTTTGGCTTCGGAAGGAGTTCGGTCGAAGGAGAAGTCTGGGAGGAGTTCGATCGAAGGAGGAGTCTAGAAGGAGTTCGGCTCCCATAGGAGTCTGACTGAAGGAGTTCAGAAGAAGTTTGGCTCCTATAGGAGTCTGACTGAAGGAGTTTGGCTCCCGTAAGAGTCTGACTGAAGGAGGAGATCCAGAAGGGGTTCAACTCCCATAGGAGTCTAAAAGGAGTTCGGCTCCCGTAGGAGTTCGACTGAAGGAGGAATCCAAAAGAAGTTCAGCTTTCGTAGAAGTCCGACTGAAGGAGAGATCCAGAAAAAGTTTGACTCCCATAGAAGTTTGACTCAAGGAGAGATCCAGAAGGAGTTCAGATCCCATAGAAGTCTGATTGAAGAAGAAGCACGAAAGGAGTTCGGCTCCCATAAGCATCCGACTTAAGGAGGAGTGCGGAGGGAGTTCGGCTCATGTGGGAGTCCGAATGAAGGAGAAGCTCGGAAGGAGTTTGGCTCCCATAGGCGTCCGACTAAAGGAGGAGTGCAGAGGAAGTTTGGCTCATGTGGATGTCTGACTGTAGGAGTAATCCGAAAGAACTTTGGCTTCTATAGAAGTCTGGCTAAAGGAGATAGCTGAAAAAAGTTCCACTCCTGAAGAAGTCCAGCTCCTAGGGAAGTTTGGGAGGAGTCCGGCTCCTGAAGAGTTTTGTAGAAATTTGGTCGTTGGGGGAGTTTGATTAGGGCTCGACCACTGAGAAGTTCGGCTAGCTAAAGGAATTTGGCTGGGACTCAATCACTGAAAAGTTTGATCGGCTGAAGGGGTTTGGCTAGGGCTCGATCGCTAATTATCGGTTGCATTAGGCTAAGCATCAGCCTAGGCTTCGATAGGAGTGGGGTTTATCCCCAACAATAGTCTCCTCCACTCTCGAATTCGAAATTTGAAGGAAGGGAGTACAAGAAGGTGACTGTTGATGTCCTCTTCAGGGATCTACACCAACTCAGGTTGAAGCTTGGGGGAGATCTTATCTCCAGTCAAGGTTGACGTTGAATTTGAGGCTCGGGGGGATCCCATCTCCAGTCGAGGTTCAAAAAAATCTTGTCTTTTGTTGACATTGCGGTTAAAGCTTGTTGGAAATCTCGTCTCTAGCAAAGGTTGAAGGAGATCTTTTCTCCTGTTGAAGTAAACTTTGAAGCTCGGAGAAGATCTTATCTCCAGCTGAGGTTGACGTTGAAGTCGAAGCTCGGGGGAGATCTCGTCTTCAGCTGAGGTTGAAGGAGATCTTATCTTCTATTGACATAGACTTTGAAGCTCGAAGGAGATCTTATCTCCAGCCAAGGTTGAAGGAGATCTTCTCACTTTTTGACATAGACTTTGAAGCTTAGAGGAGATATTATCTCTAGCCGAGATTGAAGGAGATCTTCTCTCCTTTTGACGTAGACTTTGAAGCTCGGAAGAGATCTTATCTCCAGTTGTGGTTGACGTTGAAGTTGAAGCTCGGGAGAGATCTTACCTCCAGCAACCGAGGTTGAAGGTGGAGCTCGGGGGAGATCTTATCTCCAGCAGTCGAGGTTGAAGGTGGAGCTCAGGGGAGATCTTATCTCCAGCAGTCGAGGTTGAAGTTGGAGCTCGGAGGAGATCTTATCTTCGACAGTCGAGGTTGAAGGAGATCTTATTTCCTACTGATGTAGACTTTGAAGCTCGGGAGAGATCTTATCTTTAGCCAAGGTTGAAGAAGATCTTATCTCCTATTGACGTAGACTCTAAAGCTTGGAAGAGATTTTATCTCTAGCCAAGGTTGAAGGAGATCTTATATCCTATTGACGTAGACTTCGAAGCTCGGGAGAGATCTTATCTCTAGTCGAGGTTGAAGGAGATCTTATCTTCTGTTTGACGTAGAAGCTCGGAGGGAGATCTTATCTCCAGTAGTAGAGGTTGAAGGAGATCTTATCTCCTATTGACATAGACTTTGAAGCTCGAAAGAGATCTTATCTCCAGCCGAGGTTGAAGTAGATCTTATCTCCTGTTGACCTAGGAGCTCGGGAGAGATCTTATCTCCAGTAGTCGAGGTTGAAGAAGATTTTATCTCCTATTGACATAGACTTTGAAGCTCGGAAGAGATCTTATCTCTAGCCGAGGTTAAAGGTGAAGCTCGGGGGAGATCTTATCTCCAACAATCGAGGTTGAAGAAGATCTTATCTCCTATTGACATAGAAGCTCAGAGGAGATCCTATCTCTAGCAACCGAGGTTGAAGGAGATCTTATCTCCTATTTGACGTGAAGCTCGGAGGAGATCTTAACTCCAGCAGCCAAGATTGAAGGAAATCTTATCTCCTGCTAACATTGACTTTGAAGCTCGAAAGAGATATTATCTCTCGTCGAGGATGAGGGAGATCTTATCTTCTATTGACGTAGACTCTGAAGCTCGGAGGAGATCTTATCTCCAGTGGAGGTTGATGGTAAAGCTCAGGGGAGATCTTATCTCCAACAGTCGAGGTTGAAGAAGATCTTATCTTCTGTTGGCGTAGAAGCTCGGGGAAGATCTCATCTCCAACAGCCGAGATTGAAGGAGATCTTATCTCCTATTGGCATAGACTTTGAAGCTCGGAAGAGATTCTTATCTCTAGCAGAGGTTGAAGGAGATCTTATCTCCTACTGACATAGACTTTGAAGCTTGGGAGAGATCTTATCTCTGGTCGAGGTTGAAAAAGATCTTATCTCTTATTGACGTTGACTCTAGAACTCGGAGGAGATCTTATCTCCAGCGGCCAATGTTGAAGGAGATCTTATCTTCTCTTAACGTAGACTTTGAAGCTCGGGAGAGATCTTATCTCTAGTTGAGGTTGAAGGAGATCTTATCTCCAATTGATGTAGACTCTGAAGCTCGGGAGAGATCTTGATCTTTGATCGAGGTTGAAGGAGATCTTATCTCTCCTATTAACGTAGACTCTGAAGCTCGAAAGAGACCTTATCTCTAACCGAGGTTGAAGGAGATCATATCTCCTATTGACGTGACTCTAAAGCTTGGAAGAGATCTTATCTCTGGCGAGGTTGACGGAGATCTTATCTCCTATTGACGTTAGACTCTGAAGCTAGGGGAGAGATCTTATCTCTAGCCGAGGTTGAAGAAGATCTTATCTCCTATTGACGTTGACTCTAGAGCTCGAGGGAGATTTTTATCTCCAGCAGTCGAGGTTGAATAAGATCTTATCTCCTATTGATGTAGACTTTGAAGCTCGAAAGAGATCTTATCTCTAGCCAAGGTTAAAAGAGATCTTATCTTCTATTGGCATAGAATCTCGGGGGAGATCTTATCTCCAGCAGCCGAGGTTGAAGAAGATCTTATCTCCTGCTGACATAGACTTTGAAGCTCAAGAGAAAAATCTTATCTCTGGCCGAGATTGAGAGAGATCTTATCACCTTATTGATGTAGACTTTGAAGCTCGGGGGAGATCTTATCTCCAGCAGCGGTCGAGATTGAAGGAGATCTTATCTCCTACTGACATAGACTTTGAAGCTCGAGAAAGATCTTATCTCTAGCCAAGATTGAGGGAGATCTTATCTCCTATTGACGTAGACTCTGAAGCTCGGGAGAGATCTTATCTCTGGCCAAAGTTGAAGGGGATTTTATCTCCTATTGACATTGACTCTGAAGTTCGAGAGAGACCTTATCTCTGGCCGAGGTTGAAAAAGATCTTATCTCTTATTGACATAGACTCTGAAGCTCAGGTGAGATCTTATCTCTAGCCGAGGTTGAAGGACTTCGACTTGCTCATGTTAGGATGAGGTTCTCCTCCTGTTCCTAACATGGCCACTATTGACTGCTTCTTCCGTGTCATCACATAGTTTTTGTACTAAGAAATAATATTATTGAAATAAAAAAATTTTATTAAAGGAAAATTACTGACAGCACATTCTCAAATTTTCTATGTTTCAGGGTCGTGGCAGCGTTGTTCCTCTGAGTTTCTTTAGATGATAAGTTTCGGATCGAACGACCTCCTCTATCGCATGCTGGCCTTCTCAATTTGGAGCAAGCTTCTCTTGACTTTGAGACTAGGAAATGATGGCTCGCCAAAATACGAAGCCCCTCATAGAGGTGGCATTGATGATGTGGAAGGCAGCCGACCTCCTTGTTGTTCCTCCAACATTGGTGGTTCTGGCTATGGAAGTGCCCTTGGCCGATCTTCTCCCGCTTTAGGCTGGCATCTGAGGAATCGACCCAACCACCCCCTCCTAATGGGCTCCTCGATTTCATCTTAGAGCTGAATGCATTCTTCAGTATTGTGGCCATGGTCATGATGGTAGAGGCAGTACTTGCATCAATCGTGCTTGTTTGGGGAAGATCGTAATTCTTCTAGTTTTAGTAGCTGATTCTTAATTTTCATCAGAACTTGAGCTTTAGGAGCATTGAGGGGGGCATAGTTGCGGAACATTTTGGAGGGAGGACTTCTTCGCATCCTTCTATCGGAGCTTCCTTGATGACGAGCTCGAGATGGAGTTCGGACTCGCTTGTGCTCGAGGGGAGTCCGTGAGCGCGGCCGAACTTCACTCGACCCTCCATCGATGGTGGGTCTATTAGACTCGTCCGCCCATCGCTCTCCTACAATTTCTTCATCCTTCAACTTGAAGGCTTCTTCCACACGGGCATATCTCTCGGCCCGAGCTAGCAGATCGGTAAAGTCCTTGGAGTACTTCTTCTCCAAAAAAAATAGTAAATTATTCATCTGAAGGCCACCCTTGAGTGTGGCCATTGCAACAGACTAGTCCAGGTCCCAGACCTCCAATGCCGCAGTGTTAAGTTGGGTGACATAAGCTCGGATGGATTCTCCCTCCTTCTACTTGACATTCATCAGAAAATCCAAACCTCGGCATGGACGTCGGCTACTGATGAAGTGAGCCACGAACTGATGGTTCATCTGATCAAAAGGAAAGATCGTACCTGACTTCAACACTGAGTACCGGTTTTTTGCTGCTCCCTTTAAGGTAGATGAAAAGGCTAGGCATAATATGGCACCTGATGGGCCATGAAGTAGCATCATGGTCCGAAAGGCCTCCAGATGATCAACCGAATCAGAGGTTCCATCGTAGCTTTCAAATTGATGAAGCTTGAAGTTTGATGAATAGGCTCTTGCATAATTCTGGAAGAGAAAGGAGGATCGATGCAGACGTCGTCATGGTGAGCTGGGTTACCATGGTCGAGCTCCTCAATCCGTCGGTCCCTCTCCCATAGTTTGTGATTGAGGACGTCATCTCGATCGCAGACCTTGGAGGGCTTCCGACTACAGATGGAGAAGGTCTCCTCCAGAGGAGAACCATGATTTGAACTTGGATCCTCTACTCTCTGTTTCCTCTTTCCAGCGGTGACGGGCATGCTAGCCCAAATGCTCTTCCTTGGGATTGGTTTTCGACATCTTGATGGTAGGTTTTCTAGTAGAATCACCATCGAGGGCTGCCACATGGTCTTTACCATCTCGATGAGGCCCCGAACCCACTACATCAGCAGGTTAAACTGCTTCGGATCTATCATGGCCATCGGTGGAGGTGGAGTTTGAAGTCCCGGTGATGGAGTAGGAGTGGATGGATCCGACTCAGATCTGATGGTAGACGCAATAGATCTCTGGATAGTTGTCTTCTTTTGAGGTATTTCTTAGAATTGAGGAAAAGGGTGGAGATGAATCTTGAAGAAGAAGTCGACAGGGTCGGCTGAGCACTTCTTTAAGAACAAGGATACCTCAGAGACAGAGGTCCTCCTTCTACTGCCAATTCTATTATCATAGAATCTGGTTGATGCCAGGATGAGCTGGAGTGGAGCAGGATGAGGTCGTCGTCGATGATCTGCAAAATAAAGTTTCATCCGAAGTCGGTGGCAGTGGCTCCGACGGGACCCTCCGACAATCAAGTCAACTCTTTTAGCCAACAGAAATGGAGTGCTCAGATGGGAGTTCGATAGAGTTTTGGAAAGGAAAAGAGAGCTTAGAGCTTAAAGAAAATATATTTGGAGGGTTCCTTTTTATAAGCGAAGCTTGATTGATGGTGACAACTGCAGCTATCTGACAGTGGGCCGCTCGAGGCCTGGTAGAATTTGGTACGAAGAGGAAGATGTTATCAAGCTGATAGTGACAGCCATACCATCTAGTAGCAGGTCGGTTGAGGTCTGGTGGAGTCTATCATGGAGGGGGGTGCTGTCTGTAGCATCATCTGTAGTAGATTGATGGCAATCATTCATCGAGATTTAATAGTCATAGCTCGGAGGAAGCAGGCATTGGTTGGTGAAGAACCCCGAAATACATCAATTTCAGAGGAGTTTGGACTCCCAAAGAAAATATAGCTAGAGGGCATCATCTGGAAGAAATGCTGGCTGAAGGAGAGGTTCAGAAGGAGTTTGGCTCTTGGAGGAGTTCGATCGAAGGAGAAGTCCGGGAGGAGTTCGACCGAAGGAGGAGTTTGGAAGGAGTTCGACTCCCATAGGAGTCCGACTGAAGGAGTTTGGAAGGAGTTCAACTTTCATAGAAGTCCGACTGAAGGAGTTTGGAAGGAGTTCAACTTTCATAGGAGTCTGACTGAAGGAGTTTGGCTCCTATATGAGTTCGACTGAAGGAGGAGATTCGAAAGGGGTTCGGTTCTCGTAGGAGTTTGAAAGAAGTTCGGCTTCCATAGAAGTCTGACTGAAGGAGAGATCTAAAAGAAGTTCGGCTCCCATAGATGTTCGACTGAAGGAGAAGCTCGGAAGGAGTTCGACTTCTATAGGCATTTGATTGAAGGAGTGCAGAGGGAGTTCGGCTCATATGGTAGTCCGAATGAAGGAGAAGCTCAGAAGGAGTTCGGCTCCCATAGGCATCCGACTGAAGGAGGAGTGTGGAGATAGTTCGACTCATGTGGGAGTCCGACTGTAGGAATAATTTGGAAGGACTTTGGCTTCTATAGACGTCCGACCGAAGGAGATGGCTGAAAAAAGTCTAGCTCCTAGAGAAGTCCATCTCCTAGGGAAGTCTGGAAGGAGTCTGGCTCCTAGAGTAGTCCGGCTCTTGAGGAGTTCAATAGGAATTCGACCGTTGGAGGAGTTCGATTGGGGCTTGATCGGCTGAAGGAATTCGGCTGAAACTCGACCACTGAAAAGTTTGGTCAGCTGAAGGAGTTTGGCTGGGGCTTGATCGCTAAAGCTCTTCCATGATTACCGATTGTATTGAGCTAAGCATCAAGTTGGGCTTTAGCAGGAGCGGAATTTATCCCTAACAATCTCATAAATTCTTTGATCTATGCATCAATTTTTTTAAAAAAATGATTAATTCAATTTGATTCTTAAGCATAGTCGAATGTCTAAATACTGAATACTAACTTCTTTGAGGACTTAAAAAAATTAAAAAAAATTGTTATTCTCCCCCCAAACTTAATCAACATTGTCCTCAATGGAGAAGAAAAAATAAAGGATGTAATAAAGAACATAAAGAATACACCTGACTCAATGTATATGGTCCAGCACATACTTTTGAAAATTTGAGCTCTCCCTCCAACTTTATTCAAAATATCCTAAAAAGAAAATAAGCTAAAAAAAATAGATGCAAGAACTAAATATTGGGTTGCCTCCCAACAAGCGCTAAGTTTATCATCTTCAGCCAGACACAAAGCAGTCTATCTATCCAGTATCAAATATTAAATTGATAAATTTTAATGGTTTTGAATTACCAATCTCAGAAAGTTGATTTATAATCCCATTATTGATATATTCATTATTAATTTTGGAAAGATAGTTTATAATTCTGTTCTCATATCCTTGTTTGTCAAGAATTTTTCCTATTTGTTCTTCTAAAATGCTTATGAATTGAGTTGTTGTATTAGGAGTTAAGTTTAATATGATGGGTGTTGAAAGCATGACTAAAGATGGTTTTAATTCTAGATGTAAATTAATATGAACTTGCTTAAATAACTCCATTGACCTTTTATTGTATGTCTCTTGATTTTTGTAAGAAGAATCGGCTTCTAGGATTGAAGAAAATAGGACTTTTGGTTTATAGTTCTCAAGTAAATCATCTATTGGGGATAAACCTCGCTCCCACCAAAGTCCAGTCTGATGCTTAGCCTAATGCAACCAATAATCATGGAAGAGCTTCAATCAAAAATTCTTCCTCCAGCGGCCGAACTCCTTCTGGACTTCTCCTTCAGTCATATTTTTGCAGGAGCCGAACTCCTTCCGGACATCTTCTTTAGTCAGATTTCTTCTGGAGCCGAACTCCTTTCGGATCTCTCCTTCAGTCGAATTTCTACAGGAGCCAAACTCCTTCCAGACTTCTCCTTCAATCAAACTTCATTTGGATTCCTCCAGTGGATTACTTTCAAATTTTAAGTAGTATTCCTCCCAGATGATCCCCTCTAGCCGTATTCCCTTTAGGAGTCTGAACTCCTCTGGAATTGATATATGTCAAAGTTCTTCACCAACTAATGCCTGCTTCCTCCAAACTTCGACTATTAAATCTCAATGAATAGGTGATCCCACTATCGGATGGTTACGATTGTCATTTATTAGGATAGCTGTGACTGTCATTTATCAGTCTGCTATAGGCAACCCCACTATCAGATGGTTATGATTGTCATTTATCAGGATGGTTACGATTGTCATTTATCAGTCTACTATAGGTGACCTCACTACCGGACGGTTATGATAGGCTCCATCTATAAAAAAAGATCCTCCAGATATATTTTCTCTAAGCTCTCTTCTCCTTCCCAAAACTCTACTAAATTCTTGCCTAAGCACTCCATTTCTATTGGCCAGAAGAGCTGACTTGATCATTGGAGGATCTACCGGAGCTACCACCACCGACTCTGAATGGGACTTTATTTTGTAAGTCACCAGCGGTGACCTCTTCATCCCTAACTCCAGCTCGATCCGACGTCAACTAGATTCTGCACCAATAGAACTCAGCGAACCTCATCCCAGTGAACTATCGCCCATTATCTATTATGAGAGTTTGAGGTAGACCAAACCAGTAGACGATTGACTTTCAGACGAAGTCCTATACCTTAGCCTCAGTAATTTTTGCTAGTGGTTCAGTTTCGACCTATTTGGTGAAGTAGTCGATCACAATCAGGAGGAACTTCCATTGTTTGGATGCCGTTGGGAAAGGCCTAAGTATATAAATTCTCCACTATGCAAATGGCCAAGGTGCGCTTAATAGAGTAAGCTCAGAGGCTGCTTGTGTTTGTATATTTGCATTTCTCTGACAGCGATCACATTTCTTAACGTACTTCATAGAATTATGGTACAAGGTCGGCCAATAATATCCTTGCCGAAGTAGTTTTTATGATAGAGATCTGGCTCCTATATGACTTCTATAAATTTTCTCGTGCACTTTTCATAATGCAAAGTTGGCCTCTGAAGGTCAAAGATATCTCAACAGCGATAGTGAATATGACCTTTTATACAACTTGCCCTCATACAAAACATATCGAAAGGCTTAATTTCTGAGTTTTTGAGCTTCTTTCGAATCACGAGGAAAAACTCTCTCTTTGAGATAGGCAACTAAAAGGTCAATCCAGCTCGGCTCGAGCTCTGTCTGCATCATAAGCTGTGATTCCTCTTAGCTTAGGCATTTTAGAGTTTTAAAAAATACTTTTTTGGACAATTCGGATAGGGCTGAAGTGGCCACTTTAGAGAGGAGGTCGGCTCTCATATTTTCTGCCCTCAAAATCTGTTGAATGCCAAAATTACCAAAGGTCAGAGTCAAATCCTTTACTTTCTCAAGGTATTTCATCATACTTTTTTTTGTGCTTCATAATTAACACTAACTTGGCCGACCACTAATTAGGAATCACTATAGACTTGAAGCCAATCTATTTTTAATTTTTTGCTATTTTCAACCCAATGATCAATGGCCTCTATAGTCAGATCCCATCTAGATCTATCCATTTCCGCTCCAGCTCTAGTAACTCAAGCTCCACCTATAGCCATGATGGATGCGGAGCAGTTCAACCTACTGGTCCAGTAGGTTCACGATCTCACGAAGGTAGTGTAGGCCATACATCGGTAGGCTCCGATGCCAATATGGCTGGAGCAGGCTTTTTCGAAGCCCCATGATCCAGTCGGAGGATGGCCGACTCGGGCTAACCGATCGGTGACCTCCAAAAAGGGGAAACAAAGGATGGAGAGCCATTGCTCAGACCATGATTCGATCCCTGGGGAAGCTTTGCCTCCATCCCATCAGAAAACTCTAAAGATCAATGATCGTGAAGATCTCCTAAATCAAAGGCTCCAGAAAATGAGCCAACGAATCAAAGAGCTCCATCATACTCTCCCCTCACATGGTAATAAAATTTGCACTCTTCGTCTTTTTTCTTAGAGGATTATGCTAGAACCTGATCCGCCGAACTTCAAGCTTCCCTAATTTAAAAGCTACGATGGAACCTCTGATCCGATCGATCACCTAGATGCCTTCTGGACCATGATGCTGCTCCATGGCGCACCAGACGCCATCTTATACCAAGCTTTTTCATCTATCATAAAGGGAGCAGCAAAAAATTGGTACTCAATATTGAAGTCAGGTACGATCTTTTCTTTTGATCAAATGAGCCATCAATTTATAGCTCACTTCATTAGCAGCCGACGTCCGCACCGAGGTTCAGATTTTCTTATGCATATCAAGTAGAAGAAGGAAGAATCTATCCGAACTTATGTCATCTGATTTAATGCCGCTGCATTGAAAGTCTGGAACCTGGATCAGTCTATTGCAATGGCCGCACTCAAGGGCAACCTTCAGAAGAATGATTTATTGTTCTCCTTAGAGAAGAAGTATCTCAAGAACTTTGTCGATCTGCTAGCTCAAGCTGAAGGATATGCCCGAGCGAAAGAAACCTTCAAATTGAAGGATGAGGAAGCCATAGAAGAGTGGCAAATGGATGAATCTAATAAACTCACAGCTGATGGAGGGCCGAATGAAGTTCGACTACGCTCATGGACTTCTTTCGAGCGTAAGTGAGCTCGAACTCCTCCTTGAGCTCATCATCAAACAAGCCCTGACAAAAGGGCATGAAGAAGTTCTCCCCCTAGAAGGTTTCATAACTACGCCTCCCTCAATGTTCCAAAAATGCAAGTATTGATGGAGATCAAGGAGGAACTCTCGAGGCTAGAAAGGATGCGCACTCATCCTGGCAAGCGCAATCCAAATAAATACTGTCTCTACCATCGTGACCATGACCACGATACTGAAGAATGCATTCAGCTCCAAGATGAGATCGAAGAGCTCATCAAGAGAGGTCGACTGGGTTGATTCCTTAGACGCTGACCTAAAGCAAGAGAAGATCGATCGAGGGCACTACCGCAGTCTGATCCACTAAGGAGGAAGGAACAATAAGGAGATCAGCTGCCTTTCAGCATCATTAACACTATCTCTAGGAGATTTTGATGAGAAGAGGCCAATGGCTCGGAGGGATCAGTGAAAAGATGGAGGGTAGAAGAACCCATAACCTTCACTTGTTAGATATATGTGCCCTAGAAGCCAGAATTGGCTGACACTTGTAATACACTTCTAGGGGCAAAATTGTAATTTTGACAATAATTAATGAAATGGATTATTTTCTATCACACATGTGTATTTAGTGTCTGTGATACATCCTTTGAGTTAATGGTAATGATAATTCATATTTTCAAGAGTTGAAAATTTAAGACATGAATAATCATTATTAACTCATAAACAGCTCCCGACCATAGGATCATCACGAGGATGGTGATTGATCCGGAAGGTTGGTGTACGATCGCTTCTCTTTAGTAGATGAGTCTTGAGTCTACGGTGTGGAGACACCGGAGCGAGAGTACAGGTACTCGTTAGAGAATGAGGGCACTGAGCGTGACCACCTCGAGTAGTCATTAGGGAAGTCTACCTTCTCGTCAATGACTGACTCGATGCTGCAGTAGTGTGTCTGGTTCTTTGACCTGAGATGCATCGGCAGTTCACCTTGAGGGTGTTATAGTTTGACTACACCATTACTCGGTCTCCTAGCCATATGGAACCCTGAGGTGTATGTTGGCTATAGCATGTTCATTGTAGGAACTGGATTGCATCAAGATGGGATCTATCTACCTCGGTGGTAGAGGAGCAGCCCTATGATGATCATGAGAATCAAGTCCAGAAATCCATGGCCATGGTAGAGTGAAATAATAGAAAGAGTTTCTATTTAGATTTTCACATTGGACTCGAATCGAATGATTACATCATATGACAGAGACTAGGGTTTGACGAGTTCACCTTAACCCTAATCTGATCGGGGCTCAAGATAGAAGAACTTGAATCACACAGGTAGCTGCACCAAGAGGTTCGCATTCAGCTCTGATGGGTTGCCACCATATACTGCTAGGTGTCACTGGTGGATTTTGGGAGCAATTAGAATGATTTAGATGATCGATCATTCTAGCTGTTCGAATCAGAAGAGTTCTGATCCATCGAAAGGAGTTTCGATGATGTCGATGATAGAGATCATGACATATCCCATTACCATACAGAACTGAACCTAACTGGGTCACACAAACAAGGGTTTGAATCTGGTGATCATCAATTGAACTGATCTAGTTCAATTGATCTGAATGAGATTCAATTAGGTTCAAGGAAATCGTGCTAGCACTCGATTGAACCTAACGTTCTTCTTTTACTATCATAAATAAGTTGTCCTGACTGAGCCAAAGGAGTTTGTGCTCAATCAGAGGCCTTCATACGGTCTGACTGGAGGTTGTCCAAGTCAGAATAGGTTGTCTTATTTGTAAGACATTACCTGCCATTTTTGGTCACCTGCCATTTCTTGTTCTTTGACTTTGGTCAAAAGTCTACCTTTGACTGGTCAAACGTTGACCATTGACCCTTTGACTTTTGACCACATGTCATGCACCTATTGGAGAGCTGGTGGGGGCCTGTCCCCCTGCCAGAACCTGGCAAGGAGAAGGGCGCACGCCAAGGGTGGCGTGAGCCCAAGTAGGAGGCGCCTAGGAGTCCTTGTTGGACAAGGACTCCACCTCCCTTTTGGATTCCAATTCAGAGTTCTACTAAGAATCCAGTTTGACTGGTCTTAGGCGCCCTCTAAGGAGGAATCCAGGGGTCTCTATTCCAACCAATCAGATTTAGATCTGATTTCACAAAGGGTTGTGATTGGTTGAGAAGGAAGAGGAGTTGGATCACAAGAGGTCTATAAATAAGACCCTGCGCCCAACCCTAATTATGAATGCTATTAGATTCCCACGCCCCAAGGCTGCCTCTCCCCTCCTTCTCCATGCCATACTCTCTTCTCCCCTTGCTCTCCACGTCCAAAAGGTGTTTTGGACTTTGGTTGGTGCGATTCAGATCAAGGAAAGGCGATCAAAAGCAAGAAGGCTGCGCTGCTGCAAAAGGACGACTGCAGATCTTCAAAAGGAGTTTTGAAGATCCTCCAGATCAGATCCAGATCTGATTTTTGGAGGTGTGATAGAGAAGAAGAGGATCTCCAGATCCAACCCGAGTGGATACCGGTAGAGGCCAGGCGCTTGCGTGGCTAAGATCCAGAACCTTCCGCTGCAATCAGGATCATCTACAGGGTAATAGGATTACCCAAATCAGGTAAATTAAATTTGATTTAATTTATCTTATTTTATTTTATTTATTAAAATAATAAGAATCAGATCTGAAACATATCAAGATCTGATTGAGATCAAGAGAAAAATTTTTGAAATATATCTCTTGATCTAATCAGATCTGGACGAACCTGGACCGGGAAATCAGGATTTCTCTTCTTTCAAGCTAGCCGATTGGGCGGCAGGGTTTGAGGAGTTGAGTGGAGGAGGTGGGGGGACTGCATCCGTACCACTGGGCGCGTCGAGTATGGTACGGTTTCATCTATGCGAGTACGTTAAGAGGGAGGTACCTTACTTTCGTAGGCGGAGGTAGTATGAGGGTGTGATGGTCTTCCTGGACTGGCAAGGAATACCTGTGGCCTGTCTACTCGTTAGAATTTCGCTGTCGTTTTCATGGAAGGAAAATACGTGAGACACTTCTATAGTGCGGGCGGCATGGAGTCATCTATAACACCTCCTTTTTTGTTCGCTGTTTTTTCATTCCAAACTGGTATCAGAGACATGGTTCTAAAATTGTTTAGATCTGATTTTGATTTTATTTTAATTAAAAATAATATGATTTCAGATGTCACATGAGATGTGATCAGATCTAAAATCAGAAAAATTAAAATTAAATGATTTGGATCTAAGAACATGAAGATATGCATGACTAGTTCTAGATAGAATAGTTCTATAGAATAGTTTTGCATGTCTTTGATTTAATATGATTAAATCATATTTTAGATCTTCTTATTTACTATTTTCTGATATTATAAGTGTTATAATAACATCTGATAAACAGCAAATAAAATTATTTAATTTTAAATATCATATGAGATATGATAGATGCATGACTAGACTATGTTGTAGAATAGTTCTACATAATTATCTAGATTAGAATTTATTTTGATTAGATCAATTTAAATCTAATTTTTAGATTATTATGTGATAATTTAGATCTGAAAACATGCATGATTATGATACATGAGATGTATGCAAAATATGCCTTGATTAGATCTAAATTTGTATATGAGATATATGAATAGATTATAACTATTTTGTAGATTTACATGTTCCTGATTAAGGCGTTCCTCTTGGCCGTCCGGTCATAAGAACGAAGAAGGGTTTAAAGGCCCTCTCTTCCCATTCGATGGGGTGTTCTTATGACGTGTAGGGGTGCTGCGTGTTCGTCCTTAATCAGAAACCCAAAACTTACTTTCTGCAAAACCCTAGATCCTGAAACCCTAGGATTTATTGTGCATATTTTGTTTATGAACCCAACTTAATTAAGAATTAAGTTTATGGAATATTAATTAGGTCTAAAATTGAGAATTTCAGATCTAAGACATATTCATAATACTGGGTTCGGGCTTGGGTAGCTCAATTAGGTCTAAGCGGTTGATCAAACCGAATCAAGAGTTGGTTAGATGGGATCAACAATGCTTAAATTGACCAGCCTAATAGGATTAAGTCTGGGTCAAGATCGAGTCACGATCAAGCAAGACCTAATTAGGCTCAGAGGTTAGAGTCTGGATTGTAGGCTAACCCAATTGGTTCTGACTCAACAATTTGGTGTCTAAGGTAAGTTTGGCACAGACGACCGACTGGTTTTTAATTGGAAGCTACTCGACCTGAATGCGTTCTTGTGCGAGTTAACGGCATATTCCTTCCACCGGTCTCACTTACCTGGCCATATCTGTTGACACAGTTCTGATCTGAGGTGGTCAATAATCCGAGCTGACCCATGCCACTAGGTTAGTCATAATTGTTATGACTAAGCCAAGTCTAGTTTAATGAGACCTGAATCAATTCTCCCTAAGAAAAGATTAAGTCCGAGGTCTTCCACCATTGTAGACGTGCGGGCCCTTCCCGGGGTTGATTGTTCTCGGCTGGATACAGTGGCTCAGTTGCACCGGGAAGACGCAACCATGTCTATTAGGCATTGGATGCTATGGGCTGGAGGATGAGTTGGGCTCAATATTCCGGATACGGTGAGAGACCCAATTAGGAACCCAGTCTATGCAAATGGTGGGTCTGACTTAACTAAGGAGTGGATCAATATTCCGGATACGGTGAGATTCCATGAATTAGAGACCAAGTTTGGGTGCACCATGATTAGAGAATCATTGAACAAGAGTTGTTCACTCATTGGCTAACCCATCACCAATAACTGTTAGGTGAGGTGATGAGTCAGTTGGTGAGACCGCACCACCCACTAGAAATCATCAATCGCGGAGATTTTCGCATCTCTACAGAGGGAGTGTAGGGATCCGAGAAAATAGTGGGAGCTAATTTGTTTAAAAATAAAATCCCTAAACAAATTGGTCAAGTCAAAATTACAGTATCTAACTAGAATCTTTGACTCTCTACAGGAAAATGTCTGCGTCCAACCCACTGGCACGTATCCTAGACACACATAGACTGACTGGACCCAATTATAAAGATTGGCTCAGGAACTACAAAATTATTTTGGGTTCAGAGAAGTTAACACATGTTTTGGACCAGGACCCTCCCACCTTACCAGCTCGTCCATCCACTGAACAGAGAGCGTCTCTGGAAAAATGGATTGACGAAGATAATAAGGCCAGATACTACATGTTGGGCTCGATGTCTGATGAGCTCCAGCGCCAACATGAAGATATCGGGACTGCTCGCCAAATGTTGGCTCACCTACAGGAGATGTTTGGTGAACAGAGTCGCGCAGCCAAATATCAAGTCACGAAATGACTTTTTAAGGCTAAGATGCGTGATGGGCAGTCAGTCCAAGATCACTGTCTGACAATGATCAAGGACATGGAAGAGCTTGAGAAGCTCGGTGTGAAGTTGGACTTGGACTTGCAGAATGATATTATTCTGCAATCCTTGACTGATGCATATGGGCAATTCATCATGAATTACCACATGCATAAACTTCAGAATTCCTTGGCCGAGTTGATGAATATGCTGGTTACCGCTGAGCTTTCTATGAAAGGTTCTAAAGGCTCAGTTCTTGCTATGGAACGGACTTCTTCCAAAAGAAAGTCTTATGGAAAGAAAAAGAAGTCTGTGAAAAAGCAAAAGGTAGAAGGATCAAAGAAGAAGAAGGCAGAACCGAAGAAAGAAGGTCGATGGCAAAGGAAAGTGTTTCCATTGCAACAGCGACGGCCATTGGAAGCGGAACTGCCCTACTTACCTGGCCACCCTAAAGAACAAGAAGGAAGGTCCTTCTGGAGGTATGCTCGTTATTGAGTCTAACCTTACGGTTTCTTCTGCATCCAGTTGGGTGCTTGACTCTGGTTCTAGTGCTCATCTGTGCACTTCTATGCAGGGTCTTGAGGATAGCAGGAGGCTGAGGGATGGAGACATGATCCTACGCGTCGGTAATGGAGCAAGAGTTGCTGCAGTAGCCGTGGGAACATACCCTCTGCGATTACCATCTGGTTTAGACTTAGTTTTAAAAGACTGTTATTATGTGCCTGCAGCTAGCAGGAATTTGATTTCTGTTTCATGCTTAGCACAAGAAGGTTATGTGATCACCTTCTTTAAGGACCATTGTAACATTCTTTATGAAAGAAATAAAATTGCAAATGGTTTCCTTGTTAATGGTCTTTATCAGTTGCATATTGATGTACCTGTTTTAACTATCGAGCAAAACGTGAATGCCAAACGACCTAGGGATAGTCCAAACGACAGATATCTATGGCACCTGAGATTAGGTCATATAGCAGAAGATAGGATTAACAAATTGGAGAAAAATGGGCTATTGAGTCCATTGACTTTTGAGTCATATCCAACTTGTGAATCTTGTCTTCAAGGCAAAATGACTAAACTCCCTTTTGTTGGACATGGGGAGAGGGCCACAGATCTCCTTGCCCTAGTACATACTGATGTGTGCGGCCCATTCGATGTGCCGGCTAGAGGCAATTTTGTCTACTTCATTACCTTTACCGATGATCTGTCTAGGTATGGGTATGTGTATCTTATGAGACATAAGTCTGAAGCCTTTGAAAAGTTCAAAGAATTCAGACATGAAGTAGAAAAACAAACTGGAAAACCCATTAAGGTTCTTCGATCAGATCGAGGAGGTGAATACCTTAGCCGGGAATTCCTAGACTATCTTAAGGAAAATGGCATAGTCTCTCAATGGACTCCACCAGGAACACCTCAACTCAACGGGGTTTCAGAACGGAGAAATCGGACTCTATTGGATATGGTTCGATCCATGATGAGCTTCACAGACCTCCCAGATTTTCTTTGGGGACATTCATTATTAACTTCAATCTATTTACTGAATAGGGTTCCCTCTAAAACCGTTCCTACCACACCGTATGAGATATGGCACGGTAAGAAACCAAGTCTGAGTCATCTCAGAATTTGGGGTTGTCCGGCTTATGTCAAAAGACAACAAGTGGACAAGTTAGAGTTTAGGTCCTTTAGAGCTCGATTCATAGGATATCCTAAAGAGTCATTAGGATACTATTTCTACATTCCAGAAGACCACAATGTGATTGTGAGTCGACATGCCATATTTCTTGAAAAATAGTTTATTCAAGATAGTGGCATTGGAAAGCAGATTAAGCTTGATGAGAAAGTCTCACAAGCAGAACGAGCTAAGGACCAAGTGGAACCAAATCAGGTTGAGCCAATAAGAACACTACCTCCTCCACCTCGTAGATCGGAAAGAGTTTCCCGTCCCCCTGAAAGATACTTAGGTATTATTTCAGAGGACGTAGAGGAAATGTTCCTCATAGGTAATGGTGCTCATGGTGATGATCCCAAAACCTACAACGAGGCGATATCAGATATCGACTCCGAGAAATGGCTTGAGGCAATGAAGTCAGAGATCGACTCGATGCACTCAAACCAAGTCTGGACCTTGGTAGATCCACCTAGAAGGTATAGTACCTATTGGGTGTAAATGGATCTTCAAGAGAAAGATTGGTGCAGATGGGAATGTGGAGACATTCAAGGCTAGACTGGTGGCAAAAGGTTATAGTCAACGCGAAGGCATTGACTATCAGGATACCTTTTCCCCGGTAGCTATGCTAAAATCCATCCGCACATTGCTTGCTGTTGCAGCCTATTTCGATTATGAAATATGGCAAATGGACGTGAAAACGGCATTCCTAAATGGATATCTTGAGGAAGATATCTATATGGAACAGCCGCTAGGTTTCACATCCAGTGATACTGATCACAAGGTTTGCAAGCTGCAAAGGTCCATATATGGACTTAAGCAAGCATCTCGGAGCTGGAACACTCGTTTCAATGATGTGATCAAAAAGTTTGGTTTCATCAAAAACGAAGAGGAACCATGTGTTTTCAAAAGGGTCAGTGGGAGCGCTGTTGTCTTCCTCGTATTGTACGTGGATGACATCCTCCTTATTGGGAATGATATTCCCATGTTGACATCAGTCAAGATGTGGTTGTCTAAGGAATTCTCCATGAAAGACCTAGGTGAAGCATCCTTTATTCTAGGAATTAAGGTCTATAGGGATAGACCGAATAGGATGCTAGGACTTTCACAGAAAATGTACATAGAGGAAGTACTAAAGAGGTTTAGTATGGAAAACTCTAAGAGGGGATTAATACCCTTCAGACATGGTATTCATCTTTCCAAGAAGATGTGCCCCAGCACACCTGAGGAAATAGAACGCATGAGCAAGATCCCTTATGCTTCTGCAATAGGGAGCCTCATGTATGCCATGCTATGTACACGACCTGATATAGCCCATGCTGTGAGTGTCACAAGCAGATATCAGTCAAATCCAGGTGAAGAACACTGGACTTCTGTGAAATGTATCCTTAAGTACTTGAGAAGAACTAAGGATATGATGTTGGTCTTTGGTAATGGAGAACTCCAAGTTTAGGGATACACAGACTCGGACTTCATGTCCGATATAGATGATCGAAAGTCGACATCTGGCAGACTGTTTGTGCTGGAAGAGTTCCAAGCAAACGGTGATACCATCTCATCCGCGATTACCTTGAGAAAGGTTACGTTGAGGTCAAGAGAGTCAACTCCGCAGATAATGTGGCAGACCCACTTACAAAGCCGTTGGGCCAGCAGAAGATCGAAGCCCACCTTGAGAAGATGGGACTTAGACTTGTAGCCAATTGGCTTTAGGACAAGTGGGAGATTGTTAGATATATGTGCCCTAGAAGCCAGAATTGGCTGACACTTGTAATACACTTCTAGGGGCAAAATTGTAATTTTGACTATAATTAATGAAATGGGTTATTTTCTATCACACATGTGTATTTAGTGTCTGTGATACATCCTTTGAGTTAATGGTAATGATAATTCATATTTTCAAGAGTTGAAAATTTAAGACATGAATAATCATTATTAACTCATAAACAGCTCCCGACCATAGGATCATCACGAGGATGGTGATTGATCCGGAAGGTTGGTGTACGATCGCTTCTCTTTAGTAGATGAGTCTTGAGTCTACGGTGTGGAGACACCGGAGCGAGAGTACAGGTACTCGTTAGAGAACGAGGGCACTGAGCGTGACCACCTCGAGTAGTCATTAGGAAGTCTACCTTCTCGTCAATGACTGACTCGATGCTGCAGTAGTGTGTCTGGTTCTTTGACCTGAGATGCATCGGCAGTTCACCTTGAGGGTGTTATAGTTTGACTACACCATTACTCGGTCTCCTAGCCATATGGAACCCTGAGGTGTATGTTGGCTATAGCATGTTCATTGTAGGAACTGGATTGCATCAAGATGGGATCTATCTACCTCGGTGGTAGAGGAGCAGCCCTATGATGATCATGAGAATCAAGTCCAGAAATCCATGGCCATGGTAGAGTGAAATAATAGAAAGAGTTTCTATTTAGATTTTCACATTGGACTCGAATCGAATGATTACATCATATGACAGTGACTAGGGTTTGACGAGTTCACCTTAACCCTAATCTGATCGGGGCTCAAGATAGAAGAACTGAATCACACAGGTAGCTGCACCAAGAGGTTCGCATTCAGCTCTGATGGGTTGCCACCATATACTGCTAGGTGTCACTGGTGGATTTTGGGAGCAATTAGAATGATTTAGATGATCGATCATTCTAGCTGTTCGAATCAGAAGAGTTCTGATCCATCGAAAGGAGTTTCGATGATGTCTATGATAGAGATCATGACATATCCCATTACCATATAGAACTGAACCTAACTGGGTCACACAAACAAGGGTTTGAATCTGGTGATCATCAATTGAACTGATCTAGTTCAATTGATCTGAATGAGATTCAATTAGGTTCAAGGAAATCGTGCTAGCACTCGATTGAACCTAACGTTCTTCTTTTACTATCACAAATAAGTTGTCCTGACTGAGCCAAAGGAGTTTGTGCTCAATCAGAGGCCTTCATATGGTCTGACTGGAGGTTGTCCAAGTCAGAATAGGTTGTCTTATTTGTAAGACATTACCTGCCATTTTTGGTCACCTGCCATTTCTTGTTCTTTGACTTTGGTCAAAAGTCTACCTTTGACTGGTCAAACGTTGACCATTCACCCTTTGACTTTTGACCACATGTCATGCACCTATTGGAGAGCTGGTGGGGGCTTGTCCCCCTGCCAGAACCTGAAAAGGAGAAGGGCGCATGCCAAGGGTGGCGTGAGCCCAAGTAGGAGGCGCCTAGGAGTCCTTGTTGGACAAGGACTCCACCTCTCTTTTAGATTCCAATCAGAGTTCTACTAAGAATCCAGTTTGACTGGTCTTAGGCGCCCTCTAAGGAGGAATCCAGGGGTCTCTATTCCAACCAATCAGATTTAGATCTGATTTCACAAAGGGTTGTGATTGGTTGAGAGGAAGAGGAGTTGGATCACAAGAGGTCTATAAATAAGACCCTGCGCCCAACCCTAATTCCAAGTGTTTGAATGCTATTAGATACGCCCCAAGGCTGCCTCTCCCCTCCTTCTCCATGCCATACTCTCTTCTCCCCTTGCTCTCCATGTCCAAAAGTGTTTTGGACTTTGGTTTGGTGCGATTCAGATCAAGGAAAGGCGATCAAAAGCAAGAAGGCTGCGCTGCTGCAAAAGGACGACTGCAGATCTTCAAAAGAGTTTTGAAGATCCTCCAGATCAGATCCAGATCTGATTTTTGGAGGTGTGATAGAGAAGAAGAGGTTCTCCAGATCCAATCCGAGTGGATATCGGTAGAGGCCAGGCGCTTGCGTGGCTAAGATTCAGAACCTTCCGCTGCAATCAGGATCATCTACAGGGTAATAGGATTACCCAAATCAGGTAAATTAAATTTGATTTAATTTATCTTAATTTATTTTATTTATTAAAATAATAATAATCAGATCTGAAACATATCAAGATCTGATTGAGATCAAGAGAAAAATTTTTGAAATATATCTCTTGATCTAATCAGATCTGGACGAACCTGGACCGGGAAATCAGGATTTCCCTTCATCACTAAGGTAGATGCACGAGGAGTATAATTTTCGCACAATGATGCGGCTGTAATCTCTTTAAATATAGCGGACTATGATGTACGTCGCATCCTAGTTGATAATAGAAGTTCAGCTAACGTCTTGTTTTATGATGCTTTCTCCAAAATGTCAAAATCTAATAGTCAACTTGGACCAGTAAACTCCCCCTAGTAGGCTTCGTTGGTGCTACAGTACCAATTGAAGGTATAATGACTCTAGCTGTGGTTGCCGGGCAATATCCAAATCAATCCAGAGTGCAGGTGAATTTTTTGGTAGTAAAAGCTCTCTCCGTTTACAACGCAATTCTTGGTCGACCTGATTTAAATGCACTTCAGACGGTGGTTTCCAGTTATTATTTGAAGATGAAGTTCTCGACAAGTTACGAGATCGAAGAGATCAGAGGAGATCAAGCTCTAGCAATGCACTGCTACTCAATTGCCCTACGAAAGAAAGCATAGTCCGACCCTTATCCTGTTGATGGGCTAGATGTCCGTGATGTCTTTGTCAAAGAACGAGGCAAGCCCATTGAAGATCTTGTGACCATCCTCCTGAATGATGGAAACATGGAGCATACGGTGCAAATTGGCTCCAATCTAGAAGATAAAGTTCAGGAGCAACTCATCATCTTCTTATGGAGGAATGTTGATATTTTTGCCTAGGTTCCAGCGAATATGCCTGAGATTGATGCCGAGGTTATGGAACATCAGCTGGCCATTGACCCCATGCATCAACTAGTGAAAGAAAGAGTTAGAGGCCATGCACCAAAAAGGCAGAAGATAATAGCAGAAGAAGTTGATAAGCTTCTCAATGCTGGATTTATCCGAGAAGTTAGCTATCCGACTTGGGTCTCTAACGTGGTCCTGATCAAGAAAGCCAACGACAAGTAGAGGATGTGTATCGACTTTAAGAAGCTTAACAAGGCCTGCCCGAAAGATAGCTATCCTTTATCTAGAATTGACCAACTGATGGATACGACTTTAGGCTATGAGCTCCTCACCTTCATGGATGCCCTCTCTGGCTACAACCAAATTTTGATGGCACCGAAGGATGAGGAGAAGACTGCTTTTATTACTAGCCAAGGTATTTACTGTTACAAGGTCATGTCCTTCAGGCTTAAAAATGTAGGTGCGACTTATCAGCACTTGGTCAATAAAATCTTCAAGGAGCAGATCGGCCACAATATGGAGGTTTACGTTGACGACATACTGGTCAAAGTCGAAAGACTGTCAATCATGTCGTCGACCTTGAAGAGGCTTTCGATGTGCTCAAAAAATATAAGATGAAGCTGAACCCAACTAAGTGCGCCTTTGGGGTAGCCTTAGAAAAATTTTTAGGATTCATGGTCTCGAGACGAGGGATCAAGGCCAACCCAAAAAAAATTCAAGCTATCCAGGAGATGACCACTCCAAAGTTCATCAAGAAAGTTCAGTGCCTAACCGAAAAGGTGGCATCTTTGAATCATTTTATCTCTAGATCGATCGAACACTGCATGCCCTTCTTCCAAATCCTCAAGAAGTCAAAAGATTTTCACTGAACTCAGAAATGCCAAAAGGCATTCGATGAGCTCAAGAACTACCTCGACTCGCCCCTCCTACTAGCCAAACATAAATTCGGAGAAGAGCTATTTCTCTACCTTACGATCTCCCTTGCAACGCCAGCGGCAGTCCTGATCAAAGAAGAGGTGAAAGTATAGTGACCAGTCTACTACATAAGTCGGATCCTAAGGGATGCCGAGACTAGGTATACAAAGTTGAAAAAATTGACTTATTCTCTTCTAATTGCAGTAAGAAGACTTTGACCTTACTTCCAAAGACATGCTATAACGCTCCTCACTGACCAATCAATTAGAGCAATCCTTCATCAAGTGGATGCTTCTGGAAGAATTATAAAATGGGCCATTGAATTAACAAAATTCAACATCAACTACCGACCTTGGCCAGTAATCAAGGCTTAGGTACTGGCCGACTTCATAGTTGAATGCACCATTCTAGATGAAGTCGAGCTTGAATAGAATGGGACCGGCATCCCGTGGTTGCAACCGAGCCTCTTCGAAGAAAGTGCTGACCTTTTCGAAGGTTTTTGGGCCCTGTACATGGATGGTTCATCCAACTTAGTTGGAGCAGGTGCGGAGTTAGTCTTAGTCAACTCCAAGGGAGTCGTTGCCAAGTACGCGCTATGCTTTGAATTTTCTGCAACTTATAATGGGGCCAAATATGAAACACTGATCGTCGGGTTAAAAATAGAAAAAGAATTAAAAGTACATCGACTTTAGATCTACAGTGATTCTTAATTAGTGATCTACCAAGTTAGTGACAACTATGAAGCATAGGAGGAAAATATGATGAAATATCTTGAGAAAGTAAAAAATTTGACTCAGACCTTCGACAGTTTTGGCATTCAATAGATTCTAAGGATAGAAAATATGAGAGCCGACCTCCTCTCTAAATTGGCCACTTCAGCCCCAGCTGAACTGTCCAAAGAAGTATTTTTTGAAACTCTAAAATGCCCAAGCTCAGAAGAATCATAGCTCATTATGCAGATAGAGTTCGAGCCAAGCTAGATTAACTCGTTAGTTGCCTATCTCGAAGAGGGAGTTCTTTTTCATGATCCGAAAGAAGCTCGAAAACTCAAGAATCAAGCCTTCCAGCACCTTTTGTATGAGGGCAAGTTGTATAAAAGATCATATTCGCTAACGCTATTGAAATGTCTTCGACCTTCAGAGGCCAACTTTGCATTATGGAAAATGCACGAGAAAATTTATAGAAGTCATATAAGAGCTAGATCCCTGTCATAAAATCTATTTCAGCAAGGATACCATTGGTTGACCTTGTATCATGATTTTATAGAGTACGTCAAGAAATGTGACCGCTGTTAGAGACATGCAAACATACAAAGACAGTCAGCCTCCGAGCTTACTCCACTAAGTGCACCTTGGCCATTTGCATAGTGAGGAATCGAGATACTTGGCCCTTTTTCAACGGCATCCAAACAACGAAAGTTCCTCTTAGTTGCGATCGACTACTTCATCAAATAGATCAAAGTCGAACCACGCAAAAATTATTGAGGTCAAGGTACAGGACTTCGTCTAAAAGTCAATCGTCTATCAGTTTGGTCTGCCCTAAACTCTCATAATAGATAACTGATGATAGTTTGCTGGGACGAGGTTCGTTGAGTTCTGCAAAGATCTACATATCTTCCATCACTTCACGTTAGTAGCTTACCCATAAGCAAATGGGGAAGCTGAGGTGACCAACCGAACCCTATTGCAAGGCATCAAGACAAGGCTTGATAGAGCAAAGAAGGCCTGGGTGGATGAACTTTACCACATCCTCTGGGTGTACCGAACTACTCAAAGGCTATCGACTGAAAAAACACCATTCATCTTAACCTTTGGAATGAAGGCAGTCATCCCAATCAAGCTTAAACATCCATTAGCATGGATCGTGGCCTTCAATGAGCAGCATAACTCACAGGACCTCAGAATCAACCTCGATCTACTAGAAAAAAAAAAAGAGAGGAAGCCCAGGTTTGGATGATGGCCTACAGATGAAGGGTGGCCCGATACTTTAACTCCAGAGTCAGAGATAAAATATTCAGAGTGGGAGACTTAGTGCTTCAGAGAGCAGCCATCTCTCAGCCTCAGAGCCAGGGGAAGCTCACCCTGAATTGGGAAGGCCCGTATGAAATAGAGGAGGTCATCCAGTCCAGAACTTATCGTCTGAAGGAGCTCAGAGGAACAATGCTCTCACGACCTTGAAATTCAAGAAATTTGAGAATATACTACCAGTAATTTTTCTTCAATTAAACTCCTCCATTTCAACATTATTATTTCTTGGTGCAAAAACTATATGATGATAGGAAAGAAGCAATCAAAAATGGCCATGTTAATCTCAGAAAATCGAAGGCCTCGTTCATTTTAGACGAAATGAGGGGAGAGGCCCTGACAATGGCCCTTAAGTGCCCCAGCAGTTTGTTAGGAATAGGAGGAGAACCTCATCCTAACGTGAGCAAAATCGAAGACCTCGATCATTTTAGACGAGATGAGGAGAGAGGCCCTGATAATGGCCCTTATGTGCCCCTATAGTCTGTTAGGAATAGGAGGAGAACCTCGTCCTAACATGAGCAAAATCGAAGGCTTCATTCATTTTAGATGAGATGAGGAGAAAGGCTCTGACAATGGTCCTTATTTGCCCCTACAGTCCATTCGGAATAGGAGAAGAACCTCGTCCTAACATGAGCAAAGTCGAAGGCCTTATTCATTTTAGATGAGGTGAGAGGAGAGACCCCGACAAGATCTCCTTCAACTTTAATAGGAGATAAGATCTCCTTCAATCTTGGCTGGAGATAAGATCTCCCCTGAGCTTCAACTTCAACAGAAGATAGGATCTACTTCAACCTTGGCAGGAGATAAGATCTTCCCCGAGCTTCAACTTTAACAGAGGATAAGATCTCCTTCAACCTCGGTTGGATATAAGATCTCCTCCGAGCTTCAACTTCAATAGAAGATAGGATCTACTTCAATCTTGATAGAAGATAAGATCTCCCCCGAGCTTTAACTTTAACAGGAGATAAGATCTTCTTCAACCATGGCTAGAGATAAGATCTCCCCCAAGCTTCAACTTCAATAGAAGATAGGATCTACTTCAACCTTAGCAGGAGATAAGATCTCCCCCGAGCTTCAATCTCAATGGATGCAGAGCCCGAAAAAGGACTTCGATGGTCATCTTTTTTGTACTTCCTTCCTTCAAATTTCAAACTCAGGAGTGGGAGAACTATTATTTGAGATAAACCCCACTTCCATCGAAGTCCAGTCTGATGCTCGGCCTAATGCAACTGGAAATCATGAATGAGCTTCGATCGAAAATTCTTCCTCTAGCGGTCGAACTCTTTCCAAATTTTTCCTTCAGTCGGATTTCTGTAGGAGCCAAACTCCTTCCAAACCTCTTCTTCAGTCGGATTCCTATGGAGTCGAACTCCTTCTGGACCACTCCTTCAGTCGAATTTCTCCAGGAGCTGAACTTCTTTCAGACCTCTCTTTCAATCGGATTCCTCCAGAAGTCGAACTCCTTTTTAACTTCTCCTTCAGTCAGATTCCTCTAGGAGTCAAACTCCTTCTGGATCTCTCCTTCAGTCAAATTTTTATTGGAGTCGAACTCCTTTCGAACCTCTCCTTTAGTCGGATTCTTCCAGGAGCTGAACTCCTTCCTGACTTTTTCTTCAATCAGATTCCTACAGGAACCAAACTCCTTTCGGACCTCTTCTTCAATCAGATTTCAACAAGAGCCAAACTTCTTCTAGACTTCTCCGTCAGTTGGATTCCTTTAGGAGCCAAACTCCTTTCAAACCTCTCCTTCAGTTGGATTCCTCCAGGAGCCAAACTTCTTTCGGACCTCTCCTTCAATCGGATTCCTCCATAAGCTGAACTTCTTCCAGACCTCTCCTTCAGTCAAATTTCAACAGGAGCTGAACTCCTTCTGGACTTCTCCTTCAGTCAAAATTCATCTGAATTCCTCTAGTAGATTACTTTCAAATTTCAAGTAGTATTCATTCTAGATGATCTCCTCTAGCCGTATTTTCTTTAGGAGTCTAAGCTCCTCTGGAATTGATATATGTCAAAGTTCTTTACTAACTAATGCCTGCTTTCTTTGGACTTCGACTATTAAATCTCAATGAACAGGCGATCCCATTATCGAACAGTTACGACTATCATTTATCAGGATGATTATGACAATCATTTATCAATCTGCTAAAGGTGACCCCACTATCAGATGGTTATGACTGTTATTTATCAGGATGGTTACGACTATCATTTATCAGTCTGCTATAGATGACCCCACTGTCAGATGGTTACGACAAGCTCTGTCTATAAAAAGGAATCCTCTAGATATGTTTTCTCTAAGCTCTCTTCTTCTTCTCAAAACTCTACTGAATTCTTGCCTGAGCAATCTATTTCTATTGGCTAGAAGAGTTGACTTGATCATTGCAGGATCCTACCAGAGCCACTACCACCAACTTTGGATGGGACTTTATTTTGTAGATCACCAACAGCGATCTCTTCTTTCCCAACTTCAGCTCGATCCGACATCAACCAGATTTTGCACCAACATCACCTATTCCCTCCTCCCCTTTATCTATCTCATTTAAACTAGAACCAGCGTCAGTACTAGTTTCGGACTTAGGTTCTTCTATGTGGTTAGCTTCAGTACTAACCTGTTCTTCTAAATTTTTATTTTGGCTAGTATCAATACTAGCCTCTCTCACCTAATCTCAGTATGGATCCATAAGAATTCTATAACTTTTATGTTTAGAAATTACTTTGGCATTCTCAAATTGGGGATTCTTAGGTGGAACATTAGATTGATAATTTAGTCCAGGTGGTTGGTGGACAATGGGTGGGTTGTTTATATGAATTGGTTGGCTCGATAATCAATCTAATTCTCTCATATTAAACTCAACTAATTATTTTACTTATGCTTCTTGCCTGGTGATAGATTGTTATTGAGTTAAAATTAATTATTAAAGTTGGTTAAATCTATCGTCAGCTAGATTGGTCTATTGAAGAGGTTGATATGATGGCTAATTATAATGCAATGGCTGAGTGGATTGACTAGGCTGACCACTATTATAGGCATAATTTTGATATTGGGGCCTAACATATTAAATTTGGATCCGAGCCTGAGTCTGTTGGGATATCTAATAAAAATTAGAATGGTTCCTCCAATCTGGGTTATATGGATTTGAAAAAGGGTCACTAATAGGTTTGGAGTAGCTTTGAAAAGCTCAAAATTGTTCTTGGATAAAAGGGGAAAACTATGCAGCCTTGGAACATACACTCACATGATGGGTTGGATTAGCATAGATTGAACAAATCTCCTGATAATTAGAAGATGATGTGAATTATGCAGGAGATTGTTGACTTAGGGTTATGACTTGATCTAATTTCTAGGCAAGAAGGCCCACTTTATTTATCAAATTTGAATTAGCCTTAGGACTAGATTCTAGATGTTTAAATTCATGGATCCCTACCTAAATTTGATAGAAAGATAATGAAGGATGGTTGATTGAGTTTTCACTCAAGATTTCAAATAAAGTGTAGGCATCGTCCTCATTCTTGTTCATGAATGCACCTCCACTGAATGCATCTACCAATTGTCTATATTGGTCTCCTAAATCCTCATAGAAAGCTTGAATTATTTGCCACTTAGACAGATCATGGTGTGAGTATTTTCTAATAAGTTTCTTAAGTCTCTCCCATGACTCGTGAATTTGTTCCCCTAGAAGCTGAGCAAATCTAGTGATAGCTTGCCTCATAATGTTGATTTGACCTATGGGATAAATTTTTTTAAGAAATTCACTTTGCAATTTAGTCCAAATTTTAATTGGTCTTCCTATTGTGCCAAGCCAGACTTGGCTTTATCTTTTAATGAAAAGAAGAATAAGATTAGTCTAAGGGCATCCTCAGTTAAATTTTGAATCCTCACCATAGAGCAGATTTCTAAAAACTCATCTAGATACTTATAAGGATCTTCGTTGGTGCTTCCATAGAAAGATGGAAGGATTTGGATTATGGTTGGCTTGATCTCATAGTGGACAGCATGGATTTCAGATAATTGGATACAAGTCAATGGATTATAGATAGAAGAAATAAAGTATTTCTTTATCTATCTAAGTGGTTCTCTAAAATTTTCAGCCATTTGGTTATTGGGTTTAATACGATTCAGCCTTTCAATTTTATGATTGGGTTCAACTAGATCAGATAAAGCGATTTTCTACTATGTATATCCTGATGCAACCCTAATTTATGACTCAAAATTTTTTTTAGATTTTATTTTTATATTTTTTATTATTTTATTATTTTCTATTTTTTTTTAAAATTATTATTTTATTTATTTAATTATTATTTTTAATTTAATTTAATGATTATTTTAATAATTTTTAGTTAGTTTAATTTAATTTTTTATTTTATTTTATTTTATTTTTAGAGGAGAAAGAAGAAGAAAAAAAGAAGAGTTCTAAAGAAGAGGTTCTAAAGAGTCCTAGAACTAAGAAAAGAGAGAAGAATTAGGTTTAATTAGGTTTGATATTGGTTAGCAATCAAATTAGTCAATCAATCCTGACTAAGGGTTATCCTAAATCTAGACAGCTCCTAACTACGAAGGTCATATTTAAGTCTTCCAAGTATAGGATCAGCCAATCAACTGACCAAATAAGTATAAGGTCGGTGGGGGTCCCCCCGTTGCTTGCCTTAAACACCAATTGTGCTTGACCAGATAAGCTAATGGAATCAATTAAGTAACCATCTTTCTTTGGGCTCAGTCATCTCTGAACCACTTTTCTAGATACCAGTTAAATTGATTAATCCTAACCCAGTCCAACTTTTAGAATTTCTTATCCTAATGAGCTCGAGTTTCTAGGGCTGATGTCTAATTGATTTTAAAATTAAAGACTTAGGTCAATGCAGGATGCTGATTGATTATTTGTGGGCCAAGGAAGGGTGATCAAATCTCCACCTGATCTTGTTTAATGGATGTTGCCCTTAAGTTGATTTAATATGAATATATACCAAAAAAATTTTCAATCAAGTGATTCTATGCAATTTAAACTAGATACATGCAATTTAATTAAACTTGAAGAGTTTACCTTGTCTCTAGCGATCACCAAAAAGAAAATAAAAATAAAACTAATATGATACATGCTCTAAGCAGTTAGGATTTTTAATTTTATCATGAAGTTTTTAATTAGATTTAAGTGGATATTTTTTAAATTAATTTAAAAATTAAAAAAAGAAAAAGATCTAAGGTTAGGATTGATCTCACCAAATAGGATTGGAAGCATTTCTTTTTTTAATTTTTTTATTTTTTTATCTTTTTTTATAAAATAAATAAAAAAAATTGGTAAGCAATATTTATAAAAAAATTATTTATAATTAATTTATAAAAGAATTAATAAAAAAATAACATCTATTCTCTCCCCAGCAACGGTGCCAAAAACTTGATAAGCACGATATTGTTGTTAAGACACCGTGTTTATCAGTTTAATTTGACTTCTTAAAATAATTAAAAATAGGTAGAAAGTAGTGAGTCAGGTCTAATCCATCGAAAAGATAGTGTTTTACTTTTGAAATCTTTAATTTTGAGAAAAGAAAAAGAAAGAAAAAGATTTTAAAGTCAGAAAATAAATAAAGAGCAAAAATTAAATAGTATAGAATAATAAACTTGGTACTAAGATCTACTAGTTAGATCTTTGTATCTACTTATAGTAAAATAAAAAGTAATAACTAAAGTATAGAAATTAAATTACAATAAAAATAAAGAGCATGAAATTAAAGAGCATAAAAATAAATATTGCATTAATTAAAAAGTTTATAATTTAAATACATAAAATTTTAAAAAAAATTAAAATTAAAATAGGCTAATCTTTGATCTTGGATTGGCATTGGCAAAAAGATGGTGTAGAAGTCCAGCTCTTTCTCTAAGCACCAGTTGCCTCGAAGCAGCCATTAACCAAAGCCTGGCTCTATCCTGTACCAAAGCTTCACCTCAATCGAAGATAATGAATTCTGGAGGCTTAGGATCTTATTTATAGGTGTTGGATGGTTGGAGGATTTATTGCTGGGCAATATGGGACTAAGAAGAAGTATGGATCCATGTTTATTAAAAAAAATAGCAGAAAATTATTGGATCAAAGGTCTTATAAAGTCTCTATGTGTTCTAGCCATTAGATGGTGATCCAAAGCTTCAAAAAATACCAAAAATGGAGTTTTATCAGCCTAAATCGAGTTGAAAAATATTCTAGCCGTTGATCATGCATTGATGGGGAAAATTAGGCCATTGATCGTGTGTTGGGTGTCCTGATCACCATTGGAAGCTCTATCAGTCGTTCGATCATCGCCTGGAGCACGCACGGCCATTGGATCGAAGTTCTGGTGTGATAAGTACCATAAATTTATCAATAAAAGTATTAATTTATCAATTAATTTATATTAATTTTTAAGAATTAATATTTAATTGATATATATTTTTTAAGAAATTAATATTTTTAATAATTAAAAAATTAATTAAAACTAATAAAAATTAAAAAAAATAAAATTTTATTATTAATTAAAAGAGCTTATTTTTTTGATCATAATGAAATAAGTTTGAAGCAAAACGGAGCTAAAATGGAGAAGATATGAATTTATAAAGATAAAAAAATTAAATAAAAAAAGGAAAATGGCTCAATCGGTTCAAGCCGCTGCGCCATATCAGCCAGCGCATTCAAATGCACCGAGCCAAGCTGACTCAGTCGTAGAAGAGAAGATATGAATTTCTAAAGATAAAAAATTAAATAAAAAAAGGAAAATGGCTTGATCGGTTCAAGCCGTTGCGCCATATCAGCTAGTGCGTCCAAACGCACCGAGCCAAGCTGACTCAGTCGCAGAAGCCGTCAGCTGATCCACGATCCAGGCATGAACCGCCAACTCAGCAGAAACCGATGAATTATGGAGCGACACGTGGTGGACCTAGACCCTTAAAGGGTTCACAGAAAATCTATCGTAGCTCATAGGGCATTTTAGACTTTTCACTCGACGATAGGAAGCGCTGATTGGTTGCGGTGTATGGTGCAGCCGGTCCATACGGTCCATGGCAATAATAAAGGCGCGATCGAGCGGATCTGATTGATTATGATCAAGATCGGATGGCGGTGGTTATTTTCAAGTTTGATTCGAATTTCATCAGCGATCTAGCACGATCCAATGGCTAGAAAACCAGTCGATGAAGATCCAAAGGTCCAAGAAGCTCCTGACTTGATTAAAACATCCAAAACTCGATCCGACGGCCAGATTTTCTCCTGATTAGCACGATCAACAGCTAGAATTTAATCTGACCTGATCTAAGTCCATACGCATCTGATTTTGATGATTTTTGATCCGTTGGATTCCTATTGATTGCCAGATTTCATCCAGAGCAATAGAATTCAATCAAAACTCTTTTTAATCTAATTTTTACTCAATTTCTTCCATATTTTCATGATTAAAACAAGCTCCTTAGTCCCACATTGCCTCCAGAAAGAAATATCTAGCCTCCCTAGCTCTATAAAAAGGACCCCGATCCTTCAGAAATCAAGATCTCTGGTCAAGGTGAAGCTTTGGTACAGGATAAAGCCAGGCTATGGGTTAATGGCTGCTTCAAAGCAATTGATGCCGAGAAGAAGAGCGGGGCTTCTACACCATCTTTCCACCAATGCCGATCCAAGATCAGAGATCAGCCTATTTTATTTTCTTTTTATTTTACATATTTAAATTATGAACTTTCTTTTTAATATAATATTTATTTTTATGCTCTTTAATTTCATACTTTTTATTTTTATTATAATTTAATTTCTATATTTTAAATTATTACTTTTTATTTTATTGCAAGTAGATGCTAAGATCTAACTAGTAGATCTTAGTACCAAGTTTAAATTCCTACACCTTTTAATTTTTGCTTTTTATTTTCCGACTTCACTTTTGATTTAAAAACTCTTTTTTTTTATTTTTTTTAAAAATCAAAGATTTTAAATATAAAAATACTACCTTTTCTGAGGATTCGATCTGACTCACTACTATCTATGAACTTTTAATTATTTTAAGAAATTGGATTAAACTGATAAACATGGTATCTTAATGACAATATCACGTTCCTATCAAATTTTTGGCGCCATTGCCGCGAAAGGCATAGACATTAAATTTTTGATCTCTTTGATTTTTTTATAAATAAATTATAAATAAAATTTTTATTTTCTTATAAATATTGCTTGCTAATTTTTTTTATTATTTTATAGAAAAAGAGATTAAAGAATAAAAAGAATCAGGAGTTTTACTTGGTGAGATCAATCCTAACCCTAGTTCTCTTTTCTTTTTATTTTATTTATTTATTTATTTTATTTTTAAATTAATTTTAAAAAATATTCATTTAAACCTAATTAAAAATCTCATGATAAGATTAGAAATCCTAACTGCTTAGAGCATGCATCATATTATTTTTAATTTAATTTTTATTTTTATTTTATTTTATTTTATTTTGTGATTGCTGGAGGTAAGGTAAGATCTTTCAGAATTCAGTTAGTTGCATGCATCTAGTTTAAGTTGCATAGAACACTTTGATTGAAAATTTTGTGTGCATATTCATCTTTAAATCAAATTAAGGGCACAACCCAATTAATCAAGATAAGATGGGGATTTGATCATCCTTCCTTGGCCCACAAACAACCAACCAACATCCTGCATTGACCTAAGCCTTTAATTTTAAAATCAATTAAACATCAACCCTAGGAACTCGAGCTCAATAGGATAAGAAATCCTAAGAGTTGAACCAGGTTAAGATAAGTCAATTTGACTAGTTTCTAGGAAAGTGGTTCAGGGATGACTGGGCCCGAAGAAAGGTGGTTTATAATTGGTTCCGTTAGCTTACCTGATCAAGCACAATTAGTGTCTAAGGCAAGCAACGGAGGGACTCCCACCGACCTTACACTTATCTGGCTAGTTGATTGGCTGATCTTATACTTGGAGGGCTTGAAGGTGACTTGGAACAGTTAGGAGCTGTCTAGGTCTAGGCTGATCTTAGTTTAAGACTAATTTGTTTGAAACTTGTTTGAAAATAAAAATTTTTACTTTAGATATTTTCAATCTCTATTGTCCTAACATAAGGTTGCTCTGGCATAATGGAAAGTTATGTTACATGGTTGTCCTAGGGTATGAAAAGGGGAAATTAACTTAGAACTTAAAAATATTTAAAAAAATATATAAAATAAAAAAAAAAGAAGATTGAGGATATTAAGAATATAACACCTGTGTGGAGAGGATTTCAGGTCGACTAGTCAAAACGGATTTAGTTCCTATTTCAGATCCTATAACCTCAATGGATTTAGCAAATCAATCTCAGCCTCAAATTCTTAAGGATTTATATTATCCAGTTGGTTTCATCCAATCCTCTTGTATCAGGTTGCCCCAATCCACAGTAAATAACTTTGAAATTAAACCTCAAATCATTAACATGCTTCCAAAATTTATGGAAATAGAGGATGCATATATATTCATTAGGGAATTTGAAGAGGTTTGTGCAATCATGAAACTACAACAACTATTAGAGGATGAAATTAAACTAAGATTAATCAATTTTGCCCTTAAGGATAATGCCAAAAAGTGGCTTTATAGTCTTCCAAATCAATCTATCATGACCTGAGAGGGCTTTGTGAGAATATTCTTAAAAAAATATTTTTCTCATCATAAAATAGCTAGAATTAGAAATGAAATAAATCAATTCTATCAACTAGCTAGTGAATCATTTTGGAAATACTTCGATCGATTCAAGAACCTCTTGACCCAATGCCCACACCATGGAATAAAAATTTGGAGGCTATGCCAAATAATTTATGAAGGGTTAGAGTCAAATTTCTGAACAATGCTAGAGTCCATGTGCCAGGGATAATTTATGTACAAAGAATCAAATGAAGCCTGGCAATTTTTTGAAGATCTAGTCGAGAAAAGTTTATAATGGGAAATAACTAAGGAACCAGAAAAATCCATAAGTTTAAGAGGTGGAATTTACCAAATCTCCCTAGCTGCAGAAGCCAAAATTGCAATGTTGACACGTAGACTAGAGGCCTTAGAACTTCAGAGACCAGCCAGTGTGAACCAAGTATCTGCACCCATGTGCAATGGGTGCAATGCACCAGACCATGTCCTTAAGGAATGTCCCCTCCCAATGAACTAATTAGATAATGGATGTGCACAAGTGAATAATGCCACATATCAGAGACTGTTGAACAATCTCTATGCACCCACTTACAATCCAGATTGGAGGAATCATTCAAATTTTTCATGGTCACAAAATCCAAATGTAGGCAATCCAAGTTTCAATCAACAGAACCCAAGGCTTAATCCTATGATAAACACCTTGCCACCATCAGGCTTTAATATAATAAAAAGAAACTTAGCTCTTTAGAGAAAAGCCTAGAAGCCCTAGCCAAATCTAATGCTGACACTAATGCCACCTTCAATTTCATGCAACAGCCAAATTCTAAATTCAAATTTCAAGGCCATAGCCCTCTTAGAAATGCAAGTAAGTCAGCTAATCCTAAGTGAATATGAACGAAATAGGCTACCTAGCCAACCTGAAGCCCACAAGAAATCAAAATGGTAGACCATGCCAGGTTAATCAAGTTATGCTATCA
This sequence comes from Cocos nucifera, assembly GCA_006176705.1. Classification (NCBI taxonomy): domain Eukaryota; kingdom Viridiplantae; phylum Streptophyta; class Magnoliopsida; order Arecales; family Arecaceae; genus Cocos; species Cocos nucifera. The sequence continues at coordinate 115,739 of QRFJ01001086.1, read as the reverse complement.
TTCCTTGAGATCAGAAAAATAAGTGGATAATAAGGTTACATGACACTAAGAAGACTTGAGTGCTGAGTCTTAGTTGAACAATTACCTTACAAACTCAAGCTCCTAAAACTGATAGAAAACCAGATGCCTAAAAATCCTTTTTCGAAAGTCTAATAAACAATCAAAATATTTAGACAAAATGTTAGAGGTATTTAAGCAATCTAATAGCTGATCCAATAATACTTATGCCTTAAAAGACCTTTGCACCAAGAAAAAGATGACTAATCAGAGCTTTTTAGCAGCAGTGTGAGTTCATATTTGTTAAACCATACAAGGTCAATAAATCATAGGAGAAACATTGAGAAGGCATTAATTAGGGGCTAGTATAAATATTTTGCCCTAATTGAGCAATTAGGATTCAAAATCAGCCAACAAAGATCACCATAGCAGACCGCTTAGATCCCCAAAATTGGTTAAGAAAATTTTATCTTTTCATAGTATGAGCCAATATACCATAAGTGAACGTGAACGAAATAGGCTACCTAGCTAACCTGAACCCAACCCCAAGAATCAAAAGGATAGACCATTCCAAGGAAACCAGGTTAATCAAGTTAACGCTATTCATTCCTTGAGATCAAGAAAATAAGTGGATAATAAGGTAAATACACCTGACACTAGAGAAGACTTGAGTGCTGAGTTTGTTGAGCCTCCTACTGAACCATTCATAGAAATGACTAAACTATCATCTGAGTCATCAAAAGAAGAGGCACCCAAAGTAGAGTTGAAAAAGTAGAGTTGAAATCCCTCCTTGAGTATTTAGGTTCACAGGAAACCTTGCCTGTAATTATTGCATCAGACCTGAATCCTAATCAAGAGGCACGTAATGAAATATTAATGGAGTTATTTAAGCAAGATCATATTAATTTACCTCCAAAAATAAAACTGTCTTTAGTCACCATTCCAACACCTATTGAATCAAACTTAACTCCTAATACAAAAACTTCATTCATGAGCATTTTAGAAAAACAAATAGGAGAAATTCTTAATAAACATGGGTCTGAGAATGGGATCACAAATTATACCCCTAAAATTAATAATGAATATATCAATAATGAGATTACAAATCAACTTTCTGAGATTGACAATCCAAAATCATTGAAATTTGTCAATCCAATATTTGACATAGGATAGTAAGCTGCATTGTGTCTGACTGAAGATGGTAAACTTAGTACTTGTTGGAAGGCAACCCAATATTTAGTTTTTATCTAATTTATCTTTTTAGTTTATTTTTTTTAGGATAATTTGAATAAGTTGGAGGGAGAGCCTAAATTTTCAAAGGCATGTGCTGGACCAAAAATATAGTCAGATGTATTCTTCCATGTTCTTTATTACACCTTTTATTTTTTCTTCTCCATTGAGGACAATGTCGATTAAGTTGGGGGGGAGAAAAATAAAAATTTTAAAATTTTAAGTCCTCAAAAAAGTTAGTATTTAGTATTTAGATACCTGATTATGCTTAAGAATCGAATTAAACTAAGCATTTTTAAAAAAAATTGATACACAGATCAGAGAATCTGTGAGAAATTGAGGAATTAAGTATTAAGAAAATTTAATAAAGAGTTAAGTCTAGAATATAAAAAGTTTTTTTTGAAGCATTTTTAATTATTTCTACTAGCATCAAAAAAAAGTCTACTTTTTATAGGCTTGTGTAGGGTAACTATACGTTTCTTCATATAACAAATTTATTTTAATAAAATAGTTTCTAAGTACTTCTCACTGAGTAATCGAGCCTCTTTGCCTAAGCAAGCATTGAGTTTTGCATCAAAAGGTGGGAAGGGCAAAGAATCTCGTTGTAAAGCTAGTCTTAACTTGTAGCCTATTTGATTCGAGCTAGTAAGCCCAAGAGGTATTCTATACCTAGTACCCTAAAGCCAACTAGTTTGGGAGTCCTTGGCCCAAGACTCGGTACATGGATCAAATAGAAAGCTTAAGGGGTTAAGACACTCAATAGTGGTACAACGTTAAAAAAAAAAAAAAGAAACATTGATTTTCCACCGAGTAACTGGGTTCCATTGCCTAAGTAAGCAATGATATTCATGTTAAAAAGTGGGCAATATAAAAATAAAAATCAATAAATGAAGGATGGAAGTAGTAATACACTTGTCTATATGAAAGTTTAGACAAATTAGAGATAAAGATGGGATAATTTAGAAAAAAATTCAAAAAAATTTAATGTTCTTTACTTAATTTTTCTATTGATGAGTATTAATACCCAATGATATGTCTCACTTAAGTTCTACTAAATATCAATGGCCAATTTGAAAACTGCTTAGGTAAAATTCGAAACTTTAAAGTTAAAAGGTATTTAAAACTAAATTCTTTCTTTACTCGAAGACGAACAAAGCTTAAGTTGGAGGGTGTGATAAGCATCATAAATTCATCAATAAAAATATTAATTTATTAATTAATTCATATTAATTTTTAAAAATTATTAATTAATTAATATATAATTTTTGAGAAATTTATATTTTTATTAATTAAAAAAATTAATTATAAAATAATAAAAATTAAAAAATAAAATTTTATAATCAATGAAAAGAGCTCATTTTTTTTATCGTAATGAAATAAGTTTGGAGCAAAACAAAGTTAAAACGAAAAAGATATGAATTTTTAAAGAAATAAAATAAAAAATTTAAATGAAAAAATAACATACAGCTCAAACGGCTCAAGCTGCCATGCCGCAGCAGCTGGCGCATCCAAATGCATCGAGCCGAGCCAAGTCGGCACACCAAGCCATCCACGCTAGCCGACTCAAGATCAGAAGCCATCAGCCGGTCTATAGCACAGTGTGGACCGCCAGCTCAGCAGACACCGACGAATCAGAGCCTGCCACGTGGTGGACCTAGACCCCTAAAGGGTTTATAGAAAATTCATCGTAGCTCACAAGGCATTTTGGTCTTTTCATCTATCAATAAAAGGCGCTGATTGATTGCGGTGCACGATGTGGCCGATCCACGCGGTCCATGAGAATAGTAAACGTGCGATCGTACGGTAATGGTTGTTTGCAGTCAGGATCGGACGGTCAGTTTTTTTTTTTTGATTGCTGATTTCACCTGGATCACCATCAAATGGCAGCGCATGATTCCATCTTCGATCCGACGATCTAGAAGGCTCCCGACGGCGATCAAACTCTCAAGCACGTGATCAACGGCGTAAATTCCTCCATCAAGTGCGATCTAATGGTCAGAAATTAATCCGACTTGATCTGGGCCATTACACGTCTATTTTTGATATTTTTGGAAGCATCGGATCACCATCCAATGACCAGAATTAAAAGAACTCAATGGGGGCTATTTTAATCCAAATTTCACTCAGATTTCTTCCTATTTTCATGATTAAAATAACCCTTAGTCCTACATTACCTCCAGAAAAAATATCTAGCCTCCCTAGCTCTATAAAAGGGACCTAAGCCTTAAGAAATCAAGATCTTCGGTCAAGATGAAGCTTTGGTACAGGGTAAAGCCAGGCTATGGGTTAATGGCTACTTCAAAACAATTGATGCCGAGAGGAAGAGCGGGGCTTCTACACCATCTTTCCACCAATGTCTATCCAAGACCAGAGATCAATCTATTTTATGTTCTTTTTATTTTATATATTTAAATTATGAACTTTCTTTTTAATATAATATTTATTTTTATGCTCTTTAATTTCATGCTTTTTATTTCTATTGTAATTTAATTTTTACATTTTAAATTATTGCTTTTTATTTTATTGCAAGTAGATGCTAAGATCTAACTAGTAGATCTTAGTACCAAGTTTAAATTCCTGCACCTTTTAATTTTTGCTTTTTATTTTCCAACTTCATTTTTGATTTCAAAACTTTTTTCTTTTCTTTTTCTTTTTAAAAATCAAAGATTTCAAATAAAAAATACTATCTTTTTTGAGAAATCGACCCGACTAACTACTATCTATGAATTTTTAATTATTTTAAGAAGTCGGATTAAACTGATAAATACGGTGTCTTAACAACAACATCGTGCTCTTATCATGGTGCTGATAGCATTTGAATCAGAGTAGGAAATTGTCCTCGCCATCCGATTTTGACCAACAACAACCACAACCGCACGATTGCATATTTACTATTTTCATGGACCGCATAAATCGAGTATACCACACACCGCAATCAATCAGCACATGCATTTTAGTGAGTGAAATGACAAAAATGCCCTGTGCACCATGACAAAATATTGTAAACCTCTCGAACATCTTGGTCCACCACGTGGCAGGCTCCAATTAGCTAACCTCTGTTGAGCTGACGGTCCATGCTTGGTTTCATGGATCGACTGATCGACTTCTATGACTGAGTCAATTTTGATGGCTTGACTTGGCTTGGTGGCTTGGCTTGCGGAGCTAGCTGAGCCTTTTTTTTTTAATTTAATTTTTTCTTTAAAAATTCATATTTGGTCCATTTTAGTTTCGATTTACTTCAAACTTATTTTATTATGATAAAAAAATGAGCTCTTTCCATTGATAATAATATTTTATTTTTATTATTTTTTAATTTTTTTAATTATTTTTTAATTAATAAAAATATTAATTTTTAAAAAATATGTATAAATTGATTATTAATTTTTAAAAATAAATATAAATTAATTAATAAATTAATACTTTTATTAGTAAATTTATGGTACTTATCAATTATCTTGGCATTTAATTGAACAAGTTTCTTGTCCATTTCATCCCAATTCTTCTCTGGCTTAGGAGTAGATGTGCCATTGACAATGATTGTGGGAGTGTGTGGACCATTGATAATGACACTCCATATGTCATAGTCAAGGACTTGAATGAAAATATGCATGCGAGCTTTCTAATAGGTATAGCTAGACCCGTTGAAAAAAGGTGGCCTATTTATAGATTGCCCTTCGGCAAGTGAACCTCCTAGTTGGGTTGACATAATCTTTATCTCTAGTCGATAAAATCAACAATTAGCAGAGAACATGGCTCTGATACCAATTATTGCCCAGATGAACAATCCAAGAGAGGGGGTGAATTAGGTTTTCAAAAATTTAAATAGATATGTGCGGTGATTAAAGTTTAAATCCCGAGTAAATCAAATATGAGAGCAAATAGAAGACACAAGCTAGAGCACACACACAAGCAAGAGGATTTTATAGTGGTTGGGTGCACTCCCAGCACCTACATTCACTTTTCAAGCAAACTCTTGGAAATTTTACTATAATCCCTCAAGATTACAATCGGATAATTTTTTTGGACTCACTATCCAATAATCCAGTTGGTTTTTCTCTAGGTTCACCAACCACAGTCCTTACAAGAATTAGACAAACCAATCTGAATAAACAAAAGAGGAAAAAAATTCTAAAACCCAAGTTTCAGCCCTTGTTGAAACAAAATACATGGAAAGGGGAAAGAAAAAGTTTCAACTCAAAAGGCCCCTTCAAATGAGCAGAAGAGTTATCCTTGTAGTTCGTTGAAAGCCTCTTTGAATCCGTGGAGTTAATGCATTTGAGGATTCTTCAATGCTTGAGAGAACAGATTGATTGAAGATGAGAATTTTCGTTCAAGAATAGAGCATGTTTTTTTTCTCTCATTTTTCTTAGATTGATCATGAATAAGCCTTCTTTCTTTTATATCTACAGCATTCTCTCTCTTCTGGTGATGATTGGAGCTCAGAAAAAGCAAAAATCTGAATGTTGGAGAGTAGCAACTAGCCATTGGAGTCAAAAGAATCTGATCTAGAATGTCCCATCAAAAAATTATCGTCAAGTCTCGAGACCTCTCGATTTGTCTTAAGATGTCTCATCAAGTTATGGGGCCTCTCGATTTGAATAGGAGAGCTCTCACCTTCAGTCTCACAAAAAATCATCTTTTTGGAAAAAATGGCTCGTCTGAGACTGAGACCTCTCGGTTCTGAATGAGACGTCTCGTAGAGACCGTGAGACCTCTCGAGAATCTAGCAAAACCTCTCACTCTCAGGATATAGAAACTAGATTTCTATCATCTGAGACCGAGAGCTCTCGAGATTCTCTCGAGATCTCTCGAAACCATGTTAGAACAGCGCTTAGGGCGTGCAAGTTCACTCGAGAGCTCTCAAAAAAATTCTGAGATGTCTCGAAGACTGCTCTAAGATGATTTTGAGAGAATTTTTGCTCCGTACAAGGGGATTTGAATTTTGATTGATTTTCACTTAATGTCTTCCTTATTTTGGCCAAAGAGCTCTCTTTCTTCTAACATTGGAACACTTAAAATAAAATATATTAGTAATCATTTGCTTTAATGTTTGGTCATCATTAAAATCACTTAAAAAGTTCAATAGACTCCTTCAACAGTTGAATTCCTACCGAACTTCTCCTTCAGTCAGACTCCAACGATCGAAGGCCTGTCAAATTTCTCCTTCAGTCAGACTCCTCTAGTGGTCGAACTCCTGTCGGACTTCTCCTTTAGTCGAACTTCTTCAACAGTCGAACTCTTGTCGGACTTCTCCTTTAGCCAGACTCCTTCGACGGTCGAACTTTGGACAGGCTTTGCCACTAGTCAAACTCTTTTCGAGCTTCTCTGCCTATCAAGCTCCTCTCAAACTTCTCTTACCAGTTGCCCGAGAAGGCCTCGACATCGACTCATGATATGGCAAATGATGGCCTAAGTGCGATTGATCTCAAGAACCTCTGAACTTCTCTAGAACGGTGTTAGCTAAGAATTTCTCATTACCTGTGGCTATTCCATCCAAACTTGAGTTGTTAGACTTCGATGGATTGGCATGTCACGACTACAGACATGACCCTCCATAACAAACCCCACATGGCCCTGAATGGCCCCCTACCAGGCAGTTACAACTATCACTATCAGTTTGTTATGGGCTTCACCTATATAAGAGATCCTTCCGATACGTCTTCTTCTCTAAGCTCTTGATTTCTTTCTAAAAATTCTACTAAAATCTCTCTGAGCATTCCATTTTTGTTGACCGAAAGAGCTAATTTGATCGTCGAAGGATCTTACTGGAGCCACCATCCTCGTCTCTAGATGAGACTTATTTTGTAGGTTGCCAGTGGCGACTTCATCTTCTCTGACTCCAGCCTCGATTTTGGTGACTACCAGATTTTGCACCAACACATTGCTTTGGTATTGAGTTGTGCTTCTCTTTTGTCATGTTCATCCCAATCTTTTTCGAGCTTTGGAATGGACATGCCATCAATTATGATTATGGGTGTGTAAGGATCTTTTACTATGACACTCCACATGTCATTGTCTTGTGCTTGAATAAATATCCTATTCTTGCTTTCCAATAGATATAATTGGTTCCATTGAAAAGCGGAGGTCTATTGGTTGATTGCCCTTCAACCAATGAAGTCCTAATTGGATTTGCCATAAAATCTTTAGCTCTAAGACCATTAGGTCAACAACTAATATAGAGCACCCGCTTTGATACCACTTATTTTCTAAGGATGGCCACCCAAGAGGAGGGGTGAATTGGATGTTTTAAAAATTTTAATTACTAATTTAGCTGAATTTTTATATTGAGTGCCTGATGAAATAATATAAAATTAAAGTATAGAATGAGAGCAATAAAAATAACACAATATGAGCATAAGAGACCAAGCTTTTATAGTGGTTCGGCACCAACCTTGGCACCTATGTCCACTTCTCAAGTGAATCACTTGAGAGTTCAACTATAATCACTCAATTGATTACAGTTCGATTATTTTTCTTGGGATCACAATCTAATCTAGTTGGTTTTGACCTAGGCTCACCAACTACAACCTCTACAATGATTGTTTTTCCGGTCTAATAATCAATCCCAATTGGTTTTGATCTAGGTTCATCAATCAAATCTTTACAATGTCCAACTTTAGGCTTGGACCAACCCCAAGTTTCTTATCCCAAGAAACTTCTAAATAAATACAACACAATCACACTATTAAAAGAAGTTTAGAAAGAAAAACTCAATGAAGCCCAAAGAAGAAGAGTTTAGAAGATGGAAGGCTTGATTGCTTTGCTCTTCTTCTTGAATAGTTGAGAGAAGTTGGTGAAGCTCTTCAATGCTTGCATCTTGGTTTCTCTCACTTTGAGGATGATTAGAAGGATAGAGAATCTTCAGAAAAATAAATCTTTCTCTTCATTTGATAGCTCTCACAAAAAATGCACTTAGTGTAGGCTTGAAGGCTCTTGAATATTGGTTGCAAAAAGTTTTTTTTGAAGTTCTTAAATATTCCTTTTATATTCCAAGGCCTTTCCACCACTCTAAAATTTTTGAAGAAGCCACATTTAATATCGTAGCCATTGGGCATGAAAATCTAGTCATTGGAAAAAAGTTGGAGCTGAAAAACTATAGTTCTGGGAAAACCTAGTCGTTACAGTGACTTAGTCGACTAACCTTCTTTGACTTAGTTGACTAAGTCCCCTGCACCTCAACTTCAGTTTTTTCTGTGCTTTCTATCTTTTATAGACTTTTGAGACATAGTCGACTAACTTCTGAGACTTAGTTGACTAAGTCTCCTGGGTCCAAAAATTTTATTTTTTTGTGTTGTCTGTCTTCTGAGACTTAGTCGACTAAGTCTTTAATCTTAGTCGACTAAGATGCGTGCCAAGCGTGCCATTTAGATTTTGACAGTCTTTCTTCTCTAATTTTTTTTGTAGGCCAAACTTACATCTTAAACTTAATTTATCTCTCATTAACCATACTTTTTATGATGTGTAAAGTCTTAATTTTCTTCAAAAGCCTCTTGATTGATGATGCTTCATTTGATTGATGGAATTCACTTATATCATTGTAACTGCTTGAAATTTAACTACACATTCTTAAAAATAATATTAGTAACTTAACAAATTATACTCAAATGCTTTTGTTATCATGAAAATCAGTCCAAGAATTAACAAAACTGCCCTTTATACCTGACCAGGCTAAAGAGCAAGGAGGCAAATCCTTTTGAAGGTATGCTCATCATTAAATCTAACCTTATGATTTTTTCTACATTCAGTTGGATGCTTGACTCTGGTTCTAGTGCTCACTTGTGCACTTCTATGCAGGGTATTGAGAAGAATAGGAGGCTGAGAGATGGTGAGATGATCCTGTGCATCAAAAATGAAGTAAGAGTTGTTGCTGTGGCCATGAAAATCTATCATTTTCGACTATCATCGGGTTTAGTTTTAATACTTAAGAGATATTATTATGTGCTTGTAGCAAGCAGGAATTTGATTTTTATTTTTTGTTTATCATTAGAAGATTATGTAATTAGCTTTCTTAAGGATCACTATACTATTCTTTTTGAAAGAAATAAAATTATAAGTGGTTTCTTAATTAATGGTCTCTATCAGTTGCATGTTGATGTCTCTATATTTAATGTCAAGCAAAACGTGAAAGCTATAGGATCTAAGTGACCTAGGGATAGTCTAAATAAAAGATATCTATGGTACCTTAGGTTAGGTTATATAGTAGAAGACAAGATTAACAAAATAGAGAAATCTAGAATAATGAGTTCGTTGACTTCTGAGTCATATCCGATTTGTGAATCATGCCTTTAAGAAAAAATGACCAAGCTTCCTTTTGTAGGATATGGGGAAAGGGCCACAGACCTACTTGTCCTGGTGCATACAGATGTGTGTGGCCTATTTATTATATTGGCCAAAGAAAACATTTCTACTTCATCATCTTTACCGATGATATATCTTGGTATGCGCATGTGTATCTGATGCGACACAAGTCTGAAGCCTTTGAAAAATTTAAGAAATTTAGACATGAAGTAAAAAAGCAAACTAAAAAGTCCATTAAGATTCTTCGATCTGATCGAGAAAGTGAATACCTTAGTCAAAAATTTTTAGACTATCTTAAGAAAATAGCATAGTCTTGTAATAGACACCACCTAGAATGCCTCAACTCAACAGAATTTTAGAACGGAGAAATCAGACCCGATTAGATATGGTTGGATCCATGATGAGCTTCATGGATCTTCTTGAGTTTCTTTGGGGACATGGTCTAATGACTGCTATCTACCTCCTGAATAGAGTTTTCTCTAAAATCATTCCTACCATATCATATAAGATATGGCATGGTAAAAAGCCAAGTCTGAGTCACCTCAGAATTTAAGGTTGTCCGGTCTATGTCAAAAAATAGCAGGCGGACAAGTTAGAGTCTAGATCCTTTAGAGCTCATTTTGTCGGATATCCTAAAGAATCGTTAGGATATTATTTCTATCTTTCAGAAAACCATAATATGATTGTGAGTCGACACGTCATTTTTCTTAAAAAATAGTTTATTCAAAATGGTGGTATCAAAAGACAGATTAAGCTAGAGGAGGTCTCAAAAGAGCAACGAGCTAATGAACCTATGAAACCTAGTCAGTCTCAGCCAGTCCAAACACAACCTCCACTACCTCATAGATCAAGTAGAATTTTTCATCCTCCTAAGAGGTACTTAGGTACCATTTTAGAGGATATAAAAAAAATATTTCTCATAGAAAATGAGGTTCATGGTGATGATCCCAAAAACTATGATGATGCGATATCTGATATCGACTCCAAGAAATGGTTAGAGGCAATGAAGTCAGAAATTGACTTAATGTGCTTGAACCAAATCTGAACCTTGGTAGATCCATCTGAAGGTATTGTACCTATTGGGTGTAAATAGATCATCAAGAGAAAAATGAATACCGATGGAAATTTAAAGACATTCAAGGCTAAGTTAGTGGTGAAAGGATATAGTCAGCATGAAGGCATTAACTATCATGATACATTTTTGCCCATATCCATACTTAAGTCCATCCGTACATTGCTTATTGTTCTAGCTTATTTTGATTATGAAATATGGTAGATGAATATGAAAATAACATTCTTAAATGGATATCTTGAGGAAGATATCTATATGAAATAGTCGCATAATTTCACATCCAGTGATAGTGATCATAAGGTCTGCAAATTGCAAAGGTCCATATATAGACTAAGCAAGTACCTCAGAGCTAGAATGCTTGTTTTAATGATGTGATCAAATCATTTGATTTTATCAAAAATAAGAAGAAGCACTATATCTTCAAAAAGGTCAGTGGGAGTGCTGTTGTCTTTCTCATATTGTACGTGGATGACATCCTCCTGATTGAAAATGATATTTTCATGTTGACATCAATTAAAATGTGGTTGTCCAAAGAGTTTTCTATGAAAGTCTTAGGAGAGGCATCCTTTATATTGAAAATTAAGGTCTATAGGGATAGACTGAATAGGATGCTAGGTCTATCATAGAAGATGAACAAAGAGGAGGTACTGAAGAGGTTCAGCATGGAAAACCCCAAGAGGAGATTAGTGCCTTTGAGACATGGCATTCATCTCTCCAAAAAGATATGTCCCAACACACCTAGAAAAGTTGAATGCATAAGCAAGGTCCCTTATGCTTTGACAATAGAGAGCCTCATGTATGCCATGCTGCGTACATGATCTGATATCGCTCATGCTGTAAGTGTCATGAGCAAGTATCAATCGAATGCAGGTGAAGAGCACTAGACTTCTATAAAGTGTGTCCTTAAGTACTTGAGAAGGGCTAAGGATATATTTTTTATCTTTTAAAATAGAGCACTCTAGATCTAGGGGTATACAGACTCAGACTTTATGTCTGATATAGATGATCAAAAGTCGACATCTAAAAGTCTATTTGTATGCAATGGTGGTATTGTTAGTTGAAAGAATTCCAAGCAGACTATGATAGCAGACTCCACCATAGAAGTTGAGTATATCGCTGCATCGAAAGCTGTGAAAGAGGCATTCTAGTTCAAAAAGTTTGCCATAGAACTCGAAATGATGCATCGGATAACGTTCCTCTATACTACGATAATAATGATGCCATAGCCCTAGCTAAGGAGCTAAGATCTCACCAGAAGTTGAAGCATATCGAGCAGCAGTATCACCTCATTCACAATTACCTCGAGAAGAGATACATTGAGGTCAAGAAAGTCGATAATGCAGATAATGCGACTGACCTACTAACGAAGCCATTGAGCTAGCAGAAGATCGAAGCCTATCTTGAGAAGATGGAATTTAGATTTACAGCTAATTGGCTTTAGGTCAAGTAGGAGTTTGTTAGATGATTGTCCTAGAAGCTAAATTGACTGAAACTTATAATACACTATCTAGGAGCATTTTTATAATTTTGACTTAAAATTAATAAAGGGCTATTTTCTTCTATCACATTGTATGTAAAGTATATGTGATACATTCTTTGAGTTAATGAAAATGATAATACATATTTTTAAGAGTTAAAAATTTAAGACATGTAATTTCATAATTAACTCATAAACTGCTTTCGATCGTAGGATCATCATGAGGATGGTGATCAATCTAGAAGATCGATGTATGATTGCTTTCTTAGGATATATGAGTCTCGAGTCTATGGTGTGAAGAAACTAAAGTGAGAGTATAGGTACTCATTAAGAACGAGGGCACTGAGTGTGACCACCTCGAGCAGTCATAAGGAAGTCTACCTTCTCGTCGATGACTAAGCTCGATGCTGCAATTATGTGTTTGGTTCTTAGACCTAACGTGCATCGATAGTTCACCTCAAGTATGTTATATTTTGACTACACCATAACTCGATCTCCTAACCATTCAAAATTCTGAGGTGTATGTTGGTTATAGTATATTCATTATAGAACCTGGATCGTACCAAGATGGAATCTATCAACCTCGGTAGAGTAGTCCTATGATAATCATAAAATTTAGTCCTTAAGCCCATGGCCATGGCAATGTGATATAATAGAAAAGAGTTTTCTAGTAGAATTTTACATCAGACTCAAATTGAATGATTCAATCATATGACGGGATGTTGGGTTTGATGAGTTCACCTTAACCCTAATTCTGTCGAGGCTCATGATAGAAGAATCCAATCACACAAATAGATGCACCAAGAGATTCTTATTCGATTCGATGGATTACCACCATATACTGTTAGGTGTCACTGATGGATTTTGAAAGCAATTAGAATGATCTTGATAATCGAACATTCGAATTGGATAAATCAAAAAAGTTCTGGTCCATCGAAAGGTATTTCGATGATGTCGATGATAGAGATCGCAACATGTCTTATTACCATATAGAACTGAACCTAACTAGATCACACAAATAAAGATTTGGGTCTAGATGTTATCAATTGAGCTAACCCAATTTAATTGATTTGGATAAATTCAATTAGGTTCAAGAAAATTGTGCTAGCACATAATTGAGCCTAACATTCTCCTTTTGTAGTCATTTTGTTCGAGTCAAATTAGATTTAGCTCACCCAGGAATCCTGTCCTAGTCTAACTGGAGCTTATCTAGGTTAGAAAAGTATTATCCTAACCTGATCTAAGGTTGTTCTAATATATTGGATGGGAATAGGATAAGACTTGCTAATTTTTGAAACTTTCAGGACAAGGATCAAAGGTTGATCTGGATGCAGGAAAGAAGGGATAGGGGGCGTGTGAGCTCAAAAGTGGTGCTTCCAAGTCTTGAAAATATGAGAAGATAGATCATGAAAAGATGAAAGTAAGCCGAAAGAAAAATCAGCTCAGGTAGCAAAGTTTAGAAACTAGGTCGGCTCATCCAAAGACTGAGCCAGCTAAGTTGAAAACTGGGTCGGCTCAGTCCAGAACTAGGTTGGCTATATCTCAGAGAAAAAATTAGATAGAAAGCAGTATTTTTAAACTATTGGCATGGTACACAACTGGGTCGTCTTAGTCTTAGACAGAGCTGACCTAGTCGCAGGTTAGCCAACTCAGTCTAAAACTAGGCTGGCTCGATTTTTGTGGGTTTATTTTGTATACATGGGATGTTTGGATTTTGGAAAGTTTTTCCATGAGCTTAGGGCTTGACCCTTTTGTAAAGTATAAATACTAAAAATAGGTCAAGATTGTATATGATGCTGAATTCATTGAATAAATCTCTTTTCTTCCAAGAAACTCTTATGCTCTCTTTCTCCCTTTTCTCTTGAATCCATTATTTTGCTTTCGCATTGATCCTAAGAGATTGTTCCTTATTGCTTGGCTAATCACCAGCAGCCATGCCAGTCCGAGAGGGGATAGTTTATCCCAACAATTGGTATCAGAATGATGTTGCATGGAAGGAAGGAAGATACCTAAGGTTACTACATCCAGGATCTATTGCACCAGGTTTTACCCAAAATCTTCTTATTTCTTCATTGTTTATCTCTAGATTAAGATGGAGATTGGTTACATGGAGAGTTGGTGATATAGGTGGTTGAAAAGAGGATCTAGGGCATTTAGTCTTTTTTGAAAGGTAGTGTTACTGGTGCGTGATCGAAGAAGGGTGTTAGGGATCTATTCCTGACTTGTTTGAAGTCATGGGATTGAGTGAATTCAAGATGGATTTTGAGAAGTTCGATGGCAAGAAAAATATTACCCTATGGCAGCAAAGGATAAAGAACTTGTTGGTTCAGCAGAGGATCTCCAAGGTCTTGATAAGAAAAAGGCTGAGAAAGATTAGTACTAAGGATTGGAAAGAGTTAGAGGAAATTGCATTTAGCATAATCTAGATGTACTTGATCGATCAGGTTTTGCCCAAGGTTTACACAGAGACCATGACAAAGGAGCTCTGGATGAGATTGAAGAACACATACATGGAGAAGAACATGACGAACAAGCTGTAGTTGAAGAAACAGCTATATAGTCTGATGATGTCCGAAGGTGGAGATCTTGTTGCACATATTCAAAGGTTCAATCAGATATATTCTGAGGTGATAAGTTTGGATGTAAAGATCGACGAGGAGGATCTTGCGTTGCTACTATTATGTTCTCTCCTAGGTTCGTATGATGGTCTCATAACAACTTTAGTTTATGAAAAGTAGATCCTAAACTATAAAGAGGTTGTTGGTGTGCTCAGATCAAATGAGCAAATAAAGAAGATCTGCAAGGAAGACTAAGTCTGAGATCTTGGCTGTAAATGAAAGATAGGAAAGATCAAAGGAGAAGGCAAGAGAAAAATTCAAGGGCAGATCGAAATCTCGAGATCAAAGGAAGATATTGAAATGTTATAAATATCATCAGCCTGGATACCTGAGGAAAGATTGTCCCCTTTTGAGATTAGAAAAAGAAAAGGCCACTAAGAAAGATGATACAACTTCTGTAAGTAGTAGAGAAGACCTCAGATGGGTTTACAGAGTGCGATACTATGTGGATATTGGATTCAGCATGCTCGCACCACTATACTTCTCATTGGGAGTGGTTTGCTACCTACCAGAAGATCGATGGTGGAAGTACCAGCTTTGGAGATGATCATCCATGTAAAATAGCTGGAGTTAGCTCTATCAGGATGAGGATGTACGACGGGATTATTCGTACATTATCAAATGTCAGGCATGTACCAGAGTTGAAAAAAAATTAATTTTTTTGGGCTACTTGGATAAGCAAGATTATGCTTTTAGTAGTTAGGCTAGGAGTGGATGTCTAAAAATATTCGAAAGAGCTTTGATAGTGATGAGAGATAGAAGATCGAGCAATAATCTTTATAGAATGGAAGGCTCAGTGGTGAATGATAGTGCAGAGATGCTAGCAGTGTTATAGGAGGAGCAAATTTTATATCGACTATGGCACTATCGAATGGATCATATGAGTGAACGTGGGCTCACTAAACTTAGCAGAAGAGATATGATTCCAGCCCTAAAGAATGAGGACACAGATTTATGTGAGCCATGTATCTTTGGCAAACAGCATAGGATAAAGTTTGCTGGAAGTACCAAGCGCAGTGAAGGAGTGCTGGATTTAGTGCACTCAGATGTGTGGGGACCAGCTCCTGTATTAGCTAGAGGTGGGGCAAGGTATTTTGTCACTTTCATTGATGATTTCTTAAGGAAGGTGTTGGTTTATCAAATTAGAAAAAAATCAGAGGTGTTTGCCCAGTTCAGAGCCTGGAGAGTTGAAGTAAAGAAGGAGTCAGGATGACAGGTGAAGTGTCTGAGGTCGGACAATGGAGGAAAGTATACTAGCCTAAAGTTCAAGAGGTACTGTGAGAAAAATGGCATCAAATGCCATTACATGATGAAGATGACTCCCCAGCAGAATTGTGTCATGAAGAGAATGAACTGAACAATGACCAAGAAGGCACGGAGTTTGAGGCTGCAGATATCACATTCAAAATCTTTTTGGGATAATGCCCTAACTTTTTCTTCTTTTCTTATGAACAGGTCCCCACATCGTAAGCTAAACGAACACATTCCAAAGTGAAGGAGAAAATCAAATTTTCTTGGGTCAGATTCGTTCTAATCTGATTGGATCGGGAGGCATATTTCAAAAATTTTTTCTTAAATCCAAATCAGATATGACATTTTTTAGATCTAATCTTATGATCTGATAAATAAAAAAATTAAATTAAATTAAATCTAAATTAATGTTACCTTGGTTTCGGGTAATTTGATTATCCATTAATGATCCTGCTGATTGCCTGAGGTTCTGGATCTAGCCACGCAAGCGCTTGGCCTCTATCGGTATCTACTTAGACTGGATCTGGAGATCTTCTCCTTCTCTTTCTTTTCTCCAAAAATTAGATCTGGATCTAATTTGGAGGATCTTCAAAACTCCTTTTGAAGATGTTCTGCTGTCTCTTGTAGCAAGGCTACCTTCTTGCTTTCTCGTCGCCTTTCGATTGCCTGAATCGCACCAAACTCATGCCCAACTTCCCTTGGGCATGGAGAGGAGAGAGAGGATCAGAAGATGGCATAGAGGAGGGAGAGGAGCAGCCTTAGGGCATGGCTAGGAAAAAGCTCTCTTCAAGTTTGGCATAGATAGGGTTTAATTATAGACCCTACTGCGCCATGCAGTGCTGCATCATCTCGGCCAATCGCATTGCTTCGTGCAATCAGATCTAAATATGATTGATGGGATTACATCATCTAATCTAATCAGATGAGAGCCCCATAGATTCATCCTTAGATGGCACCTTAGACTAGTCAAAGTTTATAGGTAAGGGTCACCTAGTTTGAATCCAAGAAGCAACCTAGAGTCCCATCAGTATGGGATTCCAGGCGTCCCTATCCATGGGCGCACACCATCCTAGGCATGTGCCCCCTTCTTTCCAAATTCTAGTAAGGGGACAAGCCCCTATCTACTCTTCAGTAAGTGCATGACACATTGGCAGATGTCCAAGGATCAAAGGTCAATGTTTGACCAAAGTCAAAGGATAAGAATTAGCAGGTGATGAAAAATGGTAGGTGTTGTCTCAAATTTATCTCATAAATTAAAATAACCCTTTTCTAACCTAGACAATCTCCAGTCAGATCAAGTCAAGGTACCTGAGTGAGCACAAAAACATTTAGCTCAGTCGAGATAACTTCAAATGATAATAGAAGGAGAATGTTAGGCTCAATCGTGTGCTAGCACGATTTCCTTGAACCTAATTAAATCTAATTCAATTCAATTGAACTAGGTTAGTCTAATTGATGATGTCTAGATCCAAACCCTTATTTGTGTGATCCAGTTAGGTTCAATTCTATATGGTAATGAGATATGACATGATCTCCATCATCAATAACATCGAAACTCCTTTCGTTGGATCAAAACTTTTCTGATTCAGACAACTAGAATGATCGATCATCTAAATCATTCTAATTGCTTCCAAATTCCACCAGTGACACCTAGCAGTATATGGTGGCTACCCATCAAAATTGAAAATGAACCTCTTCGTGTAGCTACTTGTGTGATTAAGTTCTTTTATTTTGAGCCTCGATTAGATTAGGGTTAAGGTGAACTCGTCAAACCCTAATTTCTATCATATGATTTAATTATTTGATTCAAGTCCGATGTGAAGACCGTAATAGAAATTCTTTCTACTATTTCACTCTCTGCCATGGCCATGGGCTTATGGACTTGATTCTCATGATCGTCATAGGGTTGCTCCTCATCCACCGAGGTAGATAGATTTCATCTTGGTGCAATCCAATTCCTACAATGAACATGCTATAGCCAACATACACCTCAGGATTTCAAATAGCTAGGAGAGCGAGTCATGGTGTAGTCAAACTATAACACCCTCAAGGTGAACTATCGATGCACCTCAGGTCAAAGAACCAGACACACCACTATAGCTTCGAGTCAGTCATCGATGAGAAGGTAAACATCCTTATGACTACTCGAGGTGGTCACGCTCAATGCCCCTCGTTCTCTAACGAGTACCTGTACTCTCGCTCTAGTATCTCTACACCATAGACTTAAGACTCATCTACTATGAAGAAGCAATTGTACACTAACCTTTCAGATTAATCACCATCCTCATGATGATCCTACGGTCAGGATCATTTTATGAGTTAATAATAAAAATTCTTCTCTTAAATTTTCAACTCTTGAAAATAAGAATTATCATTATCATTAACTCAAGGGATGTATCACAGACACTAAATATACATATGTGATAGAAAATAATCTATTTTATTATTTATAGTCAAAATTATAACTTCATCCCTAGAAGTGTATTATAAGTGTCAGCCAATTCTAGCTTCTAGAGCACACATATATCTAACAAACTCTCACTTGACCTAAAGCTAATTAGCTATAATTCTAAGTCCCATCTTTTCAAGCTGGGCTTCGACCTTCTGCTGGCCCAATGGCTTTGTAAGTGAGTCCATTGCATTGTCTGCGGAGTCGACTCTCTTGATCTCGATGTAATCCTTCTAGAGGTAATCACGGATGAGGTGGTATCGCTGCTTGATGTACTTGGATTTTTGGTGAGACCTTGGCTCCTTAGCAAGAGCTATGGTGCCATTATTGTCACAGTACAAAGAAATGGTGTCCGATGGCATCACTCCGATCTCTGCAGCAAACTTTTTATACCATAATGCCCCCTTTGCAGCTTCTGATGTAGCGATGTATTTTACTTCTATGATGGAATCTGCTATCACTATCTGCTTGGAACTTTTCCAACTAACAGCTCCACCATTGCACACAAACAGACTTTCAGATGTCGACTTTCGATCATCTACATTAGATATAAAATCTGAGTCTGTATACCCCTGAACTTAGAGTTCTTCATTACCAAAGACCAACAACATATCCTTAGTTCTTCTTAAGTACTTAAGGATACATTTCATAGAAATTCAGTATTCTTCAACTAGATTCGACTAATATCTGCTCGTGACACTCACAGCATGGACTATATCAGGTCGTGTATATAACATGGCATACATGAGGCTTCCTATTGCTGAAGCATAAGGGATCTTGCTCATGCGTTCTATTTCCTCAGATGTGCTAGGGCACATCTTCTTGGAAAGATGAATGCCATGTCTAAAGGGTACTAAACCCCTCTTAGAGTTTTCCATGCTAAACCATTTTAGCACTTCTTCTATGTACATTTTTTGTAAAAGTCCTAGCATCCTATTCGGTCTATCTCTATGGATCTTAATTTCTAGAATAAAGGATGGTTCTCCTAAGTCTTTCATAGAGAATTCTTTAGATAACCATATTTTAACTATGGTCAACATGGGAATATCATTTCCAATAAGGAGGATGTCATCCACGTACAATACGAGGAAGACAACAGTGCTTCCACTAACCTTTTTCAAGACACATGGCTCCTCCTCATTTTTGATGAAACCAAATAGTTTGATCACATTGTTAAAATGAGTGTTCTAGCTCCGAGATGCTTGCTTAAGTCCATATATGGACCTTTGCAGTTTGCATACCTTGTGATCTTCATCACTGGATGTGAAACTTAGTGACTGTTCCATATAAATATCTTCCTCAAGATATCCATTTAAGAATATCATTTTTATATCCATTTATCATATTTCATAATCGAAATAGACTATAATAGCAAGCAATGTGCGGATGAATTTTGGCATAGCTACTGACGAAATGGTATCCTGATAGTCAATGCCTTCACATTGACTATAATCTTTTGCCACTAATCTAGCTTTGAATGTCTCCACATTCCTATCTGCACCAATCTTTCTCTTGTAGATCCATTTACATCCAATAGGTACTATACCTTCTGGTGGATCTACCAAGGTCCAAACTTGGTTTGAGTGCATCGAGTTAATTTCTGACTTTATTGCCTCTAACCATTTCTCGAAGTCGATATCGGATATCGCCTTGTTATAGATTTTAGAATCATCACCATGAACCCCATTATCTACGAGGAATATTTCCTCCACTTTCTCTGAAATAGTACCTAAGTATCTTTCAGGAGGTAGGAAAATCCTTTTCGATCTACGAGGTGGACGAGGTAGTGAATGGATTGGCTTAATCTAATTTGGTTTCATTAGGTCCTTAGCTCGTTACTCTTGTGAGACTTTCTCATCGAGCTTGATTTGTTTTCCAATGCCACCATCTTGAATAAACTATTTTCCAAGAAAAATGGTATGTCGACTCATAATCACATTGTGATCTTCTGGATTGTAAAAATAATATCCTAATTGAAGGAAAATCCTGATTTTTCGGTCCAGGTTCGTCCAGATCTGATCAGATCAAGAGATATATTTCAAAATTTTTTCTCTTGATTCCAATCAGATCTTGATATGTTTTAGATCTGATTCTTATTATTTTAATAAATAAAATAAAATAAGATAAATTAAATCAAATTTAATTTACCTATTTGGGTAATCCTATTACCCTGTAGATGATCCTGATTGCAGCAGAAGGTTCTGGATCTAGCCACGCAAGCTCCTGGCCTCTATCGGTATCCACTCGGGTTGGATCTGGAGATCCTCTTCTTCTCTATCATGCCTCCAAAAATCAGATCTGGATCTGATCTGGAGGATTTTTAAAACTCTTTTGAAAGATCGCAGTCGTCCTTTTGCAGCAGCGCAGCCTCTCTTGCTTTTGATCGCCTTTCCTTGATCTGAATCACACCAACCTAAGTCCAAAACTCTTTTGAAACGTGGGAGAGCAAGGGGAGAAGAGACTATGACGTGGAGAAGGGGGGAGAGGAGCCTTGAGGCTGGGGTTTCTCAATTGAATTGCATTCACTTAGATTAGGGTTGGGCGAAGGGTCTTATTTATAGACCTCTTGTGATCCAAGCTCCTCTTCCTCTCAACCAATCAAAACCCTTTGTGAATCAGATCTAAATCTGATTGGTTGGAATAGAGACCCCTGGATTCCTCCTTAGAGGGCGTCTAAGACTAGTCAAACTGGATTCTTAGTAGAACTCTGATTGGAATCAAAAGGGATGGAGTCCTTGTCCAACAAGGACTCCTAGGCGCCTCCTACTTGGGCTCACGCCACCTTTGGCGTGCGCCCTTCTCCTTGCCAGGTTCTGGCAGGGGGACAGGCCCCCACCAGCTCTCCAAAGGTGCATGACATGTGGTCAAAGTCAAAGGGTCAATGGTCAACGTTTGACCAGTCAAAGTAGACTTTTGACCAAAGTCAAAGAACAAGAAATGGCAGGTGACCAAAAATGGCAGGTAATGTCTTACAAATAGACAACCTATTCTGACTTGGACAAACCTCCAGCAGACATATGAAGGCCTTTGATTGAGCACAAACTCCTTTGGCTCATCAGGACAACTTTATTTATGATAGTAAAAGAAGAACGTTAGGTTCAATCGAGTGCTAGCACGATTTCCTTGAACCTAATTGAATCTCAATTCAGTCAATTGAACTAGATCAGTTCAATTGATGATCACCAGATTCAAACCCTTGTTTGTGTGACCCAGTTTAGGTTCAGTTCTGTATGTAATGGGATATGTCATGATCTCTATCATAGAACACATCGAAACTCCTTTCGATGGATCAGAAACTCTTCTGATTTCGAACAGCTAGAATGATCGATCATCTAAATCATTCTAATTGCTCCCAAATCCACCAGTGACACCTAGCAGTAATATGGTGGCAACCCATCAGAGCTGAATGCGAACCTCTTGGTGGCAGCTACTTGTGTGATTAAGTTCTTCTATCTTGAGCCCCGATCAGATTAGGGTTAAGGTAAACTCGTCAAACCCTAGTCTCTGTCATATGATATAATCATTCGATTCGAGTCCAATGTGAAAATCTAAATAGAAACTCTTTCTATTATTTCACTCTGCCATGGCCATGGGCTTCAGACTTGATTCTCATAATTATAGGGCTGCTCCTCTTACCACCGAGGTAGATAGATCCCATCTTGATGCAATCCAGTTCCTACAATGAACATGTCACAGCCAACATACACTCAGGGTTCCATATGGCTAGGAGACGAGTAATGTGTAGTCAAACTATAACACCCTCAAGGTAACTGCCGATGCATATCAGGTCAAAGAACCAGACACACTACTGCAGCATCGAGTCAGTCATTGACGAGAAGGTAGACTCCCTAATGACTACTCGAGGTGGTCACCGCTCAGTGCCCTCGTTCTCTAAGCGAGTACCTTACTTTCTCTCCGGTGTCTCCACACCGTAGAACTCAAGACTCATCTACTAAAAGAAGGCGATCATTACACCAAACCTTCCGGATCAATCACCATCCTCTGTGATGATCCTATGGTTGGGAGTTGTTTATGAGTTAATAATGATTATTCATGTTCTTAAATTTTCAACTCTTGAAAATATGAAATTAATCATTACCATTAATCAAAGGATGTATCACAGACACTAAATACACATGTTGATAGAAAAATAACCATTTCATTAATTTATAGTCAAAATTATAATCTTTGCCCTAGAAGTGTATTACAAGTGTCAGCCAATTCGGTAGCTTGGCGTAGGCACAATATATCTAACAATCTCTCCACTTGTACCTTAAAGCGCAATGTAGCTATACCAATTCTAAGTCCCATCTTTTCAAGCTGGGCTTTGATCTTCATGTGCTGCCCAACGGCTTTGTAAGTGAGTCTGCCACGATTAGTTCTGCAGAGTTGCGACTCTCCCTTGATCTCACGTAACCTTTCTAAGGATACCGGATGAGGTGTATCACTACTTTGTTATGGATACTTTTTGTCCGGGTATGGCCTGACAAACGTAGTCTATTGCCAGTTATGGTCACGAAACAGTTGTCCGAATGCATCTACTTCCCGACAGACGATTAATCCGCTTTTCAGTTCTCTATTACTCGTTAGCGTGAGTATTTCCTTGACGGCTAAGCTGCTTGGTTTAGACATGAAAAACGTTCTCCGTATCATCTACATTTAAACGAGTTGTATACCTAAACTTGCTCCTATCCAAGACCAAATATCCTTAGTTCTTCTCAAGTACTGTAAGGATACATTTCATAAAGATCAGTTTTCCTTCACCTTAAGATTGACTGAGATATCTCTTCGTGACACTCACAGCATGGGACTTATTATCAGGTCGTTGTACTAATAGCATGGCATACATGGGAGTGTCCCTTCTATTGGCATGAAGCATAAGGGATCTTGCTCTATCATAGGTTCTAATTATTCCTCAGGTGTGCTGGGGGCACATCTTCTTGCGAAAGATGAATAGCCAAATGTCGTAGGGTATCTAACCCCTCTTGAGATTGTCCATCCTAATACTCATTCTTTAGTACTTGCTCTATGTACATCTTTGATGTAAAGTCCTTAGCATCCTATTCGGGTCTATCCCTATGACCTTAATTCCTAGAATAAAGCGATGTTCTCCTATCTTTCTAGAGAATTCCTTAATAACCACGATCTTGTACTGATGTCAACATGGGAATATCAATTCAATAAGGAAGCATGTCATCCACGTAACCAAATATGCGAGGAAGACAACGAGCGCGTCCACCTGACCTTTTGAATCAGACACGATGGTTTCCTCGTCTCATTTTTGATGAAACCAAAATATTTGATCACACATTGAAGAATGAGTGTTCCTAGCTCCGAGATGCTTGCTTAAGTCCATATATGACCGTTTGCCGAGTTTGCAATACTTGTGACGTCAATCACTGGATGTGAAACTTGTGCTGTTCTCAGTATAGAATCATCTTTCCTCAAGATATCCCATTTAGAATCTCTATGTTTTATACTCCATTTTCCATCATATTCATAGATCGAAATAGACCTATGCAATAGCAAGCAATGTGGATGGATTTTGCATAGCTAACCATGCGGAAAAGTTGGTATCTCTTGGATAAGTCAATTGCCCTTCCTTGACTATAACTTTGCACACTAATCTCAGCCTTTGAAGTGTCTCAACATTCCATGATCTGCGCAACGCTAATCTTTCCTTCTTGATAGATCATTTTTACACTCTATAGATTTTACTTATACCTTTCTGGGTGGATTTACCAAGTGTCAGACAATTGGTGTTGGAGTGCACGAGTCATTCTTGACTTTATTGCGCCTAAGCCATTTATCGGAGTCCGAATCTGGATATCGCCTCGTTTAGTTTGGAGAATCATTATGTGGCAACCATTGATAGAGATCCACTATTCTGAGTACTCCATTCATGGATAATGTTCGATACTGGCTTATGAAAAATAGTCCTTAGCTTTCAGGGAAGGTACGGAAAATTCTTTCGATCGTACGAGGTGGAGAGGTAGTGCGATTGAATTGGCTCACCTGATTTGGTTCCATTGTCCTTAGCTCGTATCACTACTTGTTGTGAGACTTTCTTCATCGAGCTAATCTGCTTTTCCAATGCCACATCTGAATAATACTATTTTTCAAGAGAATATGGCATGTCGACTCACTAATCACATTTGTGGTCTTTTGGAATGTCAGAAATAGTATCCTAAATTGACTCGTTTAGCGGATAGCCTAGAATCGAGCTCTGAAGGACCTAAATTCTAACTTGTTCCGGTTGTCTGTTCTGACATAAGCGCGGACAACCCCCAAATTCTGAGATGACCAGACTTGGTTTCTATTACCGTGCCATATCTCATACGGTGTGTGAGGAACGGTTTTAGAGGAAACCTATTCAGTAAATAGATTGAAGTTAACAGGATGGTTATCCCCAAGAAAATCAGGGAGGTCTTGTGAAGTCATTCATTGGGATCGACCATATCTAATAAAGGTCCGATTTTCCGTCTTGAAACCCCATTGAGTTGACGGTGCCGTGGAGTCCATTGAGAGGACTATGCCATTTGTCCTTAAGATAGTCTGAGGAGATTCCCGGCTGAAGGTCACTTCACCTCCTCGATCTGATCGAAGAACGCTTAACGGCGTTTGCCAGTTTGTTTTTCTCTTACTTCATGTCTGAATTCTTTGAACTTGTTCAAAGAGCTTCAGACTTGTGTCTCATAAGATACACATACCCGGATACCTAGAAGATCATCGGTAAGATTAATGAAGTAGACAAAATGCCTCTAGCCGCACAGCAAATGGGCCGCACACATCAGTATGACTTTAGGCAAGGAGATCTGTGGCCCTCTTCCCATGTGCCCAACAAAAAGGTGAGTTTAGCTCAATTTGCCGGTGAAGACAGAGATTATCACAAGTTGGATCATGACTCGAATAAGTTCAATGGACTTCAATAGCCCATTTTTTCTCCAATTTTGTTAATCCTGATTCTTCTGCTATATGACCTAACTCTCAAGTAGCCATAGAGTATCTATCGTTTGGACTGGATCCCTAGGTCGGGTTTGCCATTCACGTTTTTGGCTCGATAGTTTAAATAGGATACCGGTATCAGATATGCAAGCTGCATAAAGCACAATTAACGAATGGAAACCGATTATGCAATTTTATTGTCTTTCATAACAGAATGTTACAATGGGTCCTTAAAGATATGGTTGATCACATAACCTTCTTCGTGCTAGCATGTGAAACAGAAATCAAAGTCCTGCTTAGCTGTAGCACATAATAACAGTCTGTTAAGAACTAAGTCAAAACCAGATGGTTAATCGAAGAGGGTATGGTTCCCACGGCTACGGTGCAGCAACGTGCTTGCCGTCCATTACCGACGCGTAGATCACCATGTTCTCCATCCTCAGCCCTCCTGCTATCCTCAAGAGACCCTGCATAGAAGTGCATAGTGAGCGCATAGAATCTTTAGAGGTCAAGCACCCAACTGGATGCAGAAGAAACCGTAAGGTTAGACTCAATAACGAGCATACCTCCAGAAGGACCTTCCTTCTTGTTCTTTAGGGTGGCCAGGTAAGTAGGGCAGTTCCGCTTCCAATGGCCGTCGCTGTTGCAATGGAAACACTTTCCTTTGCCATCGGACCTTCTTCTTCGGTTCTGCCTTCTTCTTCTTTGATCCTTCCACCTTTTGCTTTTTCACAGACTTCTTTTTCTTTCCATAAGACTTTCTTTTGGAAGAAGTCCGTTCCATAGCAAGAACTGAGCCTTTAGAACCTTTCATAGAAAGCTCAGCGGTAACCAGCATATTCATTCAACTCGGCCAAGGAATTTTGAAGTTTATGCATGTGGTAATTCATGATGAATTGCCCATATGCATCAGTCAAGGATTGCAGAATAATATCGTTCTGCAGGTCCAAGTCCAACTTCACACCGAGCTTCTCAAGCTCTTCCATGTCCTTGATCATTGTCAGACAGTGATCTTGGACTGACTGCCCATCACGCATCTTAGCCTTAAAAAGTCATTTTGTGACTTGATATTTGGCTGCGCGACTCTGTTCACCAAACATCTCCTGCAGGTGAGCCAACATTTGGCGAGCAGTCCCGATATCTTCATGTTGGCGCTGGAGCTCATCAGACATCGAGCCCAACATGTAGTATCTGGCCTTATTGTCTTCGTCAATCCATTTTTCCAGAGACGCTCTCTGTTCAACAGTGGATGGACGGGCTGGTAAGGTGGGAGGGTCCTGGTCCAAAACATGTGTTAACTTCTCTGAACCCAAAATAATTTTGTAGTTCCTGAGCCAATCTTTATAATTGGGTCCAGTCAGTCTATGTGTGTCCAGGATACGTGCCAATGGGTTGGACGCAGACATTTTCCTGTAGAGAGTCAAAGATTCTAGTTAGATACTGTAATTTTGACTTGACCAATTTGTTTAGGGATTTTATTTTTAAACAAATTAGCTCCCACTATTTTCTCGGATCCCTACACTCCCTCTGTAGAGATGCGAAAATCTCCACGATTAATGATTTCTAGTGGGTGGTGCGGTCTCACCAACTGACTCATCACCTCACCTAACAGTTATTGGTGATGGGTTAGCCAATGAGTGAACAACTCTTGTTCAATGATTCTCTAATCATGGTGCACCCAAACTTGGTCTCTAATTCATGAATCTCACCGTATCCGGAATATTGATCCACTCCTTAGTTAAGTCAGACCCACCATTTGCATAGACTGGGTTCCTAATTGGAGTCTCTCACCGTATCCGAAATATTGAGCCCAACTCATCCTCCAGCCCATAGCATCCAATGCCTAATAGACATGGTTGCGTCTTCCCGGTGCAACTGAGCCACTGTATCCAGCCGAGAACAATCAACCCCGGGAAGGGCCCGCACGTCTACAATGGTGGAAGACCTCGGACTTAATCTTTTCTTAGGGAGAATTGATTCAGGTCTCATTAAACTAGACTTGGCTTAGTCATAACAATTATGACTAACCTAGTGGCATGGGTTCAGCTCGGATTATTGACCACCTCAGATCAGAACTGTGTCAACAGATATGGCCAGGTAAGTGAGACCGGTGGAAGGAATATGCCGTTAACTCGCACAAGAACGCATTCAGGTCGAGTAGCTTCCAATTAAAAACCAGTCGGTCGTCTGTGCCAAACTTACCTTAGACACCAAATTGTTGAGTCAGAACCAATTGGGTTAGCCTACAATCCAGACTCTAACCTCTGAGCCTAATTAGGTCTTGCTTGATCGTGACTCGATCTTGACCCAGACTTAATCCTATTAGGCTGGTCAATTTAAGCATTGTTGATCCCATCTAACCAACTCTTGATTCGGTTTGATCAACCGCTTAGACCTAATTGAGCTACCCAAGCCCGAACCCAGTATTATGAATATGTCTTAGATCTGAAATTCTCAATTTTAGACCTAATTAATATTCCATAAACTTAATTCTTAATTAAGTTGGGTTCATAAACAAAATATGCACAATAAATCCTAGGGTTTCAGGATCTAGGGTTTTGCAGAAAGTAAGTTTTGGGTTTCTGATTAAGGACGAACACGCAGCACCCCTACACATCATAAGAACACCCCATCGAATGGGAAGAGAGGGCCTTTAAACCCTTCTTCGTTCTTATGACCGGACGGCCAAGAGGAACGCCTTAATCAGGAACATTCAATACTACAAAACAATATCAGATCTATATCATATATCTCATATACAAAGTAGATCTAATCATGGCATATTTTGCATACATCTCATGTATCAAATCATGCATGTTTTCAGATCTAAATTATCTCATAATAATCTAAAAAATTAGATTTAAATTGATCTAATCAAAATAAATTCTAATCTAGACAATTATGTAGAACTATTCTACAACTAGTCTAGACATGCATCAATCATATCTCATATGATATTTAAAATTAAATAATTTTTATTTGCTATTTATCAGATGTTATTATAACACTTATAATATCAGAAAATAGTAAATAAGAAGATCTAAAATATGATTTAATCAGATTAAATCAAAGACATGCAAAACTATTCTATAGAACTATTCTATTCTAGAACTAGTCATGCATATCTTCTTAATCTTAGATCCAAATCATTTAATTTTAATTTTTTCTGATTTCAGATCTGATCACATCTCATGTGACATCTGAAATCACTTTATTTTCTAATTAAAATAAAATTAAAATCAGATCTAAACAATTTAGAACCATGGCTCTGATACCAGTTGAAGGGAAATCCTGATTTCCCGGTCCAGGTTCGTCCAGATCTGATCAGATCAAGAGATATATTTCAAAAATTTTTCTCTTGATCTCAATCAGATCTTGATATGTTTCAGATCTGATTCTTATTATTTTAATAAATAAAATAAAATAAGATAAATTAAATCAAATTTAATTTACCTGATTTGGGTAATCCTATTACCCTGTAGATGATCCTGATTGCAGCGGAAGGTTCTGGATCTTAGCCACGCAAGCGCCTGGCCTCTACCGGTATCCACTCGGGTTGGATCTGGAGATCCTCTTCTTCTCTATCACACCTCCAAAAATTCAGATCTGGATCTGATCTGGAGGATCTTCAAAACTCTTTTGAAGATCTGCAGTCGTCCTTTTGCAGCAGCGCAGCCTTCTTGCTTTTGATCGCCTTTCCTTGATCTGAATCGCACCAACCTAAGTCCAAAACTCTTTTGGACGTGGAGAGCAAGGGGAGAAGAGACTATGGCATGGAGAAGGAGGGGAGAGGCAGCCTTGGGGCGTGGGGTTTCTCAATTGAATTGCATTAGAATTAGGGTTGGGCGCAGGGTCTTATTTATAGACCTAAGCTTGTGATCCAACTCCTCTTCCTCTCAACCAATCACAACCCTTTGTGAAATCAGATCTAAATCTGATTGGTTGGAATAGAGACCCCTGGATTCCTCCTTAGAGGGCGCCTAAGACCAGTCAAACTGGATTCTTAGTAGAACTCTGATTGGAATCCAAAAGGGAGGTGGAGTCCTTGTCCAACAAGGACTCCTAGGCGCCTCCTACTTGGGCTCACGCCACCCTTGGCGTGCGCCCTTCTCCTTGCCAGGTTCTGGCAGGGGGACAGGCCCCCACCAGCTCTCCAATAGGTGCATGACATGTGGTCAAAAGTCAAAGGGTCAATGGTCAACGTTTGACCAGTCAAAGGTAGACTTTTGACCAAAGTCAAAGAACAAGAAATGGCAGGTGACCAAAAATGGCAGGTAATGTCTTACAAATAAGACAACCTATTCTGACTTGGACAACCTCCAGTCAGACCATATGAAGGCCTCTGATTGAGCACAAACTCCTTTGGCTCAGTCAGGACAACTTATTTATGATAGTAAAAGAAGAACGTTAGGTTCAATCGAGTGCTAGCACGATTTCCTTGAACCTAATTGAATCTCATTCAGATCAATTGAACTAGATCAGTTCAATTGATGATCACCAGATTCAAACCCTTGTTTGTGTGACCCAGTTAGGTTCAGTTCTGTATGGTAATGGGATATGTCATGATCTCTATCATAGACATCATCGAAACTCCTTTCGATGGATCAGAACTCTTCTGATTCGAACAGCTAGAATGATCGATCATCTAAATCATTCTAATTGCTCCCAAAATCCACCAGTGACACCTAGCAGTATATGGTGGCAACCCATCAGAGCTGAATGCGAACCTCTTGGTGCAGCTACCTGTGTGATTAAGTTCTTCTATCTTGAGCCCCGATCAGATTAGGGTTAAGGTGAACTCGTCAAACCCTAGTCTCTGTCATATGATGTAATCATTCGATTCGAGTCCAATGTGAAAATCTAAATAGAAACTCTTTCTATTATTTCACTCTGCCATGGCCATGGGCTTCAGGACTTGATTCTCATGATTATCATAGGGCTGCTCCTCTACCACCGAGGTAGATAGATTCCCATCTTGATGCAATCCAGTTCCTACAATGAACATGCTATAGCCAACATACACCTCAGGGTTCCATATGGCTAGGAGACCGAGTAATGGTGTAGTCAAACTATAACACCCTCAAGGTGAACTGCCGATGCATCTCAGGTCAAAGAACCAGACACACTACTGCAGCATCGAGTCAGTCATTGACGAGAAGGTAGACTCCCTAATGACTACTCGAGGTGGTCACGCTCAGTGCCCTCGTTCTCTAACGAGTACCTGTACTCTCGCTCCGGTGTCTCCACACCGTAGACTCAAGACTCATCTACTAAAGAGAAGCGATCGTACACCAACTTTCCGGATCAATCACCATCCTCGTGATGATCCTATGGTTGGGAGCTGTTTATGAGTTAATAATGATTATTCATGTCTTAAATTTTCAACTCTTGAAAATATGAATTATCATTACCATTAACTCAAAGGATGTATCACAGACACTAAATACACATGTGTGATAGAAAATAACCCATTTCATTAATTATAGTCAAAATTATAATTTTGCCCCTAGAAGTGTATTACAAGTGTCAGCCAATTCTGGCTTCTAGGGCACATATATCTAACACTAATAACTCTTTAGGATATCCTATAAATCGAGCTCTGAAGGATCTAAAGTCTAACTTATTCGCTTGTTGTCTTTTGACATGAGCCGGACAACCCCAAATTCTAAGATGACTCAGACTTGGTTTCTTACCATGCCATATCTCATACGGTGTGGTAGGAACGATTTTAGAAGAAACCCTATTCAATAAGTATATTGTAGTTAACAAACAGTATTTCCAAAGAAAATCAGGGAGGTCTGTGAAGCTCATCTTGGATCAAACCATATCTAATAGGATCTGATTCTTCCATTCTGAAACTCCGTTGAGTTGAGGTGTTCCTGGTGGAGTCCATTGAGAGACTATGCCATTTTCCTTGAGATAGTCTAGGAATTTCTGACTAAGGTATTCACCTCCTCGATCTGATCGAAGAACCTTAATGGATTTTTCAGTTTGTTTTTCTACTTCATGTCTGAATTCTTTGAACTTTTCAAAAGCTTCAGACTTGTGTCTCATAAGATACACATACCCATACCTAGATAGATCATCGGATAAAGGATTAATGAAGTAGACAAAATTGCCTCTAGCCGGCACATCAAATGGGCCGCACACATCAGTATGTACTAGGGCAAGGAGATCTCGTGGCCCTTTCCCCATGTCCTACAAAAGGGAGTTTAGTCATTTTGCCTTGAAGACAAGGATTCACAAGTTGGATATGACTCAAAAGTCAATGGACTCAATAGCCCATTTTTCTCCAATTTGTTAATCCTATCTTCTGCTATATGACCTAATCTCAGGTGCCATAGATATCTATTCGTTTGGACTATCCCTAGGTCATTTTGATTTTATGGCATTCACGTTTTGCTCGATAGTTAAAAATAGGATACATCAATATGTAACTGATAAAGACCATTAATAAGAAAACCATTTGCAATTTTATTTCTTTCATAAAGAATGTTACAATGGTCCTTAAGAAAAGGTAATTACATAGCCTTCTAATGCTAAGGCATGAAATAGAAATCAAATTCCTGCTTGCTGCAGGCACATAATAACAGTCTTTTAAAACTAAGTCTAAACCAGATGGTAAGTCGAAGAGGGTATGTTTCCACGGACTACTGGCAGCAACTCTTGCTCCATTTTTGATGCACAGGATCATCTCACCATCCCTCAGCCTCTTGCTATCCTTAAGACCCTGCATAGAAGTGCACAAGTAAGCACTAGAACTAGAGTCAAGCACCCAACTAGATGCAGAAGAAACTATAAGGTTAGACTTAATAACGAGCATACCTCCAGAAGGACCTGCCTCCTTCTTCTTTAGGGTGGCCAGGTAAGTAGGGCAGTTCCGCTTTCAGTGCTCGTCATTATTGCAATGGAAACACTTTTTTTTGTCAGCGGCCTTCTTCTTCAGCTCTGCCTTTTTCTTCATTCCTCCTTCCATCTTCTGCTTTTTTGTAGACTTCTTCTTCTTTTTAAAAGATTCTCTTGGAAGAAGTTCGTTCCATAGCAAGCACTGAGCCT
This sequence comes from Cocos nucifera, assembly GCA_006176705.1. Classification (NCBI taxonomy): domain Eukaryota; kingdom Viridiplantae; phylum Streptophyta; class Magnoliopsida; order Arecales; family Arecaceae; genus Cocos; species Cocos nucifera. The sequence goes on along the minus strand of QRFJ01001086.1, from coordinate 83,346 downwards.
TTAGAACCTTTCATGGAGAGCTCAGCGGTAACCAGCATATTCGTAAGTTCGGCCAAGAAATTTTAAAGTTTATGCATATGGTAGTTCATGATGAACTATCCATACGCATCAGTCAAGGATTACAGAATTATATCATTCTGCAAATCCAAGTCCAACCTCACTTCGAGCTTCTTAAGCTCTTTCAAATCCTTGATCATCATCAGATAATGATCTTGGACTGACTGCTCATCACGTATCTTAGCCTTGAAAAGTCATTTAGTGACTTGATACTTGGCTGCGCGACTCTGTTCACCAAACATCTTCTATAGGTGAGCCAACATTTGGCGAGCAGTCCTGATATCTTCATGTTAGCACTAAAGATCATCAGACATCGAGCCCAATATGTAGTATCTGACCTTATTATCTTCATCTGTCCACTTATCTAGAGATGCTCTCTGCTCAGTAGATGGACGAGCTGGTAAGGATGGGAGGGTCCTGGTCCAATACATGAGTTAACTTCTCAAAATCCAAAATAATTTTGAAGTTTCGAAGCCAATCCTTGTAATTTGGTTCGGTCAGTCTATGGGTGTCCAAGATACGTGCTTGTGGTTGGACGCAGATATTTTTCTATAGAGAGTCAAAGTTTCTAGTTAGATATTTGTAATTAAGACTTAACCAATTTATTTAGAGATTTTATTTTTAAATAAATTAGCTTCCACTATTTTCTTGGATCCCTACACTCTCTCTGTAGAGATGCGAAAATCTCCATGATTAATGATTTCTAGTGGGTGGTGCGGTCTCACCAACTGACTCATCACCTCACCTAACAGTTATTGGTGATGGGTTAGCCAATGAGTGAACAACTCTTGTTCAATGATTCTCTAATCATGGTGCACCCAAACTTGATCTCTAATTCATGAATCTCACCATATCCAGAATATTGATCCACTCCTTAGTTAAGTCAGACCCACCATTTGCATAGATTGGAATTCCTTAATTAGGTCTCTCACCGTATCCTAAAATATTGAGCCCAATCCATCCTCCTAGCCCTATAGCATCCAATGCCTAATAGACATGGTTGCATCTTTTTGGTGCAACTGAGCCACTGTATCCTAGCCTAAGAACAATCAACCCCAAAAAGGGCCCACACATCTACAATGGTGGAAGACCTTGACTTAATCTTTTCTTAGGAAGATTTGATTTAGGTCTCATTAAACTAGACTTGACATAGTCATAACCATTATGACTAACCTAGTGGCATGGGTTAGCTCGGATTATTGACCACCTCAGATCAGAACTGAGTCAACAAACATGGCTAGGTAAGTGAGACCAGTGGAAGGGATATGCCATTAACTCGATAAGAACGCATTCGAGTCGAGTAGCTCCCAATTAAAAATCAGTCGATCGTATCTGCCAGACTTACCTTAGACACCAAATTGTTGAGACAGAACCAATTGGGTTAGCCTACAATCCTAGACTCTAACCACTGAGCCTAATTAGGTCTTAGCTTGATCGATCACTCACGTGACTCAATCTTGACCCAGACTTAATCCTATTAGGCTGGTCAATTTAAGCAGTGTTGATCCCATCTAACCAACTCTTGATTCGATTTGATCAACCGCTTAGACCTAATTGAGCTACCCAAGCCCGAACCCAATATTATGAATATGTCTTAGATCTGAAATTCTTAATTTTAGACCTAATTAATATTTCATAATCTTAATTCTTAATTAAGTTTAGGGTTCATAAACAAAATATGCAAATAAATCCTAGGGTTTCAGGATCTAGGGTTTTGCATGAAAAGTAAGTTTTCAATTTCTGATTAAGGACGAATGCACGCAGCACCCCTACACATCATAAGAACACCCCATCGAATGGAAGGAGAGGGCCTTTAAACCCTTCTTTATTCTTATGATCGGACGGCCAAGAGGAATGCCTTAATCAGAAATACAACTAATCTACAAAACTAATTAGATCTATATCATATATCTCATATAAAAGTTGATCTAATTAAAACATATTTTGCATACATCTCATGTATCATGCATGCATATTTTTCAGATCTAAATTATCTCATAATAATCTAAAAAATTAAATTTAAATTGATCTACATCAAAATAAAATTCTAATCTAGATCAATTTATGTAGAACTATTCTACAACTAGTCTAAACATGCATCTATCATATCTCATATGATATTTAAAATTAAATAATTTATTTTTTATTTTTAGATCAATTATAATATTTATAAGATCAAAAAATAGTAAATAAATTCATCTTAAAATTATAATTAATTAAATAAAAATTATGATTATACTAGACTACACATAGAATAATTCTATTTCTAGTCTACTTATGTATCTCATACATTTTAGATCTAGATTAATTAATTTTAATTTTTTAATTTTTTAATTTTAGATTTAATCATATCTCATATGATATCTAAAATTACTAATTTATTAGATTAAATTAAATTTAAATAAATTTTATGCAACCTGGCTCTAATACCAGTTGAAGGGGAAAATCAGATTTTTCTAGATCAAGTTCGTTCAAATCTGATTGGATCGAGAGGCATATTTCAAAATTTTTTTCTTAAATATAAATCAGATCTAGAATATTTTAGATCTAATCTTATGATCTAATAAATAAAAAAATTAAATTAAATTAAATCTAAATTAATATTACCTTGGTTTTGGGTAATCCGATTATCCGTTGATGATCCTACTGATTGCCTGAGGTTTTGGATCTAGCCACGCCAGTGCCTGGCCTCGACCGGTATCCACTCAGACTGAATCTAGAGATCTTCTCCTTCTCTTTTTTTTCTCTAAAAATAAGATCTGAATCTAATTTGGAGGATCTTCAAAATACCTTTTAAAGATGTGCTGTTGTCTCTTATAGCAGGGCTGTCTTCTTGCTTTCTCGTCACCTTTTGATTGCCTGAATCGCACCAAACTCATGCCCAACTTTCCTTGGGCGTGGAGAGGAGAGAGAGGATCAAAAGATGGCATGGAGGAGGGAGAGGGGCAGCCTTGGGGCATGGCTAGGAGAAAGCTCTCTTTAGGTTGGGCGCAGACAGGGTTTATTTATAGACCCTACTACATCATGCAGTGCTACATCATCCCGATCAATCGCATTGCTTCATACAATTAGATCTAAATCTGATTGATAGGATGACATCACCTGATCCAATCAGATAAGATCCCCATAGATTCATCCTTAGATGGCACCATAGACTAGTTAAAGTCTATAGGTAAGGGTCACCTAGTTTGAATCCAAGAAGCAACCTGGAGTCCCATCAGTATGGAACTCCAGGCATCCCTATCCATAGGCGCACGCCATCCTAGACGTGTGCCCTCTCCTTTTCAAATTTTAGTGAGGGGACAAGCTCCTATCTGCTCTCCAATAAGTGCATGACACATGGGCAGATATCCAAGGGTCAAAGGTCAATGTTTGACCAAAGTCAAAGGATAAGAATTAGCAGGTGATGAAAAATGGCAGATGTTGTCTCAAATTTATCTCATAAATTAAGATAATCTTTTTTGGACCTGGACAAGCTCCAGCCAGACTAGGTAAAGGTACCTGAGTGAGCACAAACATATTTGGCTCAGTCGAGATAACTTCAAATGATAATAGAAGGAGAATGTTAGGCTCAATCGTGTGCTAGCATAATTTTTTTGAACCTAATTGAATCTAATTCAAATCAATTGAACTGGGTTAGTTCAATTGATGATATCCAGATCCAAATCCTTATTTGTGTGATCTAGTTAGGTTTAGTTCTATATGGTAATGGTATATGTCATGTTCTCCATCATCAACATCATCAAAACTCCTTTCGTTGGATCAGAACTCTTCTGATTCAGACAACTAGAATGATCGATCATCTAAATCATTCTAATTGCTCCCAAAATCCATCAGTGATACCTAGCAGTATATGGTGGCATCCCATTAAAACTAAAAATGAACCTCTTGGTGCAGCTACTTATGTGATTAAGTTCTTCTATCTTAAGCCTCGATCGAATTATGGTTAAGGTGAACTCGTCAAACCCTAATTTCTATCATATGATTTAATCATTCGATTCAAGTCCGATGTGAAAACGTTAATAGAAACTCTTTGCATTATTTCACTCTCTGCCATGGTCATGGGCTTATGGACTTGATTCTCATGATCATCATAGGGCTGCTCCTCATCCACCGAGGTAGATAGATTCCATCTTGGTGCAATTCAATTTCTATAATGAACATGCTATAGCCAACATACACCTCAGAATTTCAAATGGATAGGAGATCGAGTCATGGTGTAGTCAAACTATAACACCCTCAAGATGAACTACCGATGCACCTTAGATCAAAGAACCAGATACACTACTGTAGCTTCAAGTCAGTCATTGACGAGTAGGCAGACTTCCTTATGACTACTCGAGGTGGTCACGCTCAGTGCCCTTATTCTCTAACAAGTATCTGTACTCTCTCTCTAATATTTCTACACCATAGACTCAAGACTCATCTACTATGAAGAAGTGATTATATACTAATCTTTCGAATCAATCACCATCCTCATGATGATCCTACGGTCAGGAGCATTTTATGAGTTAATAATGAAAATTCTTGTCTTAAATTTTTAACTCTTGAAAATAAGAATTATCATTACCATTAACTCAAGGGATGTATCATAGACACTAAATATACATATGTGATATTAAATAACCCATTTTGTTATTTATAGTCAAAATTATAATTTTGCCCCTAGAAGTATATTACAAGTGTCAACCAATTCTGGCTTCTAGGGCATACATATATCTAACATAGAGGAGGTCTGGAGTGAAAAAAAAGGTGGAGCTTGGCTACCTGAAGGTTTTCGATTGCCCGACCTATGCACATGTGGAGGCAATCGAGAGGTGCAAATTGGATCCAAAATCTCAAAAGATGACATTCATAGGATATCCGCAAGGAGTCAAGGGGTACCTACTATGGAACTCTCAGGCACAGAAGTCAGTGATCAATAGGGATGTTATCTTTGATGAGAAGAGCATCTTGAGGAGGTCTGGGATAGATAGAATTAGGGAGAAAATGATAAACAATAGTGGCTAGTCTGAGATAGATGACATGCAGTTCAAATTCATGTATAAAAGTGTTCCTATTGAAGTAGAGCTGGGTAGAAGAAAACATACTCAAATGGAAGACCGGCATGAAGTGCCCGCAGTTTAGATGGATGTGCAAGATCAACCACAGACATTAGATAGAGATGTACCAGTAGGAGTGGCTTTGCACAAACCCCAGCATACTATCAGGAGACCAGTTAGATATGACATTAATGAGGTTATCTCCTATGCACCCATCACTGCTAATGGAGATCCAAAAAATTATGCAAAGGCTATGGAGAGTGAGGATCATGATTCATAGATGCAGGCCATGATGGAGGAGATGGAATCACTTGAAAAGAATCAGACATGATAGCTGGTGGATCTTCCAGAAGGCGCTCGATCTATTGGCTCAAAGTGGATGTTCACAAAGAAAGAGGAACCTTCAGAATAAGGTAGAGTCTGATTCAAAGCAAGACTGAAAGCAAAGGGATATTCATAAAGAAAAGAGATTGACTACACCAAAGTTTTTTCTCCTATGATGCGTCATACATCTATTCGCATTTTGTTGTCACTGGTGCCACAGTACAATATGGAGTTGGAATAGATGGATGTGAAGATGACCTTTTTTCATGGCACATTGGAGGAAAGGATGTACATGAAGCATCCAGATGGTTTCATGGAGACTGGACAGGAAGAAAAGGTGTGTTTACTCAGAAGGTCTTTAAATGGCTTGAAACAGTCCTCTCGTTAGTGGTATCGAAGATTTGATAGTTTTATTTTGAGCCTTGGTTTTAGTAGATGTGAACATGATTGCTATGTCTACGCCAAGAATATAGATGAGGAGGATGCTCTGTACCTACTACTGTACGTAGATGATATGCTTATAGTCAGTAGAAGCATGGAAGCTATGTAAAGGCTGAAAAGAGCATTATCTTCTGAGTTTGAGATGAAGGATCTAGGTCTAGTTGAGAAAATTTTTGGAATGGAGATTTGCAGAGATAGATACAAAGGAGTGCTCCATTTGTCACAAGAAAAATATGTCTAGAAAGTTCTGAAAAGATTTGGGATGGAGAAGGCCAAACCTGTAGAGATGACATTATCGAGTCATAAATCTCTCTCCAAGTTATAAAGCCTCCAGTCAGAAGAGGAGAGAGAATATATAAAAAAAATCTCTTATGTGAATGCTATAGGTAGTGAGATGTACACTATGGTGTGCTGTAGATCAGATATAGCACATGCAGTGAGGATGGTTAGTAGATACATGGCTAACCCTGGGAAGAAAGATTGGAAAGCATTAAAATGAATATTACGATATCTGCATGGAACAAGGGATTATGGTTTGATGTTTGGTGGATAGCCAGGAGGATTTAAAGATGGAGGTTCGAGTCCTCTGGAAGGGTTTGTAGATGTGAATTATGCAGGAGATCTTAATACAAGAAAGTCTACCACTGGATACCTCTTCTGCATGTATGGTGGATCAGTATCTTAGAGATCAATCTTTTAGCCAATTATGGCCTTGTCTACCACAGAGGCTGAGCATATTGGAATAACGAAGGTCACAAAGGAAATCCTTTAGCTTAAGAGGCTGATTGTTAAGTTGGGGGTGGAGTAGAACAAGGTTACACTATCTAGTAATAGTCAGAGTGCTTTGCTGTTGGCATAGAACCCAGTCTATCATGCGCACATAAAGCATACAGACATAAGATACTATAGGATCAGAGAGCTGGTGAAGGAAGGTGAAGTGGAACTGATGAAGATCTATACCAACGAGAATCAATCTAACGCACTCATGATGGTACTCCCTAGAGACAGCTTTCAGATGTGTGTGGCAAGGATGGATTTGCTAAGAAGAGATGAGTTCATAAGGACTTGGAAGCACAAAGGTGGAGAATGTGAGCTTAAAAGTAGCACTCCTAAGTCTTGGGAACATGAAAAGATAGGTCATGAAAAGACAGGAGCAAGTCGGAAGAGAAATTAGCCCGGATAGCAAAGTTCAGAAACTAGGCTGGCTCACCCTGAGATTGAGCCAACTAAGTTAGGAACTGGGCCAGCTCAATCAAAGATTGGATCGGTTATGTCTCAAAAAAAAAATCAGATAGAAAGCAGCATTTTCGAACTATTAGCATAGTACACAACTAGGTCAGCTCAGTCTCAGTCTGAGACTGAGCTGACCTAGTCGCAGGTTAGCTGGTTCAGTCTAAAAATAGATCGGTTTAATTTTTGTGGGTTTGTTTTATGTACGTGGAATGTTTGAATTTTGGAAAATTTTTCTATGAGCTTGGGGCTTGATCCTTTTGTAAAGTATAAATAATGAAAATAGGTCAAGATTGTATATGATGCTGAATTCATTGAATAAAGCTCTTTTCTTCCAAAAAATACTTGTACTTTCTTTCTCTCTTTTCTCTTGAATCCATTATTTTGCTTCCATGTTGTTCCTAGGAGATTGTTTCTTATTGCTTGGCTAATCACCAGCAGCCATGCCGGTCTGAGAGAGGATAGTTTATCCCAACGAGGCATGCGCCCCTTGGAGAATTTCTAGGGGCATGCATCCTAGGTGCTTTTATGAGAGACGAGAGGGCATAAGTTCCCCTAGGCATGCGACCCATAAGGATTAGGGAGTTGACCCAGTCAAATTAGATTTGACTCGGTCAAAGAGTCATGATGAGATCAAAGATTCTAGAGATTAGTTGATTGCGCCACCCTTCCTCCCTATCTATTTTGTGCGGCACTTTTGGAGAATTTTTGGGCAATAAAACTAGGTAGAGACCTAGTCTTTGGCATGGAGTTTTAGATTAAAATTAGAATTAATCAAGCAATTAGATTGCTTGATCATCTGGGACTCTAGAGTTGGTGCATAGTCTATTTAAAGACCCTGCACACTAGGGTTTGAAGGCTATTCTCTCCCACGCCAAAGTGCTACCGCCAAACCCATCTCCATGCATCCCCTACTACTCCTCTCTCCCTTCTCCATGCCTATACTAGATTGGGTGAAGGTTCAACAATCAAGTGTTGAGGAAAGCTGAAGCAAAGATCAAAGGCAGGGTTTCTACATCAAGGCACAAGATGCTGCATTCAAATATTTGTTTGAAAGATTCATAGATCCAAATTTGATCTGATCTTTTGAGATCAGATCCAGAAGGAGAAGGCATTTAGAACCAGCTTAAGTGGAGTATGGTAGAGATCGGACACGTGTGCGACTAGATCCAGAGCTTCGGGTGTAGCAAGATCATCAGCAGGTTAATTGACTTACCTAATCTAAGGTAACAATTGTTGTTACTTTGCTGATTTAATTTTAATTATAGTTTTTTAATATTAGATCATTAGGATCTAATATGAGAACTCTCAAATCTGATTAGGATTTATAGAAAAATTTTTAAAATTTTGCTATAGATTTGATTAGATCATACCAATCCTATAGCGAAAAATCTAGTTTTTTCTACAAAATCCAAGTCTCAAGGAAATCAAAAGGGGATAAAATGCTACAAATATCATCAACCTGATCATATTAGAAGGAATTTCCCATTTTTGAAGAATAAAAAAGTGAAGGCACTTCTAAGGGTGGATCAACCAGCATGTTAGGATTTGTGGTGCTCCCAAATCTTGTAAGGCCACAGGAGGAGCCAGGATGTTGGCTCTAGAAATTTAGGATAGGTGTGAGTCCTAGAACTAGAATAGAAGTTGTCCTAGGGTGAAGGTGACGTGTAGCCCTATACAAGCTCGAGGTTTAGGTGTGAAGATCTTGAGGGGCTTGACAGGTGCTCTAGAGATCTGAAACACAAGGTGGAGCAAAAGACCAAAGCCACGAGAAGAATCACCCAAGATAAGAGGCTAACACATAGGCGGGCTGGCTCGAATATGTAGTCGAGCCGGCTCGGACTGAGATCGAGCCAACTCGAGGTGCAGTCGAGCCGACTATCTCAGGCAGATAGAAGATAGGGTTTGGACAAGATGTAGTCGATCCAGCTCGATTTCTGATAGAGTCGGCTCGATGGTGGCGAATAGAACTGAAAGGGGGTATTCTATTTGGGGTCTTAAGGCCTAGCCCAATATGATCTTAAGGTGGCTAACACATGTATGGATCAAGTTTAGATTCAGAGGATGAGAGCATGGGAGACATGGATGTACATGGGCTCAATGAGTGCTTTCATGTATTGGGTTAGCCAGAAGAATTTTTGGTCGAGCCTAATAGCTATGTATAAATACATAGGTTATATTAGAATTTTATAACATGGATTGAAATACAGATCTTTTCTTCCTCAATCTCTCTTCTCTCTTCTCTCTAGAGTTGTCGTCCCAAGGGGGTCGCCTCCCTCAAGTCCAAGGAGGGAGGCGCCCCATCACAGATCTAAATTAGTAGATCGATGGTTTGGTGCCCTTAAAGAATGTCAAAGGTCTCCTCAGATCCATGCTAAAGATCAAAAGTTTTTGCAACATGGTATCGAAGCTAGGTGACGCCATGGTGATGTTACAATAATTAGTATCAGAGCCTGATAGTGCATGGAAGCGAAGGAGAAGTCATATAGGGTGAAATCATAAATCTATACAAGTATTCCATGGTATGTCTCAGATCTACCTTTGTTATTATTGTGGTTTGGCCAACCGGGAGTAGCGGGTTGAAGGTGGAGGCTGAGAGGATTAATGGAAAAAAAAATTTTTGGGGTGGAAGGTTTGGGTGCAAGATTTTCTGATCGATCTTGGTTGAAGAGATCGGGATGTATGATGGGTGACAGGGTTCTCTAGAAAGATGGGCAGTATGGGGCTATTTGGCGAATGAAGAGAGGTTTTCTAAGGAGTAATGGTCGAAGAAAAGCTGAAGAAGTGACTATACGTCCTTCGATTATAGGAAGGAAAGAGAAGTAGTCGAGTATGCATTCAGTGATTTGATCAGACCATGAATTTGCGAAGTCTTAGAGGTGATGAAAATGGATGATCCATGAAGGTCCAGCAGGTCAGTGCTGGAAGGTTGATCTTGGATCAGGTTTCTTCTGTAAGAGCACTAGGAAGAGTCATGATTCAGGTGGAGCATGGGTTATGTGCAGCAAGAGAGGACCAAGATACCTATAAGGAGGTGGTGCAGAGATGAGGCAGGGAGTGCTAAAGTGCTACAGTAGTGCTATTCTGGGGGCATGAGGGGTTGAGAGAGGCTCGATGGTGCAGCAGCCAAGAGAGGTATCTCAGTAGAGAGTGTCAGAAGGTATCTCAAGAAGATCGAGAGTAGGTCTCAGGGAGAGCTAGGAAGTCTTAAGAGCCTCAGGATGAGATAGGTGGGTCTGAGCTCAGGATAGGGTTTGAGCTATAGTTCCTTCGAGCGTAACTGAAATGATGGCTGGTGCAGGGGCAGAAAAAAAGAAGGCTAGTATGAAATTTTCTAGGGTTCAATCACTAATTTTAAAGAGTTGGATGAGCTCTTAGATTTTGGAGGTGCCCACGGATTGCGGAGATATTCGAGATGGCTTTGAAGGGGTCTGTAAAGTATGAAGGATCCGAAGGGGCAGTGATGGTGTTTGAGGTATAGCGGTAGGTTTAGCAGTGCAGCTTGGGTGGTTGGCCTTGGGAGACTTGGTTACAAAGTCAGCTTCTGCGGCATCAAGTGGGCTTTGATTTCAAGTGCAACACCAGATAGAGGTGGCTTCACCGGTGGAGATGTGACATGAGTTCAGAGCGAAGAAGTGCAGGAGGACCAATATCCTAACACTAATATTGGAGATGCATAGTTCTAGATGGAGCGGCATGTGTGGAAAAGAATGACGAACTTCTGAGAAGATCGTGTTAGGATATGCAGTGAGTGCCAGTACAAGAATGTTGCGAAATCACAAGAAAAGTTCAGACAAATGATGCAGCTACCAAGCAAAAGGGTTCCTACAATTTTTAGGATGGTACATAAGTGCAAGCTAAGATCTTCAATGGTGGAGGCAGTCATCTCAAAGGCCTCAAGGATGTACAATAGCTGAAGAGAATTGGTGAAGCCAATGTTTGCATAAGAGGCTGTCAAGATGCGCAGCGATAGCGGGATCATGAAGGAGAGCATTGCCAGGGTTTGCTAAGGCTCGAGACACCAAGATGGAGATTATTAGGATTTATGGTGCTCCCAAGCCTTGGGAGGTCATAGGAGGAGCCAATGTGTTGGCTCTGAGAGTCTAGGTAGGTGTGAGTTCTAGGGCTAGGATAGGAGTTGTCTTAGGACTAGGACAGGAGTTATCCTAGAGTGAAGGAGGCATATAGTCCTGCACGGGCTCGAGGTTCAGGTGTGAGGATCTTGAGAGGCTTGGTAGGTGCGCCGGAGACTTGGGACACAAGGTGGAGCAAAGGACCAAAGCCATGAGAAGAATCAACTAAAATAAAAGGCTGACACACAGGCGGGCTAGCTCGGATACGTAGTCGAGCTAGCTCAGACTAAGATTGAGCCGACTCAGGGTGCAGTCGAGCCAGTTGTCTCAGGTAGACAGAAGATAGAGTTTGGGTAAGATGCAGTCGAGCCAGCTTTGCTCCTGATAGAGCCGACTTGATGGTGATGAATAGAACTGGATGAGGGTTTTCTGTTTGGGATCTTAAGGCCTAGTCCAATAAGATCTTAAGGTAGCTAACACATGTATGGATCAAATTTAGATCCAAGGGATGAGAGCATGGATGACATGGGTATACATGGGCTCGATGAGTGCTTTCATGTATTGGGTTAGCCAGAAGAGTTTTTGATTGGGCCTAATAGGTACGTATAAATACATAGGCTGTATTAGGATTTTATAACGTAGATTGAAATATAGATCTTTTCTTCCTTAATCTCTCTTCTCTCTAGAGTTGCCGCCCCAAGGGGGTGCCTCCCTCAACTCTAAGGAGGGAGGCGCTCCATTATAGATCTAAATTGGTAGATCGATGATTTGTTGCTCTTAGAGCATGTCAAAGGTCTCCTCAGGTCCATGCTAAAGATTAGAGGTTTTAACAACATGGTATCAAAACTAGATGATGCCATGATGATGTTACAACACAACGGGAGTGGTGTTCTATCATCTGAAGATAGTGAAGATGATATACTGGTAGTATCAAATGGAGTTACAGAGTTGAACAATCATTGGACACTGGATTCAGCATGTTCCCATCATTACACTACATATCAAAAGTGGTTCTCATCTTATGAGAGATTTGATAGAGAAAGTGTTAGTCTTGAAGATGATCACCCATGTATAGTTACTGATATTGGTATAGTTAGAGTGAGAATGTATGATGGAGTCATACAGACACTCACCAATGTGAAACATGCACCAGAACTGAAGAAGAACTTAATATCCCTAGGTTACTTGGAAGGATAGGGGTATGCTTTCAGTTGTCAACTAGGTAGTGGGTGTTTAAGAATTTTCAAGGATTCATTGGTGGTGATGTAAGGAAGAAGACTAAGCAACAACCTATACAGGATGGAGGGCTCAGTAGTTATTGATAGTGCGAAGATGTCTATAGCAACACAGGAGCAGCAGCTAGCCTACAAGTTATGGTACTATAGTATGGGTCCTTAAGTAACATAGGGCTCACAGAGTTAAGTAGGAGAGGTCTGATTCTAGCACTGAGAAAGGAAGGCAATGACCTATGTGAGTCTTGCATCTATGGCAAATAGCATAGAGTTATATTTGCCAGTAGTACCAAGCAGAGTGAAGTTGCTTTAGAGCTAGTTCACTCGGATGTATGGGGATCGGCATCTATTGCATGTCAAGGTGGAGCGAGATATTTTGTCATCTTTATAAATGACTTCTCCAAGAAGGTATGGTCTATCTAATCAGAAAAGAATCAGATATTTTTGCTTGATTTAAAATCTGGAGAGCTGAAGTGGAGAAGGAGATAGGGTAGCCAGTGAAGTGTTTAAGGTTTGATAATGGAGGAGAATACACCAGCCTGACGTTCAGAAAATACTATGAGAAAAATGGTATCAAATACATACATGGTGAAGATGACCCCTCAGTAGAGCGATGCCGTGGATAGGATGAATCGAACACTAATGGAGAAGGCCAAGAGCTTGAGACTGCAGGCATCGCTGCCCAAATCTTTTTGGGGTGATGCTCTTATTTATACTTGTTTTCTTGTTAACAAGTCTCCCTATTAAAAACTAAATGGAGGACTTTCAGAGGCTATCTGGAGTAGAAAGAAGGTGGAGCTTGACCATCTAAAGGTATTTGGCCATCCTACATATGCTTTGATAGAGAAGCTAATAGGACTAAGTTAGATCCAAAGTCATAGAAGATGATATTCATTAGATTTTTATGAGGTGTTAAGGATTTCTTGCCGTGAGATTCACATTCCAAAAGGTGTGTCGTTAGTTAGAATATAATTTTTGATAAAAAGAGTATCGTGAAGAAGTCAAAAAGTGCAGATAAAGTTATCAAGACCACACATGGTAGCATGGGACAATTCTCGGATACGGGTGATTTGTCCTTAACATCAACCTCAGGTCATGTTTAGTTTGAGGTGGAGTTGGCAAGCATGGTGATACACCTATAGAGGACCAGTATGGAGAATGATCTATCATGGGAAAAGTGCAGAGGCAGCCATAGGCAACAAACTTGTAGGATATCACAAGAGGAGTGGCACTGCACAAGCCCAAGCATACTATTCACAAATCGATGCGATATGGCATTGATGAGACTATCTCCTATGCTCTCATCACTGCCAATGAAGATTCAGAGAGCTTTGAGGAGGTCATGGAGAGTCCAAATTGAGAGTCATGGATGTAGGCCATGATGGAGGAGATGGAGTCTCTCAGAAAGAATCGGACATGGCAGCTAGTGGATCTACTGGATGAAGCTCGACCCATTGGCTCCAAATGGGTTTGCACTAGAAAAAATGTACCTTCAGAGCAAGGTGAAGTGAGGTACAAGGCTAGGCTAGCAGCCAAAGAATACTCATAGAGAGAAGGGATTGATTACTTAGAAGTTTTCTCTTCGATTGTCAGATATATGTCCATTAGGATGCTGTTGAGCATAGTTGCTGCTCATAATTTAGAGCTGGTGCAAATGGACATTAAGACAACATTCCTCTATAGAGATTTAGAGGAGAACATATACATGGAACAACCATAGAGCTTCAAGAAGCCTGGGTCAGAGGGAGAGGTTTGTTTATTGAAGAAATTACTGTATGGGTTGAAACAGTCTTCTACGCAATGGTACAAATGGTTTGTCACATATATGAGAAGTATTGGCCTTTCCAAGTGTGATCATGACCCGTGTGTATATGTGAGGTTTCTGGAGAATGAATCTTGGTTATACTTACTCTTGTATATAGATGATATGCTGATAGCATGCAAAAGTAAGGATGTAGTGCACGAGTTGAAAAGAGCTTTGTCTCAAGAGTTTGAGATGAAAGACTTGGAGCCTGCAAAGAAAATCCTCAATATGAAAATCAACAAAGACAGAACCAAGAAGCTACTGCATCTATCTCAGAAAAGATATATCAAGAAGGTCTTGGAGAGATTAGGAATAAAGGAGGCCAAATCGACAGAGCTGCCACTTACCGGGTATGTCAGACTCTCTAAGATCATATCACCATAGACTGAGATGAAGGTTCAGGAGATGGAAAAAGATCCATATGCTTTTGGTGTAAGGAGCATTATGTACTCTATAGTATGCTGTAGGCCAGACTTAGCCCATGCAATGAGTCAGATGAGTAGGTTTATGGCTCAGCCTGGCAAGGAGCACTGAAAGAAATCTTTACACACTTGGTAGGTTCAGTTAGGATTGGCATCTGTTATGGTCAACAGGAAGGTGCTAAGGAACATCCTAACATGTTCAAGGAGGCGCAAGGACTATTAGAAGGATTTATAGATACAGATTTTGGTGGAGATGTGGACACTCAACGCTTCATGATAGATTTTGTATTCAACATGTATGGAGGTCCAGTCTCATGGATATCTTATTTATAGCTGATCACTGTCTTGTCCACTACCGAAGTGGAGTACATTGGCATCACGAAGGCAACAAAGGAAGCCCTATGGCTGAAGGGCTTGGCATTGAAGATGGAATTCTCACAGGATGCAGTTAGGATGTATTGTGATAGCCAGAGTGCTTTATTACTCGCCTAGAACTTTGTAAATCATGCGAGGATCAAGCACAGTGATATTAGGTACACTAAATCAGAGAGCTAGTGAAGGATAGTGAAGTGGAGCTGGTGAAGGTTCACACCAAGAAAAATCCAACTGATGTGCTTATAAAGGTTCTTCCATGGAATAGCTTTCAAAATTGTATGGTATAGATGGGACTGATGGATAGAGCTGAGTTTACAAGGACTTGGAAGCACCAAGATGGAGATTGTGAGCTCAAGTATGGTGCTCTCAAGCCTTGAAAATGATGGAGAGAGATCAAGGAGCAAATGGAACCAACCATCGAAGAGCTTCAGCAAATGCTTCAGTTGAGCTAGCCCGAATCCTGAGAGAGCCGGCTCGAGTAGAAGTCCAAAAAGTATATCAGGGTAGTACACTGGAAGGGCTAACTCGGTTTCTATTAAAGCTAGTCCAAGCAGAAGTTAAGCCAGCTCGAATCCTAAGAAAGTTGGTCCGAGCAGCAGAATAGAGAGTAGTGATTCGGGCTCTCACAGAAGACATCACAGTCGAGCCGGACTGACTGCTGACCGAGCCGACTCGAGTGGCGAACAAAATAGTACATGGTTTCTATTCTAACTTGGGATTGGATTTAATCCTAGGGACTTAGGACTTTAATTTGTGAGGTCCTAAGGGGCTAACCTATGGATTGGACTGGGATTAGTTCAATGGGTGTGTGCATGGGAGACATGGGTATACATGGGCTCAAGAAGTGCATCATATTAGGTTAGCTAGGAAAGTAATTTGGGTTAGGTCATATTAATCAGGTATATATACTCTATATTGAGTTTGTAAACAATAATGAAAATCAATACAAGCCCTTTCCTCCCTAAATATCTCTCTCTTCCTCTCTCGTTCTCTCTCTCTTCTCCACATCCTAGGATTTTTAAGGATTTCATAGAACAGTCATTTCTTTCCTCAGATCCTTGCTACTATTTCCATAATCATCAGTAGCATGGATCGTTTTCCCAATAGATTGGTATCAGAGCGATATCAGGTTCCAACAAAAAGATCAAAAACAAATCCAAAGAGGAACACTTCTTCTCTTCTTTCTCTCTCAACAGAACATACCAAAGTATTGTCTTAAAGAAGCCTCACACACCCACTTGAAAAATGCCCCAAAATCCATGCCTTTCTCCTCCTTCCTATAGTCAAAATCCTTTTCTTATCATGCCCAAAAGTCCAATATATGGGGCAGCATGGAGGAATTTTATATTAGGTCAAAGACCTAACATGGAAAGGACAAAGATAAGGCAAGTATTGGGGGAATCCAACTCTTGTGCCTCCCTATTCTTTCTTAGGCATGGATAACCAAAAAAGCACATAGAAACCTTCTCAATTCGATACCAAAAATCAGATCAAATCTAATTTATTTTGGTGCCTCAAAAGGGAAGAGTTTTAGAATTATGAAACTCTATCAAATAGAGTCCATGGAAAAACAACTTACCTTGTTTTGACCTAGTCAATTTTTTTTCCAAAACCAAAAGAGAAGGGGCATGCATGGGACTCTCTAGGCATGAGAAAACTCATGTACTATTCCAAAAAATATGGGCATTGGGCATGGGTACCTAATGCAAGGAAGATAGGGAGAGTCCCAGTCAAACTGGACTCTCCAATTTGATTTAGGTCAAACCTAATCTTAACCCTATTGAATTAGAATTAGTGCAACCTAATTAAGGATGATCCTAGTCCAACTAGGAGCCCAATTAAATTTGACTAAACTTGATTTAAATCTGATTTAAATCCTAAGCCAATTAGGAATTAAGTGCACTCAAGTTCTATTCTAACAGGAAATTGATCTCTCTTGTAACTGGATTATCTCATAAACCAATTAAATTTGACCTAATCAAGTCTAAACCAAACCAAGTTGAATCTAATTCAATTAGACTTGATCTCAGTCCTAATGCTCAATCAAATTGAGCCAATTAGCAATCCAATTGCTAATTAATCCTCCTACGACATTTGCACTTAATCAATCTTCAATCGTATTGACGATTAGATCCTTAAACGATTCATAATCGTTGATCAACCATCCGATCAGATAGAAACTCTTATGTATATGATCCTATAGGATTGAACCTAAGTTGGTGGCATAGAAATAAATTTCTATACTAATTGAAGTGACCAATGATACCTGACGTCCAGATAGGTTAAATGTATGTAAAGCAATATTCAAGAACCCTAGCCTATAGTTAATGTATAATTTATCCATTTGATCCTTAATGCTCAGGATGATATAGAGTTAACCATCAATTCTTAATCAATTCATTCATATTATATCTCAACCTTATAAATCCTATGACTCCTTACAAGGATTACTCAGGCCCAGATTTTGCTCTATTGAAACACAACGAGTCATTCTCTCTAAACTCTTTGAAGTGGTCAATTCCATCTTGACTCACACATCGACTTTATAAGTACTTGACTGCACCTAGAAATCTTCCATCACTGTATTAGAAATGCAAGTAGTCCAGCATCAAAGAACAGTAAGTTGCTTGTAAGTTACCATGGTGATCTCAGATCGGAGGAACACTTATATCCATAGCCTTCGCTAGCTACTCTTGACAGTAGAGTGCTATGCAGATTGATTATGTTCAGTGCAGATATACTACATCTTATCTGCATGCTATATCAATATCTCCACTCCTCTTGGTTATAAGAACAACTAGTGCATATGGCATACAAAGATCTATACTTGATAAATTATCGTCCTAGTTAATAATATATCATTTGGTCATAAATAATTTTAAAAATCATCCGATAAATTCTTCTTTATCAATTAATAGTAGTTCTAAGAACTTCATCATAACAAAGGAGTTCATCTATAGAATATAAATAATTTATGATAAAAATACTAAATAATTTTTATTTATTAATAATTCATATGCAAATTACAAGAAGAGCACAATTATCTACAACTTAGATAATTAGCTTTAAGACATAATTCCTAACAAGAACATCATCTCTCAGAAGGTTGTCACGAAGCTGAACCTGATCATTGTAAAGCATCCTCAGCCTTATAAGCTGTCATGGTTCTGAAAAGGGAGCGAGGTGGTTATAAATAATCCCTACCTTGTGTTGTTTTCTATTGGACAGATAAAGTTTGGTGTGACGTTGTTACCATAGATGCCTATCATCTACTTTTGGAGTGGCCGTGGTAGTACGCTTATGATGGTCACTGGAACACCTACTCATTTTTGAAGGACAGTTAGAAAATTACTTTAACACCGATGAAGAAGGAGAAACTACCTAAATCAAAGCCAAAGACCAGTATCAACTTTCTAACAAAGCACTCCTATTTAAAGGAAGCAATGGAGACTAGCTACTTCTTAGTGGTGGTAGATAAGGGCGAGTTGGTGGAGTGAAAAATCCCATCCACATTATGTCCTATTTTTCAAGAGTTTGCTGATGTTTTTCTAGAAGATTTGCCTACAAGACTACCAACAGAAAGAGATATTCAACATCATATCGATCTTATTCCGAGAGCGAGTCTACCAAATAAGTCAAGTATAAGAAGACTATCCATCGGTCCGCCAAGAAAAAAATTGAGGTCGGTAATACCAAGTATAAAGAGGCCGCTGACAAGCATAAAAAAAAGTTAACTTTTGAAGTCGATAATTATGTTTGGACTGTTCTAACTAAGGACCGATATCCTGTTGGTGAATACAATAAGTTAAGCCAGCACAAAATTGGTTCTCTCGAGATAATCAAGAAAATTAATGATAATGATTATCAGTTGGAGTTGCCTAGTCATCTTCGTATCTCTAATATGTTCAATGTAAAGCACTTGATTCCCTATACAAGTGATTCTTTAAAGGATGAGAAGGCTTCTAACTCAAGAACAAGTTCTTCCCGGCTTAGGAAAGATGATGCAAAGGTCATAATGGGCAGATATCTTGATTTGACAAACTAGACCCAAAAGATCAAGAAATCAGACTAATTACATCTGACTCTATTGATTTTAACCTACCGTGTTAGAATAGACATAACCCACTCATCCAAAGTCATAAGGACTTATAGATCTCCAATTCAAAAAGTACTTTTCGTGCCCTACGAGTTTGACCATTTTGCTATCACGTCCGATATCACAATCAAATTCTATTATTTGGTAGATCAGAGAGCAAAAGAATTCTAGATAAATTAATTTTCTTATTTTATTTTAGATTTTTTTTGTTGTTAAGTTAAAATTTTTTTCTATAAATACAACCCTTTCAGCTAGTATTATAGCCAGTCTATTGTCATCAATATTAAATCAAAACTCCAAGAAGAGTTTCTTCTTTTCTTTTTTTTGTTGTTTTCTTAATTCGTACATCTTTTTCATCTTTTTAGCCTAAACTACATCACAAAATCAAGGATAAATACACAAACAAAACAAAACCTTAATCCTAACTTTCTAAATCTCTTCCTTAGCGGGCATCGAACCTTCATCGCTACATTCCTTAGAGGTATAAATAATCTGTGATTAAAAGACATCCCCATCTTTTCACTAACCTCGTTCAAAAGGGAGGAGCATATACATTTGTTTTCGACTTTTCCTTCTGCCTCCGGTCTTCGTTAATACTTATCCCGGTTCAACTTCAGCACCACACCGTCACTAGCTTACTTTCTATTTCTTAATCTGGTTCAGTACCACGTTTACCGGTGCCTGATAAAATGTTGCAAATCTTGTTACACATCCTTGGCTTCGGACTGTTTTTATTTCTTAATTCAAAGGACTCTTATGTCCTGTCACAAAAATATGGACCACGAAAATCGGCGTAATTTGACTTTAAATGATGTCAAGTGCCGAACCTTGCAAGCCCCGGATTCCCAATGTAGATATCACAGCACTACACCCTCCTGCCCACGTTCCCAAATATCTGAGGTGCCGAAAACTATATTCCACCCGAACTAACCAAAATAAAAGTATCCGCGTCAACGAAACAATCTATATTTACCAAAGAGAATGAAAATGATTCATAAAGGTAAACGATCCAAAAAGAAATCTTTATACACAATAAGAGCTTCCGGACACATCATATAGGCTATCCATACACTGGACGCAGGGGCTTGGGGGTAATTTAACCTGAACTGGTATTGACGCAAGACATCACTGTGAGTAGGATTGGATGAACTCGTGTTCAAGTGTGCCTTAACAATCAGTCTTCAAACTCATGCATATGATCCAAAAGATAGTTTGCTGCCAACTCCTCATTCTTGTTGCAGGCAAAGAAGACCTCCAACACGAGTGCCCGATGGAAGCCCATTGCCTCAAGCTAAAATGCAATGAAGTTAGAGGACAAAAAATGTCAAAATATAGAAATGTTCTAGCAAATTTTTTCATATATAAATGATCTAACAAATTAACATAGCTTAAGCACCCAGCATAACCAATGACATATTAACGTATTCACATAAGTCAAAACTTTTGAATTATTAATTGTTGCTATGAATTCCATATGAATATAGCACCAATATTGTTGCTAATGGTTCTATCCCAAGTTGGGCTAATATCACGATTCTACTGTCCTGAATCTTCAAATAGGTTGGCTCTTGGTATCACACAAAAGAGGATAATTTTTTTATTTTTTATTTTTCAATCATTTTTATCCCAAATAAGCTTTTGATGGATATATATGATTTTTGAGTCTATGTTTGATGGGCACATTGTGCTACCTCCAATATGCACCAATATTGTGATTTCAATAAAACTAAAAAGTTGCCGATAAATACAAGTTTGAAACAAAACTTATCAGTAATCAACTATCAAATTATAATATATATATATATGTTGGGGGATTTTTATACTAGCCGAAGACATGAGAATTTTAGGTTGATTGAAGGTCATGAAAAGGCTGAGGCCGAGGTCTTAATCCGGGCCGAGCTTAAGGTTATCAAAAGATGGAAGCCAGGGTTAGAATTTAGGCTGATTGAAGTGAAGAAAAATCCTAATTTTTTGGTCCAGATTCGTTCAAATCTGATCAGATCAAGAGATATATTTCAAAAATTTTTCTCTTGATCCCAATCAGATCTTGATATGTGTTTTAGATCTGATTCTTATTATTTTAATAAATAAAATAAAATAAAAATAAATTAAATCAAATTTAATTTACCTGATTTGGGTAATCCAATTACCCATTGATGATCCTATATGCAGCGGAAGATTCTGGATCTAGCCACGCAAGCGCCTGGCCCCTACCGGTATCCACAATGGGCTTGATCTGGAGATCCTCTTCTTCTCTATCACGTCTTCAGAAATCATATCTGGATCTGATCTAGAGGATCTTCAAAATTTCTTTTGAAGATCAGCAGTCATCCTTTGCAGCAGCGCAGCCTTCTAACTTTCAGTCGCCTTTCTTTGATCTGGATCGCACCAACCAAAAATCCAAAACTCCTTTTGGATGTGGAGAGGAGAGGGAAAGGTAGTTTGGCATGGAGAAAGATGGGAGAGGCAGCCTTGGGGCGTGGGGTTTGAATTTCTCAAACTTAATCTGAGTTGGGCGTAGGGTCTTATTTATAGATTGTCTGTGATCCAACTTCTCTTCTTCCCAACCAATCATAACTCTTTGTGAAATCAGATCTAAATCTGATTGGTGGGAATAGAGTCCCCTAGATTCCTCCTTAGAGGGACGCCTAAGACCAGTTAAAGTTGGTTCTTAGGAGAACTCTAATTGGAATCCAAAAAGGAGATGGAGTCCTTGTCCAACAAGGACTCCTAGGCGCCTCCAACTTGGGCACACGCCAAGGGTGGCATGCGCCCTCTTCCTTGCCAGGTTCTGACAGGGGGACAAGCCCCCACCAGCTCTCCAATAGGTGCGTGACATGTGGTCAAAAGTCAAAGTGTCAATGGTCAACGTTTGACCAGTCAAAGGTAGACTTTTGACCAAAGTCAAAGAACAAGAAATGGCAGGTGACCAAAAATGGCAGGTAATGTCTTACAAAATAAGACAACCTTTTCTGACTTGGACAACCTCTAGTTAGACCATATGAAGACCTCTGATTGAGCACAAACTTCTTTGGCTCAGTCAGGACAACTAATTTATGATAGCAAAAGAAGAACGTTAGGTTCAATCGAGTGCTAGCACGATTTTCTTGAACCTAATTGAATCTCATTCAGATCAATTGAACTGGATCAGTTCAATTGATGATCACCAGATTCAAACCCTTGTTTGTGTGATCTAGTTAGGTTCAGTTCTGTACGGTAATGGGATATGTCATGATCTCTATCATCGACATCATCGAAACTTCTTTCGATGGATCAGAACTCTTCTGATTCGAACAGCTAGAATGATCGATCATCTAAATCATTCTAATTGCTTCCAAAATCCATCAGCGACACCTAGCAGTATATGGTGGCAACCCATTAGAGCTGAATGCGAACCTCTTGGTGCAGCTACCTGTGTGATTAAGTTCTTCTATCTTGAGCCCCGATCAGATTAGGGTTAAGGTAAACTCGTCAAACCCTAGTCTCTGTCATATGATGTAATCATTCGATTCAAGTCCAATGTGAAAATCTAAATAGAAACTCTTTCTATTATTTCACTCTGCCATGGCCATGGACTTCTGGACTTGATTCTTATGATCATCATAGGGCTGCTCCTCTACCACCGAGGTAGATAGATTCCATCTTGATGCCATCCAGTTTCTACAATAAACATGCTATAGCCAACATACACCTCAGGATTCCGAATGGCTAGAAGATCGAGTAATGGTGTAGTCAAACTATAACACCCTCAAGGTGAACTATCGATGCACCTCAGGTCAAAGAACCAGACACACTACTGCAGCATCGAGTCAGTCATTGACGAGAAGGTAGACTCCCTAATGACTACTCAAGGTGGTCACGCTCAGTGCCCTCGTTCTCTAATGAGTACCTGTACTCTCGCTCCGGTGTCTCCACACCATAGACTTAAAACTCATCTACTAAAGAGAAGTGATTGTACACCAACCTTCCGAATCAATCACCATCCTCATGATGATCCTATGGTCGGAAGCATTTTATGAGTTAATAATGATTATTCATGTCTTAAATTTTCAACTCTTGAAAATATGAATTATCATTACCATTAACTCAAAGGATATATCACAGACACTAAATATACATATGTGAAAATAATTCATTTTATTGATATTAGTCAAAATTATAATTTTATCCTTAGAAGTGTATTACAAGTGTCAGCCAATTTTGGCTTCTAGGGCACATATATCTAACATGAAGATCATAAGAAAACTGAGGCCGAGGTCCTAATTCAGGCCGAGCTTAAGATCATCAAAGATGGAAGCCATGGTCAAAATTTAGACTGATTGAAGATCATGAGAAAGCTGAAGTCGAGGTCCTAATTCATGCCAAGCTTAAGATCATTAAAAGACTAAAGTCTCCACTCTCGGCTCTAGGTTGTCAATTCACATAATTAAGAGATGGCCCCCCCGTGCCATGAGGGAAAAATACTGGACAAGATTTCTAAGGATATCCTAGCAGGCAAGCAAAATATTTCTGACAACTTCCTACTTTTCTACGACTAACAACCCACGATCCATCATAATAAACTCTGGACCCTTCTATAAAAGAGAAAAAAAGAGGAACCCCAAGGTGCGCAAACTCTTCTCTCCAAAAATGCTCATTTTCTTCCTTCTATTGAACGAAATATTGACTTGAGCATCAGAGGATCTCCATCGGAGCAAACTCTGATCAAGGACTTCTCTTGCAAATACGGATGCCTCCATCCTATCACTAACGACTTGCCATCATCGCACAACTCTAGCAATCCGACCTTGAGATGGATCTTCACATCAACAGATGGCACTAAAGGAAGGGTTCTTTGAGCCCATTTATGAAAAAAATAAGCATCCAGCGATAGAAGCTCTATCGCGTTGCTTCAATGCCGACGAGATTCAGCGTCCATCTCCAAACGATCCCACCAAGGCTCAAACTGGGGGGCTTTGAATGAGCAAGAAATTTCAATCAAAGAAAAAAGTCCAAGTGAGGAAGAAGACCATAACAAGGATGATCCGAACCAATAAAAACATTATAGGATACAGATAAGAAATATAATTATGAAAATATTTTAGTTATATTATATTCTTTTTTTATGTCCATTCTTTTGAATTCTAGATAGAATCAAACATATAAGGGAGATCTTCATTTGCACTCCAATATGCTGGGCAAAACCCAATTTGGCAGCTTCATGAATAAGAGCAAATTTGATGCCCAGCAAAGGCTCTTCATCAATAGCGTCCCATGAAAAGGGATTTGATTCCCCTGATTCAAAAGGAGAGAGAAAAGAGTTTTAGTTTGCTGTTTCAAAAAAAAAAGAAAATCTTAGACGGTGAGTGAACCTGTCATAGAGGCACCAGAGTTCTCCCAGATAGCGCCGAAGTCCTCCCTCGCGATCCCGAGTGGCACCGATCTCCCTCGCAATCCTAGACGACATTGAGGTCCTCCATCACGATCTCAGGCAGCACCAATCTCCTCCCCACCAAAAAAAAGGGGAAGAAGAAAAGGATGAGGAAAGAACAAGCTAGCTGGCCGATCCTTTCTTCACTGCGCCCATGCATATCCCAGTGTCCTCCCTCTCACTGACCTTTCCCCCACGTCCAGGCATGGCTGAAGTTCTCTCAATGGCACTGACCCTCTCCCCTGCGCACCCAGGTGCAGACAAACCTGCCACGATGGCACCGAGGTCCGTGCGCTTTCAATGTAGCCTAAGTTCCATGCATTCATTTGACCTTTTCTAAAGTCCTCCCATGTGCATCTCACGTCAAATAGCTGAAGCTGACTGGGAGCAACTCTAAAGCCACCTACAAAATGCCACAACCTTGGAACATGACTCTATGAATTTCATCCACTGAAGTCAAGTTGATACAAAAAAAGAGAAGAAAATGAGAGATAAAATCTGATCTGAACCAGAGTAATGCAAGGCAAAAGCCCATAATAGGAAGGGATCAAACAGAACCCAAGATCTCCCAAACAGAAAACTCATGGTAAGAGACTTTTAAACTTCTATCTATTATTATTTTTCTTTTCTTCTTTTCTTTCTCGCAAAACTATAGGGCACCAAAACCAAGGCCGAATCCAAAGCTAATTAAGACTAAATTCAAGAAACTAAGGCTGAAACTGAAGTGAAAATAAATACTGAAGCTAAAATTAGAATCCAGACCAATCCGAGGTCAAGCTCAAAACCAATCCGAGGTCAAGTTCAAGATCTATCCGAAGTGAAAGCAAGACAGATCCGAGGCAAAGATCAGATAAGTCAGAAGTCTGTAGAAGTTCAAGCTCAAAAAACTAAGGCCAATAGAAATTCAACCTCCATAAGTCGAGCTCATCAAAAAATCAATCTAAGGTTAAAGCTTAAGCCAAGCTGAGATTAGAATCAAGACCAAGCCAAGGTCAAAATTAAGGATAAGATGAAGTTAAAATCATAACCAAGCTGAAGTTAAAATCACAACAGAATCGGAGTCAAAATCATGACCGAGGCCGAACTACCAAGCCCAAATTCGACCCAAGAAAAACTCAAGGCCAAGAAAGCCGACCTAATAAAAATATCAACCAAGAAAGGTCGACTAGAGGTAAACTAACAAATCGGAGCCAATCTGGTGGGTGGTTTCACTCCTTGTGCAGATTTGCTATGACATAGGCCAAAAGATGTCATTACTCATGGGCAAGTCGAATGAAGGTGGTGACAACAATAACCAAAAGATGTCGAGTAGAGCCCACAAATTCCAACCATCTAGAGCAAAGAAGACCTCAGATGAAAATAGCCTCGGAAAAGATGCCTCATTTACGAACATAAATATAGCCATGAAATGCCTCGACGGTGCTTCATCTTCGGATCAAAATGGCCTCGAGAAGGATGCCTTATTTACGAACATGAGTATAGACATGGAATGCTGGTGTAGCCATGGAATGCCTCAAAGGCTCTTCATCAATGAATGAAAATAGCCTCAGGAAGGGCACCTCATTTACGAACACGAGTATAGCCATGGAATGCCTCGACGATGCTTCATCTTCGGATGAAAATAGCCTCGGGAATGGTGCCTTGTTTATGAACATGAGTATAGCCATGGAATACCTCATTTATGAACATGAGTATAGCCATGGAATTCCTCGACGGTGCTTCATCTCCAGATTAAAATAACGAAAAAGACGTGCTCTCATTCTTAAACAAGAAAGCACAAAAAAGATGTGCCCTTATCCTTAAATAAGAAGGCACCAAAAAAGAGAACCTGCCCTCGTTATCAAATGAGAAAGCACCAAAATCTGAGCTCAAAATATCCAAGTCTATTGAAATCCGACCTTTGATAGCCAAGGTCTGTAGAAATCCAAACTCAAAACATCAAGTTTTGCAAGAATCTAAGCTCAAAAAACTGAGAATAAAATTGAATCCGAGCTAAAGGATAAAGACCTTCAAACAATTTTAGTAAGAAATCTGAAGATTTTGAGTCTAAATGATGAAAAAGGACGTCTTCAGCAAGTCCAATATGGTATACTCCCTTCGACCGAATCCAGGCTCGAACTTGAAAGTAGGGAAGCTATTGCTCGGGGATTTTTGTACTATTCAAAGACACGAGAATTTAAGCTAATTGAAGATCATGAGAAAGCTGAGGCCAAGGTCCTAATTCAGGCTGAGCTTAAGGTTGTCAAAAGATGGAAGCTAGGGTCTCTGATTGAAGGTCATGAGAAGGCTGAGACCGAGGTCCTAATTCAGGTCGAGCTTAAGATCATCAAAAGATGGAAGCCAGGATCAAAATTTAGACTGATAGAAAATCATGAGAAGGCTGAGGTCGAGGTGCTAATTTACGCCGAGCTTAAGATCATCAAAAGATGAAAACCAAGATCAGAATTTAGGCTTATTGAAGATCATGAGAAGGTTGAGGCCGAGGTCCTAATTCGGACCAAGCTTAAGGTCATTAAAAGGTTGAAGTCCCTACTCTCGGCTCCAGGTTATCAATTCACATAATTAATAGACAATCCCCCCACATGCCATGAGGGGACAATACCTGACATGATTCCTAAGGAAATTCTAGTGGACAAGCAAAATATCTCTGACAACTTTCTGCTTTCCCATGGCTAACAATCCACAACCCATCCTAACAAACTCTAGACCTTTTTATAAAAGAGAAAAAAAAGGAACCCCAAGATACACGAACTCTTCTCTCCAAAAATACTCATCTTTGTTCTTCTGTTGAACGAAAAACTAACTTGAGTGTCAAAAGGTTCCATCGAAGCCAACTCCGATCGAGAACTTCTCCTATGGGTACGGACACCAACGACCTACCATCATCGCACAACTCCAGCAATCCAACCTCGAGATGGATCTTCGCATCAACAATATATATATATATATATATATATATATATATATATATATATATATATATATATGTATGTATGTATGTATGTATGTATGTATGTATGTATGTATGTATATGTACATATATGCATGCATGTATATGTATGCATACGTATATACAAAAATACATACATACATATATGTACAAACATATACATATATGTATATGTATGTATATATATACATATGTGTACGTACGTACATGTACGTATATATACGTATGTATATATATATACATACATATATATATACATATATATACATACATACATATATAGATAGATACATACATGTTTATATATATGTATATATATAAATACATACATACATACATATATATATAGATACATACAAACATATATATATATATATATACATATATAAATATATTTATATACACATTTATATATGTATATACATACATAAATATAAATATAAATATATATATATATAGGTAGATTGGGCTTCGGTCGATCAGAGCCTAGTCCATATCCGGTCGGATCTCTGATCATTGGATTAACGCAGATCTCTCCATTCAAAAAAAATAAGTGCTTGAGGAGGCGCGCATTTTGGCTGAAACAATAGGCACTTGCACTTGAAGAAAAGGCACTTACGGGCTCCCTGAAGGCACCTTCAAGCAAAAAAAATTTTTTTTTCTACAAGGTTGAAAAAGTGTTGTCTAGAAAAATAAAAAAAAAACTAAACCGATGGGGCACCTTTTTTATTTTTTTAAGATTTTTTTCAAGACCTGGAGGCACCTGAAGGTGCCCTCAAGGCGCCTTCACATGCCTCTAGGCCAAAAAAGTTGAAATAAAATAGAAAAAAAGCTAAAAAAATAGATCAGGCCTTTTTTCAGGCACAGGCGCGTGCCTATTTTTTTATTTTTTAGATGCAAGCATGCGCTTATTTTTTTAGCCCTGAAGGCGTGCCTTTTCAGGCCCACCTATTTGGAGATGTGCGCTAATCTAATGACCAAAGATCCGATCGAATGAGGATTGAAATCCGATCGACTGGAGCCCAATTTACCTCTACATATATATATGTATATATATGTGTGTGTGTGTGTGTATATATATATATATATATATATATATATATATATATATATATATATATATATATATATATATATATATATGTAGATATATATATCTATATGTGCGTGTATATGTATATATTATATATATACACATATACATACATACATAGATACATACACAAATATATATACAAATATATGTATATATATATATATACAGGGTAGACTTGAATAAGGTCGATAGGATTTGGATTGAGATTCGATCATATCAAAACTAGACAATGAGGATCCTACATTGATGATCCAAGCCATTAAATATAATCTACTATATCAAAACTGCTAGCACACTAAAAATCATATGATTTGAAGACTCCTAACCTATGCATCAAGCGATCAAAAAATATATCTAATTCAATTTTACTTAGGCTGTCCAATTTTTGACTACTTGATGCATATGCTAGGAGTCTCTAAATAATATGATTTTTTGTGTACAAGCAATTTTGAGATAGTAAATCATATTTAACGGCTTGGATCATTGATATAGGATCTTTATTATAGAGTTTTAACCTGATCGGATTTGAGTCCAAATCTGATCGACCTGATTCTAGCCTGACTCTATATATATGTATGTATGTATGTATATGTACGTACATATACATATATATGTATATTATTGATGCAGAAATCCATGAGGATGCTGGAGGTAGTTGGAGTGGAGAAGATGAGGCCACCAACGGGACCTGCTAAACAAAGTCCAAACCAGAGGTGGGTGGCTCCGGCAGGACCCTCCGATGCTCAAGTTAATTTTTCGACCAACTGGAATGGAGTGCTCAGGATATAAAGAAGCAGAATGATGGAAAGAAGAAGAGAGTCTGAAGAAAACGTATCTAGAGGATTTTTTTTATAGATGGAGTATGTAACAAACTAATAGTGACAGTCATAACCATCCAGTAGTAGACTACTCAGGCCATATTGATTTTGTTACAGAGGATGAGTTATCATTTGTCACGACTTGTAGGTAGTATAGATCCTCTTATTGAAGTTCGAATGTAGGTTGGAGACTTTAGTGTCCGTAGTGAACTTAGGATTAACCAGAGACTGTTAGGGGCAACATCTAATTGCTTCAAGGAGTTCGAAAGCTTCCTGAGTTGCACACAAGTGGATGCCCCCTAAGCTGAGGTCTGAGGCTTCTGCGCTCCCTCCTATGTAGCGATCGCTGTGTGTTAGCAATTTGATGAGCTTCCCTTAGGTTGTTCCAG
Organism: Cocos nucifera; assembly: GCA_006176705.1. Lineage (NCBI taxonomy): Eukaryota > Viridiplantae > Streptophyta > Magnoliopsida > Arecales > Arecaceae > Cocos > Cocos nucifera. Next base: position 53,587 of record QRFJ01001086.1, on the reverse strand, counting down.
CTGACAGGCATGGCTAGGATTAAGTAGGTCCGCAACTGAAACACGACTAGAGAAGTTCATCCAAAAGGAATGCAGCTGGAGGAGTTCATCCTAATGGGGTGCGACTGGAGGAGTTCATCTGGAAGGAGCGTGACTGAAGGAATTCAAAAGGCAAGGTTAGTATAACAGTAGTTCTTCTTTACTGTTCAAGATCATATCGCCGGGCTTCTATGTGCTTTGGAGAGGTTCTACAGTACGAACTCTTTGTTGAAGAAATCGACAAACCCCAATAGAAAGGAGGTCGACGGTCAAGGACTTTGGCCAAGGACTTCGGTGGGGGTCATTTTATCCTAAACATTTGTCCCCCTACTCCCAAGTTCGAATTTCGAATGGAGTACAGAGAAGTTGCCACAGCCGAAGTCCTTTGGCAACTTTCCACTCGTGGAGAACGAAACTGTCTTTTTTTAAATTGGCGCCAAGATTTTTTATGTCGAATGACCTGAAGCAGCAATTCTCCCTGAAAATTCATCGGGCATAGTACTCTATATACGGCATAATTAGTGTTTTATTAGGCGGCAAGATGAGTGAGACACATGGTGGATGAGATTGGCTGAAGGAGTCCTGCAATCATAACTTTCCATGGTTCTAATTCTCTATTTAAACCTCTCCTCCTATGGCTTCTTACTTTCGTCTACGTTCCTCCTTTCTTCATTTTCCCTCATCCCGAGTGTTCTGCCTTCGTCGCCCTTGTTCTCTCGCAACCTCTCCGGCCATCGACATCCTTCTCAATCATCCTTCATCTTTTCGATCTCTTTTCCAAGTTTTTCGACTTACCTTAAGTCAGTCCCTCATCCTTGTTCTTTTGATTTCTAGCTTTCTTGTATTCTTCAATTTTTTTTTCAAGTTTTTCTAGGTGGGTACAACCATTCCTGAATTTTTTTAGGATTTTATTTGATTTAATCTGATTTAGATGTCGTCCAAAATTTTTTAATCTAGTAGTTCTAGGAGTCCAGCTGACCCAAGCTCCCAAAATCTTGAGACCAAGATGGAACTTGAACTCATAGCACCTTGGCCAAATTTTGTATCGGAGACCATCCCTAATTTCTTGACTGTTGAAGATCTGTCGCTGACCAGGATCCAATATAGGATGCCTACTGAGTACGAGTTGGAGCTTCTTGGACCGAGCGGCTGAGCTTGCGCCCCTCCTCCAGGTTGGTTCTGTTTGTATTTGGAGGCATTCCATGCTGGATTATGGCTTCCTCTCCCTACATTTGTTGTTTCTCTTTTTCGTTTTCTAGACATCTCTTTAGCTTCCATGGTGCCAAACTTCTTTAGATTCATAGTAGAGTTCCTTGCTCTCTATATATCTACTAAAGTTCGGCCAACTACTTCACTTTTTCGAACCAACTTTACCCTTAAGCATCACCCTATTGCGAAGGATTGGTAATATGTCTCACCCCAATTTAGTAACAAAGGGTTGCTCAAGGGTGCCCACTCCTCGATTCACAACTAGAAAGAGAAGTTCATTTTCGTTTCCACCCGACCTTAAATTTAGGTCTTTCACCTAAGGAAAACCTGAGGGATTCCATTTGTTGAGCCTCGGGGTTAGAAAAAGAGGACCAGGAGTCGGTTAGCAAATCAAGAATTTTTGAACTCCTCTTATATCCAAGCTAATAAAAGAACAAACTTTGTTCAACCTCGACCTCAGCCTCTTGAATCCAACAAGTATACGACCGAAGTTGCGGATTACTCCTTTTCTTTCTTTTTCTCCTTTCTAGCTGTACTTCTATCATTTTTACTATAGAAATGGATCCCCAGGCAGTCGAGATGCTTACGAGAAGACTCCTAGCCCACAAGAGGAAAGAGATGGCACCGAATGAGAGCTCGAAAAAAGTGAGGATCGACATTTCGATCTCCATGGCTCCTATTAATACCATGGATGCCCCTAAAATTGCTTTCGAGGTCGAAGTTCCTCTCATTGTCAAGTTCGGTCCTGCTACTAAGGTCGTCGATCCTCCAATGCTGTCGAACCCTCCCGCTGAGACCCAAGTCCCAGAGTCTCCCCTCGGAAGGGACAAAGAGGCAAAGAAGGGGACCAAAAGGGCTTTGAGGAAGTCCCAACGGAAGGCTCGCCACAATAGGCCTAATAACCCCGACGAAGAAATAGGGGAGAACCCTTTCAACAACCATGAAGTCGTCTGGGGTTTGGTCGGTGGATTTACCATACTCGAAGTTGTAGATAGAATCGTCGACACCGATGTCGACCAACGTGCCTGGGATTCACTAGGATTCTTTCTCGAGGTAGTCACCTCATCTTTCTTTTTCTTTAAATTTCTCAATGTTCACTTATGTGCACAACCTATTTCATCATCATATGTGTTACTACTGAGAATCATCGACTTCAGAATTAGAGGAATGGCTCCAAGCAAACAAGCTTGAGAACCTACAAAATAAAGTCTGGACCAGAGGATTTTATCTCCGATGAGGATCCTTCGATGCTCAAGTCAGAAACAAGCAGAAGCTAATTTCTTTTAAGAAGGATTTTCTTGCTTACATAGGTCCTCAGGGTTCGTGGTATTTGCGAAAAAGTTTTACACGATGGTTACGCCATTCTTCTAATTTCGGGCCGCTAATACCATCGTGGTGGGATTTCTGGAAACCTTTTGAATGGAATGATAGTTATTGGTATGATTAAGATTTTCAATTTATCATCGATAGTTTTGGGCAAGTAGGTGACAGCCTGTTTATGATCTAATTACAGTTGTACTGCAATCAATCCATGGAGGGCTTTCTTTATCCGAGGCAATTTAAAAATGATAGTTGCCAGTCGGGGTGTTTCCATAAATATTAGGTCAGATCGGACCTCCGACATTAGTCATCTATTCAGAGGATATTATAGTAATATCCTGATCCACAAGCGCTCATTAGGATAGGTTGAGCTGAGGTGCCTTTGGGGTATATTAGTCGATCTAAGGCATTTTATTACCACCGTAATACTACCCCCCTAGTGTTGAGTCTGAGGATCAGACGAAAGGACTAATCATAGACAGCACCTTGGATCAGATGAGTTACTTTTCCATCTACAATTGCACACCAATATTTGATCATTGCTGTTGCTATTCCTTAGGGTGAGAGTAGTTACAATTGAAAGACCCGTTCCATTCGTTGATAGAAAAAAATAAATTTAATAACAAGTGCCTGCTTGTCTTCTCTCCTCTTACTATAAAGCATGTGGAGAGGATAACTGGAGAACGAAGAGCATTTCTGAACATAAAACTTTCATTTTTCGCATCTCTTCTTTCGAAGCTACATTGTTAGGCTTTTTGCTTCGAATGGATTCTTAGATGGATGTGACATTGAAGAAGCTATCGGCTCAAAGGTTGCGAGCCAAGATTTTGCCCGCTCAACCCCAGACTTTCAGGAGTTCCTCTGCTGAAGTCCTGGAGGTTCCTTTAACATCTTCCCCTACGGTCCCAAATGATATGAAAGGGGATAGGTCCTTGTCAAGGAGTGATTTACAAAACTCGGTGAGCAATGTTAGGATCGAACCAGTGGATTCAATGGGGGGAGATGTGGAGGTGATGACAGAAGCGACAGTGGAAACTTCCATAGAGATCATTCCCATTTCTTCCCCGGCATGCGTTGTCTCAGAGATGAAAGCAAATCTTCCCAAAGAGTCGGAAGGAGGAGCCATTAAGGCTTTCGGCTCCTTCAACTCGACCGATGTGGTTGGGGCTGTCGAACTGCAGAGGGCAGAGTTTTCTGGCCCAAATATTTTTTCAACGAGGATCTAGGAGGGGGTGCCCCAAATGTCATCGGTTCCTTCCTCTTTTTCTACTGTAAATAATTTGGAAGTCATCACCGATTTCTTGAGGAGGCATCTTCCTCCTGTAGATAGACTCACTTTAGAAGGCAAAGATATCCAACATCAAGTATTTGGGGCCTTCAACTCTTTGGCTTCACTCAGTCATTATCTGGCGAATTTCGTCGGGGCCACTTTTGGGTTTTCACCTTTGGAATTTGTGGAAGTGAAGAATGAGCTCGAAAAGCTCAAATATTATCTTGAGTAGGAGAAAGCTGCTAATGTCGATCTGATTAAGAAGATTGACTGCTCCGACAAAATTCTTTCCAAAGCTCAGGAAGTAATCGATCGAAAGGACGATGAGTTGAGTAAAGCTTGCCATAGGATTGAGGTCATTGAGAAGTAGAGGTCAGAAGTTGATCGAGAATGTTGTCGAGCCCATAACATCATCAGATGACTGAAAAGAACCTTGGCTAAAAGGGGTGGATCTTCGTCTGAGACCACACTTCTCCAAGATTTCGATGATCGACCGATAAAGAGACCTAGGACTTCAAGCGGGGGTCATCACGTAGAGGAACCTTCACGGAGGTCCTAAGTTTCCTCCTCCATAGGAGGACCTACAGCTTGAAGGTTTCTAACTAAACCCCAAGTATCAAACAATCCACTCGAAAGATTAAAGAAAGCTTGGACAGACTCTGTTATTAAGGCCTGTAAGATGGGCTTTTATGCAAGCTTTAATGTGTGCAAAGAAATAGTTCTACCTCATCTTCCTGATGGAGCTACTGAGTTCTTGCATATGGACCGATCGGATGTTAACCAGCAATCTATGATTCGTATTTGCTTTAGCAAATTCTTAAATGTGTCTAATCTTGCTATCATAGAAGATAAGGTAGATTTCGATGCGTAGAGAGCTCAATCTGAGGCCAGGAGGAGGATCTTTCCAAGATGAATTATCGAGGTGCTCCTAACGATGTCCTCATGCACGTACGCTTTTCTTCTTTTTTTTATACCGAAACTTTGTATGAAAGCTTTATATATGAAAGAAATGCTTTTTTGTTGAAGCAGTTTCTTTCTTATTCTTTTCTTGTCTTTTTGAAATGTTCTGGATTATCAAACCCATTTTCCTGCTTAACTGATTATCTCCTTATCCTTGGCCTATCCATTAAGCGATTCGTGGGAAGCCATGAGGGATGGAATTTAAACCTCCATTCGCATGCCGATTACTGTGACACGTCTTCACACGCTACCTCATGAGTGGAGTAGGGCACGATTTTGGCTCTCCGTATCGATTTGTCATATCGATGACAAAGATCGCGTTTAATCACCTGCCACCACATGTCCATGCTGCATCGATCTCCACTGCACGTATTTAATATTCTGAGAAGACAAATCACTTGGATCTCTGCTAATTCTATATAAGACCCAGATGGAATAAGGGTTGAACCTTGTCATCTTCTTCTTGCTATGATTTTTTGTCTATCTTTCTTTCTCTTGCAAAAATGGCTCAATCTGGAGATTTTGAGTTCGCCCCTTTGACCTTTCAATCAGAGGTAATAGAGGATGAACTGATACTGATTCATAATCAGTTCAATTTTCCTTTGGAGTTTCAACTCAAAGTTCCCAAATCGGAGCGGGTCTACAGCCCTCCTGGTTGGATCGGAGTGTACGAGGAGTATTTTTGGACCGGGTTGAGGATTCCTCTTCATCCTTTTTTATCACTTTTTTTCGCTTTTTGAAGATGTTGCTTTGTTCAGTGGTGCCAAACTCATGATGCCATATTTGCGGCTTCACTGTGGCATGCCTTCTAACCGAGGTGGAGCCGATTGTAACGCTCTTTCGTTATTATTTCATGGTGAAGAGGTATCCTGGGGCTTGCGACTGGTGGTACGTGACCCCCAAATTGAGAAAAAATATCCCTCCACTGATTCAAGGTGCTCCTTTCGCCGTTCATAGATGGAAGATCTGATTTTTATTTGTTCCCCAAACCTCGGGGGAAGACTGGAGTTTCATCAATTAGGGAAGGCCATAGGAGAATCTATTGAAACACCCATCGCTTGGTTCGTGTTTAGAGCAGGACCTGAAGATGCTACAAAGTTATGAGATTCTAGAGTTGAAGGAGTTGCTATTCGAGCTATTCAATGTTGGGATCAACCGATTCAACTCTTTCGATACGAGTTTATTATTTTTTATATCAATAAAATTTTCAAGTATATAGACTTAGTGTCAAATGGTCAATACTTTGAACTTCAGGGACCGATCAGAGTCCTCTTAAAGCTAGGGTTCCGAAAGATCGTCGTAAAAGTAAGATTCGTACAATCGGTGAGAGGTTTTCCCATATTTGTATTGAACCTCTCCTGATGCAACGATCTCCTGTAGTCGAGAAGCCTGGTCTTCTCAATGTTGAGGACTTCCAGATTGTCTAGGTTCCGTATGACTCAGAGCCTCCAGTTCTAGAAAAGGGCCATGAAGCTTCCATTGAATGTTTAGCGAGGCCATTTCAGGCTTACCGGCTCCTGATGTTTTCGAGCCTTTTCTAGAGGAGGAATTATTCAGGAGAAAGGGAGCCAATGAGCCCACAACACCCAAAGTACTTTCTACCAGGGATGTCGATGCTTCAAAAACTCATGCAACGGCAAAATTGAAGGCTTTACTAGATAAGCCGAGAATTCCTGAGGCCAGTATTTCTGGGACTACATAGGCCGAAGTCTACTATGATGGTTCAGCCTTACATGATTATAAGCTGGCCTGTGAAGCATTCTCAAATTTCTATTTTTGGCCGATGCGTTCGAGATACTGATTGATCCTCTAAAGATGAGCAGAAAAGCTTTGGACTGCTTTGTCCGGGTAAGCCAGGGTCATAGATTGTTGTTCTTTTTGTTTTTATTTCCTTGCTTTAGAACTTGTCCTTACGAACCTCACGCAACACTTATGTAGCTTGCCCATTACTTAAATGGGTTTGTAGAGAACATCGTTGATCTTTCCAAAAGGGCAACGAAACTGGAGATTCAAAGCACGATCCTCTAGAAGGCAAAGGATCAGCTGTCCAAAGAGGCTGCAGAGACTTTGGATAGATCTGAAGAGGTCGAGAAGAAAGTTCTGAGCGTCGAGGCAGCATTGAAGAAATTTATGGAAGAGAATGTCTGCTTAATCAGAATTAATGGAGCCTTGGAGGTCGAGATCGCAGAACTGAGGGATCGAGTTGTCAAGGATGAAGCATCCAAGGTGGAGGCTTTACTCTTGGTGAAAGCGGCTAAGGAGAAGGTCTTGAAGATGGTTGACAATTTTAGGATGTCTGATGAATTCAGGGAGGCCTCTTGTACTGGACGCCTATGATGAAGGAAAACATGTTGTCCGTGAGAAAATAGCTTTGAAATATCCTGAGTTGGATTTAAGCTTCTTGGATATTCCTTCGGACAACTTGTCTTGAATTTTTATTCTCTTCAGCTCTTCAGGAGTTTTTGTAAAGAGACTTTTTTATGAATAAAATTTTTCCCTTTTGTTCTTCTTGACTTTCTCATTTTGCTTTGTTCTTTCCATTTTACTCTAATCTAAGTTATTTCTTTGGCTCGTGCATTTTTATACTTCTTAACCTCAGCTCATGAACCTACGAGCTGATCTCTTTATTTTTCATGCATGTAATTGAAGGGACATGCCCAGTCTTCCATGCGTGTCATTAAATGCACATGGTTATGGAAGTGATGTAACCATAAATTGTTAGATATATGTGCCTAAGAAGCCAGAATTGGCTGACACTTGTAATACACTTCTAGGGGCAAAATTATAATTTTGACTAATATCAATAAAATGGGTTATTTTCTATCACATATGTGTATTTACTGTCTATGATACATCTTTTGAGTTAATGGTAATGATAATTCATATTTTCAAGAGTTGAAAATTTAAGATATGAATAATCATTATTAACTCATAAAATGCTTCCGACCATAGGATCATCACGAGGATGGTGATTGATCCGAAAGATTGGTGTACAACCGCTTCTTTTTAGTAGATGAGTCTTGAGTCTACGGTGTGGAGACACCGGAGTGAGAGTATAGATACTCGTTAGAGAACGAGGGCACTGAGTGTGACCATCTCAAGTAGTCATTAGGGAGTCTACCTTTTCGTCAATGACTGACTCGATGCTGCAGTAGTATGTCTGGTTCTTTGACTTGAGATGCTCAGCAGTTCACCTTGAGGATGTTATAGTTTGACTACACCATTACTCGATCTCCTTGCCATTCAAAAATCTGAGGTGTATGTTGGCTATAGCATGTTCATTGTAGGAACTGGATAGCATCAGAGGAATCTATCTACTCGGTGGTAGAGGAGCAGCCCTATGATGATCAGAGAATAAGTCCTGAAGCCCAACCATGGAGAGTGAAATAATAAAAAAGAGTTTCTATTTAGCTTTTCACTCAGACTTGAATCGAATGATTACATCATATGAAGAGACTAGGGTTTGATGAGTTCACCTAACCCTAATTTGATCGGGGCTCAAGATAGAAAACTTAATCACACAGTAGTGCACCAAGAGGTTCATATTCAGCTCTGATGGGTTGCCACCATACACTGCTAGGTATGACTGGTGGATTTTGGGAGCATTAGAATGATTTAAATGATCGATCATTCTAGTGTTCGAATCAAAAGAGTTCTGACCATCGAAGGAGTTTCGATGATGTCGAGATAGATGCATCTGACATATCCCATACCATACAGAATGAACCTAACGGTCACACAAACAAGGGTTTGAATCTGGTGATCATCAATTGAACTGATCTAGTTCAATTGATCTGAATGAGATTCAATTAGGTTTAAGAAAATCGTGCTAGCACTCGATTGAACCTAACGCTTCTTATTACTATCATAAATAGTTTCTGACGGAGCCAAAGGAGTTTGTGCTCATTTAAAGGCCTTCACTTTATCTGACTGGAGCTTGTCCAAGTCAGAAAAGGTTGTCTTATTTTGTAAGACATTACCTATCATTTTTGGTCACCTGCCATTTTTCGTCCTTTGACTTTGGTCAAAAGTTGACCTTTGATTAGTCAAATATTGACCATTGACACTTTGACTTCTGTCCACGTGTCACGCACCTATTGGAGAGCTGGTGTGGGCCTGTCCCCTTACTAGAACTTGACAAGAAGGAGGATGCATGCCACCCTTGGCATGTGCCCAAGTTGGAGGCGCCCAGGAGTCCCTATTGAATAGGGACTCCATCTCCTTTTTGGATTCCGATTAGAGTTCTCCTAAGAACCAACTTTGACTGATCTTAGGCACCATCTAAGGAGGAATCCAAGGGACTTTATTTCCACCAATCATATTTAGATCTGATTTCACAAAGGATTGTGATTGGTTGGAAAGAAGAGGAGTTGGATCACGCTTAGTCTATAAATAAGACCCTGCGCCCAACTCAAAGAGCATCACAATTCTCCATGCACCAAGATTACTTCTCCTCTCCTCCTCCATGCTAAAGCACCTTCTCCCTCTCCTCTCCATGTCCAAAGAGGTTTGGATTCTTGGTTGGTGCAATCTAGATGAGAGAAAGGCGACTGAAAGCTAGAAGGCTGTGCTGCTACAAAGGACAACTACTGATTTTCAAAAGGAGTTTTGAAGATCCTTCAGATCAGATCTAGATTTAATTTTTGGAGATGTGATAGAGAAGAAGAGGATCTTCAGATCCAGCCCAAGTGGATATCGGTAGAGGCTAGGCACCTGCGTGGCTAGATCCGGAACCTTCCGCTGCTCATAGGATCATCATCGGATAATAGGATTATCCACTTAAAGGTAAATTAAATTTGATTTAATTTATCTAATTTTATTTTAAGTATTAAAATAATAAGAATTAGATTTGAAATATCTTAGATCTAATTTGGATCAAAGAAAAAAAAATTTGAAATATATCTCTTGATCTGATCAGATCTGAACGAACCTGGTCCAGAAAATTAGGATTTTCCTTCAACTGGTATCAGAGCCAAGGTTCTAAAAGTATTTAGATCTAATTTGAAATTTATTTTAATTAAAAAATAAGTAATTTTATATGTCACATGAGATGTGATCAGATCCAAAATCAAAAAAGATTAAAATTAAATGATATGGATCTAAGATTAGAAAATATGCATGACTAGTTCTAAAATAGAATAGTTCTATAGAATAGTCTTGTATGTTTTCAATTTAATTTGATTAAAATATATTTTAGATCTATTTATTTACTATTTTTTGATATTATAATGGTTATAATAACATCTAAAAAATAATAAATAAAAATTATTTAATTTTAAACGTCATATGAGATATGATTGATGCATGTCTAGACTAGTTGTAGAATAGTTCTACATAATTATCTAGATTAGAATTTATTTTGATTAGATCAATTTAAATCTAATTTTTTAGATTATTATGAGATAATTTAGATCTAAAAATATGCATGATTCGATACATGAGATGTATGCAAAATATGCCATAATTAGATCTAATTTATATATGAGATATATGATATAGATCTAAAACTATTTTGTAGTATTGCATGTTCCTGATTAAGGCATTCTTCTTATCCGTCTGGTCATAAGAATGAAGAAGGATTTAAAGATCCTCTCCTCCCATCCGATGGGGTATTCTTATGATGTGTAGGGGTGCTGCGTATTCGTTCTTAATCAGAAATCCAAAACTTACTTTCTGCAAAACCCTAGATCTTGAAACCCTAGGATTTATTGTGCATAGTTTATTTATGAACCCTACTTAATTAAAAATTAAGATTATGGAATATTAATTAGGTCTAAAATTAAGAATTTTAGATCTAAGACATATTCATAATACTGGGTTCAGGCTTGGGTAGCTCAATTAGGTCTAAGCGATTGATCAAACCGAATCAAGAGTTGTTTAGATGGGATCGACAATGCTTAAATTGACCAACCTAATAGGATTAAGTTTGGGTCAAGATCGAGTCACGATCAAGCAAGACCTAATTAGGCTCAGAGGTTAGAGTCTGGATTGTAGGCTAACCCAATTGGTTCTAGCTCAACAATTTGGTGTCTAAGGTAAGTTTGGCACATACGACCGACTGATTTTTAATTAAAAGCTACTTGACCTGAATGCGTTCTTGTACGAGTTAATGACATATTCCTTCCACCGATCTCACTTACCTGGCCATATCTATTGACACAGTTCTAATCTAAGGTGGTCAATAATCCGAGCTAACCCATGCCACTAGGTTAGTCATAATTGTTATGACTATGACAAGTCTAGTTTAAAGAGACCTGAATCAATTCTGCCTAAGAAAAGATTAAGTCTGAGGTCTTCCACCATTGTAGATGTGCGGGCTCTTTCCGGGGTTGATTGTTCTCAGTTGGATACAGTGGCTCAGTTGCATCGGAAAGACGCAACCATATCTATTAGGCATTGGATGCTATGGGCTGGAGGATGAGTTGGGCTCAATATTTCGGATACGGTGAGAGACTCAATTAGGAATCCAGTCTGTGCAAATGGTGGGTCTGACTTAACTAAGGAGTGGATCAATATTTCGGATACGGTGAGATTCATGAATTAGAGATCAAATTTTGGTGCACCATGATTAGAGAATCATTGAACAAGAGTTGTTCACTCATTGGCTAACTCATCATCAATAACTATTAGGTGAGGTGATGAGTCAGTTGGTGAGACCGCACCACCCACTAGAAATCATTAATCGTGGAGATTTTTGCATCTTTATAGAGGGAGTGTAGGGATCCAAAAAAATAATGGGAGCTAATTTGTTTAAAAATAAAATCTCTAAACAAATTGGTCAAGTCATAATTATAGTATCTAACTAGAATCTTTGACTCTCTATAGGAAAATGTCTATGTCCAATCCATTAGCACGTATCCTGGACACACATAGACTGACCCGGACCTAATTATAAAGATTGGCTTAGAAACTACAAAATAGTTTTGGATTTCGAGAAGTTAATTCATGTATTGGACCAGGACCGCCCCATCTTACCAGCCCATCCATCCACTGAATAGAGAGCGTCTCTGGAAAAATGGATAGACGAAGATAATAAGGTCAGATATTACATGTTGGGCTCGATGTCTGATGAGCTCCAGCACCAACATGAAGATATCAGGACTGCTCGCCAAATATTGGCTCACCTGTAGGAGATGTTTGGTGAACAGAGTCGCGTAGCCAAGTATCAAGTCATGAAATAACTTTTTTAAGGCAAGATCGCTGTAGGAGATGTAGGAGATGTAGGAGATGTAGGAGATGTAGGAGATGCATGATGGCAGTCAGTCCAAGATCACTGTCTAATGATGATCAAGGATATGGAAGAGCTTGAGAAGCTCAATATGAAGTTAGACTTGGACCTGCAGAACGATATTATTCTGCAATCCTTGACTGATGCATATAGGCAATTCATCATGAATTACCATATGCATTGAAGGGAATCTTGATTTCCCGGTCCAGGTTCGTCCAGATCTGATTAGATCAAGAGATATATTTCAAAAATTTTCTCTTGACCTTAATCAGATCTTGATATGTTTCAGATCTGATTCTAATTATTTTAATAAATAAAATAAAACAAGATAAATTAAATCAAATTCAATTTACCTGATTTGGGTAATCCTATTACCCTGTAGATGATCCTGATTGCAGCGGAAGGTTCTGGATCTTAGCCACGCAAGCGCCTGGCCTCTACCGGTATCCACTCAGGTTGGATCTGGAGAACCTCTTCTTCTCTATCATACCTCCAAAAATCAGATCTGGATCTGATCTGGAGGATCTTCAAAACTCTTTTGAAGATCTGCAGTCGTCCTTTTGCAGCAGCGCAGCCTTCTTGCTTTTGATCGCCTTTCCTTGATCTGAATCGCACCAAACTAAATCCAAAACACTTTTGGACGTGGAGAGCAAGGGGAGAAGAGACTATGGCATGGAGAAGGAGGGGAGAGGCAGCCTTGGGGCGTGGGAAATCTCATTAGAATTAGGGTTGGGCACAGGGTCTTATTTATAGACCTCTTGTGATCCAACTCCTCTTCCTCTCAACCAATCACAACCCTTTGTGAACAGATCTAAATCTGGATTGGTTGGAATAGAGACCCTGGATTTCCTCCTTAGAGGGCGCCTAAGACCAGTCAAACTGGATTCTTAGTAGAACTCTGATTGGAATCCAAAAGGGAGGTGGAGTCCTTGTCCAACAAGGACTCCTAGGCGCCTCCTACTTGGGCTCACGCCACCCTTGGCGTGCGCCCTTCTCCTTGCCAGGTTCTGGCAGGGGGACAGGCCCCCACCAGCTCTCCAATAGGTGCATGACATGTGATCAAAAGTCAAAGGGTGAATGGTCAACGTTTGAACCAGTCAAAGGTAGACTTTTGACCAAAGTCAAAGAACAAGAAATGGCATGGTGACCAAAATTGGCAGGTAATGTCTTACAAATAAGACAACCTATTCTGACTTGGACAACCTCCAGTCAGACCATATGAAGGCCTCTGATCGAGCACAAACTCTTTTGGCTCAGTCAGGACAACTATTTATGATAGTAAAAGAAGAACGTTAGATTCAATCGAGTGCTAGCACGATTTCTTTGAACCTAATTGAATCTTATTCAGATCAATTGAATCAGATCAGTTCAATTGATGGTTATCAGATTCAAACCCTTGTTTGTATGATTCAGTTAGGTTCAGTTCTATATGGTAATGGAATATATCATGATCACTATCATCGACATCATCGAAACTTCTTTCGATGGATCAGAACTCTTTTGATTCGAACAGTTAGAATGATCGATCATCTAAATCATTCTAATTGCTCCTAAAATCCACCAGTGACATCTAGCAGTATATGGTGGCAACCCATCAGAGCTGAATGCGAACCTCTTGGTGCAGCTACTTGTGTGATTCAGTTCTTTTATCTTGAACTTCGATCAGATTAGGGTTAAGGTGAACTCATCAATCCCTAGTTTCTATCATATGATGTAATCATTCGATTCAAGTTTGATGTGAAAAGCTAAATAGAAACTCTTTCTATTATTTCACTCTACCATAGCCATGGGCTTCTAGATTTGATTCTCATGATCATCATAGGGCTGCTCCTCTACCATCGAGATAGATAGATTCTATCTTGATGCAATCCAGTTCCTACAATGAACATGCTATAGCCAACATACACCTCAGGATTTCGTATGGCTAGGAGACTGAGTAATGGTGTAGTCAAACTATAACACCCTTAAGGTGAACTATCGATGCACCTCAGGTCAAAGAACCAGACACACTACTGCAATATCGAGTCAGTCATTGATGAGAAGGTAGACTTTCTAATGACTACTCGAGGTGGTCATGCTCGATGTCCTCATTCTCTAATGAGTACCTATACTCTCGCTCCAGTGTCTTCACCCCGTAGACTCAAGACTCATCTACTAAAGAGAAGTGATTGTACATCAATCTTTTGGATCAATCACCATCCTCATGATGATCCTATGGTCGGGAGCATTTTATGAGTTAATAATGATTATTCATGTCTTAAATTTTCAACTCTTAAAAATATGAATTATCATTACCATTAACTCAAAGGATGTATCACAGACACTAAATACACATATGTGATAGAAAATAATCTATTTTATTAATTATAGTCAAAATTATAATTTTGTCCCTAGAAGTGTATTATAAGTGTCAGCCAATTCTGGCTTCTAGGGCACATTATCTAACACTATCTAGATATGGGTATTTGTGTTTATCTTTATTGAGGGGACATAAGTCCTGCAAGGCTTTCCTTTGAAAAGAGCAAAACGTGAATGCCAAACGAGGATAGTCCAAATGACAGATATTTATGGCACCTGAGATTAGGTCATATAGCAGAAGATAGGATCAACAAATTGGAGAAAAATGGGCTATTGAGTCCATTGACTTTCGAGTCATATCCAACTTGTGAATCCTGTCTTCAAGGCAAAATGACTAAACTCCCTTTTGTTGGACATGGGAGAGGGCCACAGATCTCCTTGCCCTAGTACATACTGATGTGTGCGGCCCATTTGATGTGCCGGCTAGAGGCAATTTTGTCTACTTCATTACCTTTATCGATGATCTATCTAGGTATGGGTATGTGTATCTTATGAGACACAAGTCTGAAGCTTTTGAAAAGTTCAAAGAATTCAGACATGAAGTAGAAAAAAAAAAGGAAAACCCATTAAGGTTCTTCGATCAGATCGAGGAGGTGAATACCTTAGCAGGGAATTCCTAGACTATCTCAAGGATAATGGCATAGTCTCTCAATGGACTCCACCAGGAACACCTCAACTCAACGGGGTTTCAGAACGGAGAAATCGGACTCTATTGGATATGGTTCGATCCATGATGAGCTTCACAGACCTTCCTGATTTTCTTTGGGGACACTTCATTGTTAACTTCAATCTATCTACTGAATAGGGTTTCCTCTAAAACCGTTCCTACCACACCGTATGAGATATGGCATGGTAAGAAACCAAGTCTGAGTCATCTCAGAATTTGGGGTTGTCCGGCTCATGTCAAAAGACAACAAGCGGACAAGTTAGAGTTTAGGTCCTTCAGAGCTCGATTCATAGGATATCCTAAAGAGTCATTAGGATACTATTTCTACATTCCAGAAGACCACAATGTGATTGTGAGTCGACATGCCATCTTTCTTGAAAAATAGTTTATTCAAGATAGCGGCATTGGAAAGCAGATTAAGCTTGATGAGAAAGTCTCACAAGTACAACGAGCTAAGGACCAATTGGAACCAAATCAGGTTGAGCCAATAAGAACACTACCTCCTCCACCTCGTAGATCGGAAAGAGTTTTCCATCCCCCTGAAAGATACTTAGGTATTATTTCAGAGGAAAGTAGAGAAAATGTTCCTCGTAGGTAATGGTGCTCATGGTGATGATCCCAAAACCTACAACGAGGCGATATCAGATATCGACTCCGAGAAATGGCTAGAGGCAATGCAGTCAGAAATTGACTCGATGCACTCAAACCAAGTCTGGACCTTGGTAGATCCACCAGAAGGTATAGTACCTATTGGGTGTAAATGGATCTTCAAGAGAAAGATTGGTGCAGATGGAAATGTGGAGACATTCAAGGCTAGACTAGTGGCAAAAGGTTATAGTCAATGCGAAGGCATTGACTATCAGGATACCTTTTTCCCAGTGGCTATGCTAAAATCCATCCGCACATTGCTTGCCGTTGCAGCCTATTTCGATTATGAAATATGGCAAATGGATGTGAAAATGGCATTCTTAAATGGATATCTTGAGGAAGATATCTATATGGAACAGCCGCTAGGTTTCACATCCAGTGATACTGATCACAAGGTTTGCAAGCTGCAAAGGTCCATATATGGACTTAAGCAAGCATCTCGGAGCTGGAACACTCATTTCAATGATGTGATCAAAAAGTTTGGTTTCATCAAAAATGAAGAGGAACCATGTGTTTTCAAAAAGGTCAGTGGGAGCGCTGTTGTCTTCCTCGTATTGTACGTGGATGACATCCTCCTTATTGGGAATGATATTCCCATGTTGACAACAGTCAAAATTATGGTTGTCCAAGGAATTCTCCATGAAAGGACCTAGGTGAAGCATCCTTTATTCTAGGAATTAAGGTCTATAGGGATAGACCGAATAGGATGCTAGGACTTTCACAGAAGATGTACATAGAGAAAGTACTAAAGAGGTTTAGTATGGAAAACTCTAAGAGGGGATTAATACCCTTCAGACATGGTATTCATCTTTCCAAGAAGATGTGCCCTAGCACACCTGAGGAAATAGAATGCATGAGCAAGATCCCTTATGCTTCTGCAATAGGGAGCCTCATGTATGCCATGCTATGTACACGACCTGATATAGCCCATGCTGTGAGTGTCACAAGCAGATATCAGTCAAATCCAGGTGAAGAACACTGGACTTCTGTGAAATGTATCCTTAAGTACTTGAGAAGAACTAAGGATATGATGTTGGTCTTTGGTAACGGAGAACTCCAAGTCCAGGGATACACAGACTCGGATTTCATGTCCGATGTAGATGATCGAAAGTCGACATCTGGGAGTCTGTTTGTGTGCAATGGTGGTGCTGTCAGCTGGAAGAGTTCCAAGCAAACTATGATAGCAGATTCCACCATGGAAGCAGAATATATCGCTGCATCAGAGGCTGCGAAGGAAGCATTCTGGTATAAGAAGTTTGCTGCAGAAATTGGAGTAATGCCATCAGATGCCATTCCTCTATACTGCGACAACAATGGCACCATAGCCCTTGCTAAGGAGCCGAGGTCTCACCAGAAATCCAAGCACATTGAGCGGCGATACCACCTCATCCGCGATTACCTCGAGAAGGGTTACGTCGAGGTCAAGAGAGTTGACTCCACAGACAATGTGGCAGACCCACTTACAAAGCCGTTGGGCCAGCAGAAGATCGAAGCCCACCTTGAGAAGATGGGACTTAGACTTGTAGCCAATTGGCTTTAGGACAAGTGGAGATTGTTAGATATATGTGCCCTAGAAGCCAGAATTGGCTGACACTTGTAATACACTTCTAGGGGCAAAATTATAATTTTGACTATAATAAATAAAATGGGTTATTTTCTATCACATATGTGTATTTAGTGTCTGTGATACATCCTTTGAGTTAATGGTAATGATAATTCATATTTTCAAGAGTTGAAAATTTAAGACATGAATAATCATTATTAACTCATAAAATGCTCCTGACCATAGGATCATCACGAGGATGGTGATTGATCCGAAAGGTTGGTGTACAATCGCTTCTCTTTAGTAGATGAGTCTTGAGTCTATGGTGTGGAGACACCAGAGCGAGAGTACAGGTACTCGTTAGAGAACGAGGGCACTGAGCGTGACCACTCGAGTAGTCATTAGGAAGTCTACCTTCTCGTCAATGACTGACTCGATGCTGCAGTAGTGTGTCTGGTTCTTTGACCTGAGGTGCATCGGCAGTTCACCTTGAGGGTGTTATAGTTTGACTACACCATTACTCGGTCTCCTAGCCATATCGAAACCCTGAGGTGTATGTTGGCTATAGCATGTTCATTGTAGGAACTGGATTGCATCAAGATGGAATCTATCTACCTCGGTGGTAGAGGAGCAGCCCTATGATGATCATGAGAATCAAGTCCAGAAGCCCATGGCCATGGCAGAGTGAAATAATAGAAAGAGTTTCTATTTAGATTTTCACATTGGACTTGAATCGAATGATTACATCATATGACAGAGACTAGGGTTTGACGAGTTCACCTTAACCCTAATCTGATCGGGGCTCAAGATAGAAGAACTTAATCACACAGGTAGCTGCACCAAGAGGTTCGCATTCAGCTCTGATGGGTTGCCACCATATACTGCTAGGTGTCACTGGTGGATTTTGGGAGCAATTAGAATGATTTAGATGATCGATCATTCTAGCTGTTCGAATCAGAAGAGTTCTGATCCATCGAAAGGAGTTTCGATGATGTCGATGATAGAGATCATGACATATCCCATTACCATACAGAACTGAAACCTAACTGGATCACACAAACAAGGGTTTGAATCTGATGATCATCAATTGAACTGATCCAGTTCAATTGATCTGAATGAGATTCAATTAGGTTCAAGAAAATCGTGCTAGCACTCGATTGAACCTAACGTTCTTCTTTTACTATCATAAATAAGTTGTCCTGACTGAGCCAAAGGAGTTTGTGCTCAATCAGAGGCCTTCACTATGGTCTGACTGGAGGTTGTCCAAGTCAGAAAAAGGTTGTCTTATTTTGTAAGATATTACCTGCCATTTTTGGTCACCTGCCATTTCTCGTTCTTTGACTTTGGTCAAAAGTTGACCTTTGACTGGTCAAATGTTGACCATTGACACTTTGACTTCTGTCCACGTGTCACGCACCTATTGGAGAGCTGGTGGGGGCCTGTCCTCCTACCAGAACCTGGCAAGGAGGAGGGCGCACGCCACCCTTGGCGTGTGCCCAAGTTGGAGGCGCCTAGGAGTCCCTATTGGACAGGGACTCCATCTCCTTTTTGGATTCCAATTAGAGTTCTCCTAAGAACCAACTTTGACTGATCTTAGGCACCATCTAAGGAGGAATCTAGGAGACTCTATTCTCACCAATCAGATTTAGATCTAATTTCACAAACGGTTGTGATTGGTTGGGAAGAAGAGGAGTTGGATCACGCTTAGTCTATAAATAAGACCCTACGCCCAACTCAAAGAGCATCACAATTCTCCATGCCCCAAGGTTGCTTCTCCTCTCCTCTTCCATACCAAAGCACCTTCTCCCTCTCCTCTCCACATCCAAAGAGGTTTGGATTCTTGGTTGGTGCAATCCAGATGAGAGAAAGGCGACTGAAAGCTAGAAG
This sequence comes from Cocos nucifera, assembly GCA_006176705.1. Classification (NCBI taxonomy): domain Eukaryota; kingdom Viridiplantae; phylum Streptophyta; class Magnoliopsida; order Arecales; family Arecaceae; genus Cocos; species Cocos nucifera. The sequence continues at coordinate 34,479 of QRFJ01001086.1, read as the reverse complement.
GTTGCGCTGTTGCAAAGGACAACTACTGATCTTCAAAAGGAGTTTTGAAGATCCTCCAGATTAAATCTAGATCTGATTTTTGGAGACGTGATAGAGAAGAAGAGGATCTCTAGATCCAGTCGGAGTGGATATCGGTAGAGGCCAGGCACTTGCATGGCTAGATCCAAAACCTTCCGCTGCTCACCGGATCATCATCGGGTAATAGGATTACCCACTTCAAGGTAAATTAAATTTGATTTAATTTATATAATTTTATTTTAATTAATAAAATAATAAGAATTAGATCTGAAATATTTTAGATCTAATCTAGATCAAAGAAAAAAAAATTTTAAAATATATCTCTTGATCTGATCAGACCTGAACGAACCTGATTCGGGAAATCAGGATTTTCCTTCACAAATTTGACTCAAAATTTGATACTTAGTCATGGGGCGACAAATACGCTCACCCCTGGTTTGCACGTGGCAAGATTGGATATTCGTAATTATGGTAGATTCGCCTATTTATCACGACTTCCCATTTGCTAGTTGCTCCATCCGTGACATTTTGTCTTTTAGAGGAATGTCTGCAAATTACTTCTACCTCCCACAAGGAGACGAAGTTCCTTTATCTCTCGATGGAGATAGTTATCCAACCAAGGAGATGGAGTGTTGGTTGATCTCGATCAACTTGGGGATGTCGATGATAAGGGCTTCATCATCCAGATACTTTCGCTCTCGATCTTGAGATCTTTATCATCCTGCTTCGCCCATAGGGGATAGTCTTTCGCACAGTCCTGAACTTTATCATGGTTCTCTGGCTTTGAGAGGGCAGGATTTTGTGACTTACTCAAAGGGGCCTGAGGTTGTGCCACCCTTGTAGGGAAGTAGGAAGTGGATGAGCAGCCATCCGGGCGTTTGAAGTTTAAATCTTATGCCTCAAAGGCTCCCTCAGTCATTATGTTCCCAAAAACTATGACTGAGGCACTGAAGGAGTTCTTCGAAGTCATATTAAGAAGTTTTACCCGAGTTGTCTATCAAGTATCGGCATTCGATGGAGGGGTTCTTTGTTCTGAGTTTGGGGTAGAGTTGGATTCTAAGTGAACTCTGCTTCGATCTCATCAGGTTCTCCATTGTTGCCACTTTTTAGCGGCTCAGGTGGTGGTGCTTGAGGTTGTGCCACCTCCACAGCGTAGAGGGTGTATGTCCGAGCAGCTAGAAGAGATTCTGAGGCTAGGTCGTATAGTCATGGATTTCAAAAGTACCTGACTTTGGCATTGATGGAAAGTCCATCTCCTTGGATCTTGCATCTCCACGAACCTGGATACCCTTTATGGGGTCCCAAAGCCTCGAGTCTTCATAGGAGCTTCTTCTGCATATCGACAGCCTCAACTTCGTCAGGCTTTTTGACCGTGTCTTTGCATCAAAGTTATGTTTTTGTAATTCCATCCGAATTCTTCACTATTACTTTTTGTAAAAGCAATTGGATCATTGCTCTTGTAAAAATTTTTCCTTCATGAAATAAAATGCTTTTGTTTCCTTCATATCATACTTTATTTCTATTCTGTCTATATTGTTAACTATCCCGATCAAAGAGACCTTGAACCCATATGGGTTTCTTTAACCGAGTAGGTCTGAGATGATTCCGATCTGAGGAACTCGTCGTTAAGTATCCCTAACAAAGAAATTTCATCTGAAGTGGTTTCAATTTGAGGAACTCACTGTTAAATATCCCAAACAAAGAAATTTTATCTGGAGTGATTCCAATATGAAGAACTCGCTGTTAAGTATCCATCTGAATCGGTTTCGATCTAAGAAACTCACTGTTAAGTATCCCGAATAAAAAAAATTTATCTAGAGTGGTTTCGATCTAAGAAATTCATTAAATATCCCAAACAAAGAAATTTTATCTGAAATAGTTTCAATTTGAGAAACTTGCTGTTAAGTATATCCCGAATGAAGAAATTTTATCTAAAGCGATTCCAATCTAAGGAACTCGCTGTTAAATATCCCGAGAAAAGAGATTTTATCTAAAGCGATTTCGATTTGAGAAATTTTCTATTAAGTATATCTCGAATAAAGAAATTTTATCTGAAGTAGTTTCGATCTGAAAAACTCGCTATTAAATATTCCAAACTAAAGTAGTTTCGATCTGAGGAATTCGCTGTGAATAAAGAAATTCTATCTGAAGTGGTTCTGATCTGAAGAACTCGCTGTTAAGTATGTCCCGAACAAAGAAATTTTATCTAAAGTGATTTCGATCTGAGGAACTCACTGTTAAATATTTCGAACAAAAAAATTTTATCTGACTTTCTTTTTTCGTTCGATAGCTACGTAAATATTTGTCCAATAAAGTAGTTGAACTTGGAAAACTACTCATTTATTCATTTCATTGGTAGTACCTCCAAAGATTAGCTGAATTTCATGGCCTGAGAAGGAGGGTTCCATTGAGTTGTTTTAGTCGATAAGTTCCTGGTCGTACAACTTCATCGACCTAATAGGGCCCTTCCCAGTTGGGTGAAAGCTTTCCTTACTCAATTGGATTGGATACTTCTGCTCTCCAAAGGACAAAGTCATCGGCTTGGAATTCTTTTGCCTTGATGTGGGAATTATAATATCTGGCGACCTACCAATATGCGGCCATTCTCACCACTGCTTGTTCTCTATTTTCCTCGATCAGATCAAGATTGGCTCTAAGCCAAATTGGATTGGTATACTCATCATATTCTTCGACTCTGATAGAAGGGAGCCTGAATTCTACAGGTATGACAGTCTTAGCGCCACATACCAAGTTGAAGGGCATTTCGCTTGTTGGGAGCCTTTGAGTGGTTCGAGAGGCCCACAGAACGTGGTAGAGTTCTTCTGCCCACGATCCCCCAGTTTGGTCTAATCTAGCTTTGAGACCTTGAAGGAGGATTCTGTTGGTCACTTCCACTTCTCCATTCGCTTGTGGATGGCCTATTGAAGTGAAGCGCTGCTCTATCCCATGATTTTCACCAAAGTCTTTTAGCCGGGAACCACTAAACTGTCTCCCTAAAATCAATATTTTCAAGAGTCCATAGTGGCAAATGATTGATTTCTAGATAAAATTACGGACCTTTGTCTCTGTGATCTGAGCTAAGGGCTCAACTTCTATCCATTTGGAAAGGTAGTCAATAGCCATGAGTAGAAATTTTCACTGGCTAGAAGCTCGAGGAAATGGGTCTAAAATGTCCAATCCCCACTGGACGAAAGGCCAGGAGGATTCAATGGGAGTCAGGAGAGATGCGGGTTGACGTTGAACCCAATCATTGCGTTGACATTGTTCACATCTCCGGACGAAATTCTGTGCATCCTATTGCATTGTGGGCTAGTAATATCCTTGCCCAAGAATTTTGTAAGATAAAGATCAACCCTCCAGATGATTTCCATAGATCCCTTCATGAACCTTCCGCATAACGTAATCGACCTTCAAAGGGCGCAAACACCTCAGAAGCGGCAAGGAGAAAGACTACTTGTATAGGTTATTATCGAGCAATATATATTTGGCTGCTTGATTCCTGACCTTTCGAGCTTCTTTTCGATCCAATGGTGTTTCTCCTATCTTCAAGTACTTTATGATGAGGTCCATCTAGCTGGGCTCTTCATTGATTTACTGAATTATGTGGACCTCTTCTAAACTCAAATTTTTCAGAACTTCGAAGTAGGTTTCTCTCCCCAGATCGACGGGCAGCAAAGATGCGAGCTTTAATAAAGCATCCGCCTTAATGTTTTGCGTCCGAAGGACCTATTGGATGTCAAAATATTTGAAGCATGAGGTTAAATCTTTTTACCTTTTGAAGGTATTTCCTCATTTTTTCCTCTTGAGCTTTGTATTCTTCCTTTATTTTCCCCACCACAAGCTGGGAATCACCATATACTTTCAGGCATTGGGCTTCGATTTGCTGAGCAATTCTTAATCCAATGATCAAGGCTTCGTATTCCACCTCATTATTGGTAGCTAAAAATTCAAAGCGGATGACGTATGCTACCACATCCCCATCTAGATTGAAAAGGATAATTCCAGCTCCTGATCCTATTGAATTCGAGCTGTCAATGTGCAAGACCCATGTTTCCTTGGATCTCCCTAATTCGGCTTCGGATCTTCATTGCTTTGTGAGCTTGCAGGGTCTTCATATCTAGTCGTCAGATTTTCTTCTAGGGGCTCCTCGCTCGGTATTGTACATTCGAGAACAAAGTCAGTCAAAATTTGAGCCTTAATGGATAGCCTCGGTCCATAGTGAATATCCAACTCTAAGAACTCCAAAGCCATTTTGCTATCCATCTGGAAGAATTCGATTGATGTAGTACAGACTTCAAAGGCTGGTCTGTGAGCACTATCATGGTATGAGCTTGAAAGCAAGATCAGAGTTTTCTTGCGGCAACAATTAGCATGAAAATCGTCTTTGCTAACTTTGCATATCGGGTCTCCGCATCATGAAGAACCTTACTGATGTAGTATATAGGCTTCTGGATTTGTCCTGCTTCTCGGACAAGGACCACACTGATTGCCGTGGGCGCTACAGCAAGGTAGAGGTAAAGCTCCTCACCTGGCAATGGTTTGGTGAGTAGAGGCAGGGAACTGAGATATCTATTCAGCTCCTCAAAGGCCTCCTGGCATTTCAAAGTCCATTGAAAATCCATCGATCGCTTGAGTGTTTGGAAGAATGGGAGTTATCTTTCAGCTGATCTAGAAACAAAACAGTTAAGAGAGGCATTTTTTTCGATCAAGCTCTGTACCTCCTTTATAGTCATCGGGGGTGATATTTTTAGGATCGCCTTAATCTTCTCTGGATTCACCTCGATTCCTCTACGAAAAATCATGAAATCGAAGAACTTGCCGGTAGTGACTCCGAAAGCACATTTCATAGGATTCAATTTCATTTGACGTCAACAAAGTGTGTCAAATGTTTCACGGAGGTCATGCACGTGATCAGGTATCGACTGACTTTTCATCAGCATATCATCAACATAAGCCTCCATGTTCTTGCCAATTTGATCTTTGAAGATCTTATTAACCAGCCTTTGATATGTGGCCCCTGCATTTTTGAGTTCGAAAGGCATCACTCTGCAACAGTAGAGCCCATAATCAGTAATAAAGGCCATTTTTTCCTCATCTTTTGGGGCCATCCAGATTTGGTTGTAACCGGAGAAAGCGTCCATGAAGCTGAGTTCATGCCCAAAAGTGGCATCGATCAATTCATCAATTTGCGGTAATGGATAGCTGTCTTTAGGATAAACATTATTTAAATTGGTGAAGTCGATGCACATACGCCACTTTTCGTTTGCTTTCTTTACCAGGATAGTATTTGCCAACCGATCTAGGTACATAGCTTCCCGAATGAAACCAGCCTTCATCAATTTGTCCACCTCCTCAACAATTGCCTTTTAGCATTCAGGGGTGAAGCTTTGCTTCTTCTGCTTTACTAGATGATAGGTCAGGTCAACATTCAGATAATAGGCCATTATCAATAGGTCGAACTACGGTATATCAGTGGCTGACCAAGCAAAAAAGTCCGTGTTTACCTACAAAAGATTGATCAATTGGTGTTTTGTTACCTGATCAAGGTGAGACCCAATTTTTAGTCTGCTAGGGATTCTCCTTCTCCAATGGTATACCTGAAGGTCATCGAATGGTAGGACTCAATTTTCTATGAGGTCATCATGTGCATCCAGCCCGATTGGAAACTCTATTTGGAGCTTAGAGTGAAGCACTATTGGGCGATGGTCTGGTTGCCCCAAATCTTTTCTACACCATAAGCTGTCAAGAATTTGACTGAGAGATGATAGCTAGATACGATAGCCCTGATTTTCCATAAACTTGGTCTTTAGAGGATGGCATTATAGGCAGAGAAAAGTTTGACGACAAGAAAGTCCACTTATATGGTCACTTGCTGAGGCGGAATGCCCACGATTATAGGTAGATTGATCATTCCATCCGGTGTTATAATACTGTCAAAAAATCCTTGAATCGACACATCAAATGAAATTAACCGATCAGAAGAGAGTCCCATGAGGAAAAAGATAGAAAAGTACAAAATGTCAACTGAGCTTCTGATAAGTATGCAGTGTACATTGAAATCAGAAACATTAAAAGAAACAACTACAGCATCATTGTGCAGTTGTTGTACACCCTCTGCGTCCTACTTAGTAAAAGTTATTTATTGTTGAGGCCCATCATCACATCTGGGCTTCTTTGATGCTGCCACTTCAGACGACCCTCCAGTAATTATATGGATTTCTCCACGAAGAGGTCGCTCCTCAGCTACCGTCGGATCTCTTTCCTCCTACATGGGCATTGGCATTTATCGCTGTGGCGAGGAGGTGGCTGGCGAGCCCTTGGCTGGGGTTGTCGTGGCGGGGTTCTTCCACGAATGAAGCGTTCGAGCCTTCCTTCCCAAATTAACCTTTCAATGGCATCACGAAGGAGGCGGCAGTCTTCAATGTCATGATCGTGGTCACAATGATAGAAGCAGAACCTCATAGTATCTTGGCATTGCAGACCGATCCGCATCTTCGGAGGTTGGGAGAGTTGATCATGGATCTGCATCAAAACTTCTCCCCAGGTGGCATTCAAGGGCATATAGTTATTGAAACACCTCGAAGACCACTGTCGATGATGCCATGGTGGGCTAGGAGATCGACGATTTTGAAAAGAGCTTCCACCTTTATTCTTCCTAGGTGGAGAGCAGGAGCGCCCTCGATAGGACTCCCTTTTCAAGGGAAGGTGCTCCTTATTCGACTCCGTCTGATCACCATTGATGGGAGAGGCTTCGGTGAAGGCTTCTTCGATACTAGTATTCTTCCTCACCTTCTCTAGTATACCATCGAAATCCTTTGGATAAGACTTCACCAATGACCTCTTCAGGTCATTTCTCTACAATCCAGCCATAAAAGTGGACACCGTGATCGACTGATCAAGATCACGGACTTCCAGGATAGCCATGTTGAAACTGCTCAGATAGCTGTGGATCGACTCATCATCCCTCTAATGAATGGTGTATAGATAGTCGGATTACTTCTGCTGCCTACAGCTGCTGACAAAATATACTGCCAGAGACTAGCTCAGCTTGTCAAAAGAATGAATCAAGCCAGGCTTCAAATTTGAGTACCATTGTTAGGCTGCCCCCTTGAGAGTGGCAGCGAATGCCCAACAGAGAGTAGCATCCAATGCTCCTTGAAAGAGCAAAGCTGCCTTGAAAGCTTCAATGTGATCGATGAGATCAACAGTTCCATCGTAGGTCTCAAATTGAGGCAGCTTGAATTTAGGGGGCGGTAATTCCCGTAGGATCCTCTCGTCGAATGAAGACTCACCGCTAAGACCGTCAAAAGGTTGAGAAAAGACCTTATTCAGAGCTTCAAGTTTTTTATCAAACTTCTGAAGCTTTCTTTCAATCATCAAGTCCCAATCGGTGAGGGCCGCGGACTATTGAGGAGAATGGCGACTGGGAGTAGAACCATGCCCTGATTATGGGCTAAGAGATCGTGGACGGGATCGCCCCCGTCCAGGACTTTGTGGAGGTGGCTGTGTAGGTGCAACTTGCTGAAAGAATGTCGACGGCTAGATCAGCGTCGCCATTGGTGGTGCGGGTGGGACCATCGGAGGCATCGATTACACCATTGAGGATGGAGTAGGAGCAGTCAAATTTGGCTGTGACGCCATTGAGGAAGGCACGATCACCATTTGGACCGCTTGGATAGCAGTCGCTAAGGAGTGGACCTGCTAAAGGAGTAAGTTGAATTGGTCCATGGTGATATGGGCCGATTGGACGGGCAGAGAGACTTCCACTACAGAAGGCTGAATGTGATCATCAACTCTCAAGTCTGATTGCTGTAAGGTGGTGGCCTCAGCGACATCGTTGAGATGAGACGAGGCCTTTTTCGGAGCCATTGTTATTTGTCGAGGATTGATTTGATCTTTAAAGACCAAACGATTAGCTTTTTACAAAAATTATGGTAGGCTAAAAGTTTAGCCGCCCTCCTAGTGCCAATCTATTACAGCTAAGAATCGTCAGCTTCAAAATTGAAGGAATGGCTCCGAGCAGACAAGCTTGAGAACCTGCAAAATAAAGTCTGGACCAGAGAATTTTGTCTCCAACAAGGATCCTCCGATGCTAAAGTCAGGAACAAGCAGGAGCTAATTTCTTTTTAGAAGAATTTTGTTACTTACCTAGATCCTCAGGATTCGTGGTATTTGTGGAAAAGTTTTATATGATGGTTACACCATTCCGCTGATTTTGGACCACTAATCTCATCATGGTGGGATTTCTAAAAATCTTTCGAATGGAATGATGGTTACTGGTGTGATTAGGATTCTCAATTTGTCATCGATGGTTTTGGGCGTGTAGGTGACAGCATGTTTACAACCTAATTATAGTTGTACTATGATCAATCCATGGGGGGCTTTCTTTATTCTAGGCGATTTAAAAATGATAGATGTCAGTCAAGATGTTTTCATAAATATTGGATCAGGTTGGCCCTCTGACATTAGTCATCTATTTAGAGGATATTATAGTAATATCCTGATCCACAAGCTCGTCAGGATAGGCTGAGCTGAAGTGCCTCTAGGGTATATTAGTCGATCTAAGGTATTTTATTACCACCGTAACAATATGTATATCTTTTAAACAGATGGGCTATCAACTATTGGGCTACATCAGATCGTTGAATCGCTTGAGGTCAGAATTGGTGAAGGCCCAAGAGGATCACCAGGCTGAGGTCAAGCGCCTAAGTAAGGAGCCAAACGAGGTTGATCATCAAGAAGCACTCCGCAAAGAGAGAAGCATCAGCAAAGCTGAAGGCCACCTTGGACTTGAAAGAGGAGCGGAGGAAAAGGATTGAAGTCGAGACTGTCGGGTTAAAGGAGCAGATTTTGAGGTAGATCATGGAGGCATCGACCCAGGCATAGAAGAATTCAAGGTCTCTTTCGAGATGAGAGACCTGAATGTCAAATTCAACCAAGATGGCTTCAATAAAGGTTACGAGCTCTATGAAGAATGGGTGCCTAACAAATTTTCAAAGCTCGACCTTGACTTCCTGTATGAAGGAGCTTCTGAGAAGGCAACGGATCCATCTACCTCTGCAACCGACCTCCTACCTGCCTAGCCAACTCCCGCCATACCTCCGACCTTGCCTACTTCTACCACCATTGATGGGCTCGCGCCGACTGAGGCTGCACCAGACTCTTCCACTATTCCCCCAGAGGTCTGAGACCTCCTACTTTTGTATTCTCTTTTTCATTTTTCCTCGTATAAAAAACATTTTGATCAATGAAGTTAATTTTGAAAATGAGTTTTTCTTCTTTGAAATTCATGTGGTGATACTTTCATGCTTCGAGTATAGTCTCCTGTTGAAGCTGACCACCTTCCTTAAGGTGTCCCCTTGAAGTCCCACATTAAGAGCTTGAGAAAGGAGGCTCATCAAGCTACAAAAAAAAATTAGAGAAAATAGAGAATGAGCTTTAGAAGTTGAAGAAACATTATTCCGAGGATACAATATAAGTTACTCATCTTCGTCAAGTCCATAGAAACGATGTTATGGACTATATCACTAAAACGCATCATCTATCAGAGGAGTTGGAATAGGTGAAGAAGCTTGGTGTGATAAAGTGTGGCTTTAACGGCCAAGGCGAGTTCTCTGGAGGTTGAGCTGAAGGCTGCATAAGAAAAGATTCGATTACTCGAAGGAAACTCGACGTGGTCAACCAGCTGAGAGGAGTACGGTTGGGATTGGACAAAGAAGTTCTCCAAGCTCCAAAATCAATTACAGGCAGCTAAGGATTTCCATACCGAATACAGATGCGACTGGTGTGGCCAAGTCACCGATCTCAAGGGGAAGCTCTGAAGGCCGATGATGAGATCGCATGTCTCTGATGACAATTGTCTGAAGGGGCTCAGGCCAGCTTTAGCAAGGACTCAACGGAGGTCCTATCCTTACAAAATTCTTTGGAGGACTTGTCCACCTTGTTCGGGAATAGCCAAAAGGAGGTGCGGGAGCTAAAGATGCAGATAGTCTACCAGCAGGATGCCGTGAAGGATGCTGAGGCCGAGTTGGCTGTGTTAAGAAAGAAGTTAAGAAAAGTTAAGGACGACTCATGGAAGCATAAAAGCTGCTGTGTGAAAGCTTGGCGATTTGGTGGAAACTTGAAGAGAATATCAAAGACTAAAAGTTGTCTTTGGTATTGGCCGATGCTGGCAGTCCAAAGTCTGACTCCGAATAGAACTTCAGCTTCTCTTTTTTTTATAATTGGTCTTACGGGCCTCCTCGTGTATCGAACTCTTGGTTTTAATAAAAACATTATTTTGACAACATCTCAATTATATGCTCACATAATTTTCCACTCTTCCCTCTTCTTGTCTTAAGTATCCAGGGGTCTTCACCCGTATCAGGATGAGGTTCTCCTCCTGTTCCTGATACGGTAGGCCTTCACTTTATCCTCCTATCAGGATGAGATTCTCCTCTTATTTTTGATGGGATTGTCCTTTATCTTTGTTAGAACGAGATCCTCCTGTCCCTAACAAGATCATAGGAGCATAAAAGGACCATTGAAAGGATCTCTCTCCTCCTCCTGTCTTAAATAACCAGAGGTCTTCATCCATGTCAGGATGAGATTCTCCTCCTGTTTCTGACATGGTTGGCCTTTCTTTGTCCCTCTATCAGGATGATATCTTCCAAGTCCTCTTGTTTCTGACAGGATTGACCTTCTTTTGTTAGGACAAGATCCTCCTCCTATCCCTAATAAGATCATAGGAGCACAAAAAGGCCATTGTAAGGGCCTCTCCTCTCCTGTCTTAAATAATCGAAGATTTTCATCCGTGTCGGGATGAGGTTCTCCTCTTGTTTCTGACACGATTGGCCTTTCTTTATCCCTCTATCAGGACGAGGTCCTCCTGTTCATGATGGGATTGGCCTTCCTTTATTAGGACGAGGTCCTCCTCTTATTTCTAATAAGATCATAAGGACAGAAAAGGACCATTATAAGAGCCTCCCCCCTCCTCCTATCTTAAATAATCAAAGGTCTTCATCCATGTCAGGATGAGATTCTCCTCATGTTCCTGACATGATTGGCCTTTCTATCACCTGTCAGGATGAGATCCTCCTTCTATTCCTAATAGAGTTGGCCTTTTTTTGTTAGGACGAGGTCCTCCTCCTATCCCTAACAAATCATAGGGGCACAAAAGGGCTATTGTAAGGACCTCTCCCCTCCTCCTGTCTTAAATAATCGGAGGTCTTCGACTTTGCTCATAGGCAAAGTTCGGTTGAGTCATTTTCTGTTATCACATGATTTTGCACCAAGAAATAAAAATATTGAAGTAAAGAAATTTTATTAGGATAAACTTACTGGTAGTACATTCATAGATTTTTTGAATTCTAAGGTCGCGGTAGCATTGATCCTCCGAGTTCTTTTAGATAATATGTTCCTCATCAAATAATTTTCACCATCTCATAAGGACCTTCCCAGTTTGGAGCAAGCTTTTCTTGATTTTGAGGCTGTGAAATATCTGCTCATCGGAGTACAAAATCCCCTATTTTGAATGTCTTACTTCTGACTTTCGAATTATAGTAACGGGCTACTTTCTACTTGTAGGCTGCCATCTGGAGCTGAGCCTTCTCCCGCTTCTCCTCTAGCAGATCAAGGTTGGCTCTAAGGTCTTGCAAGTTGCTTTGTTCGTTGAAGGCTTCTACTCGTGCTGAGCAGAGTTCGAGTTCGACCAGGATAACTACCTCTATCCCAAAAGTCAATGCAAAAAAAGTTTCTCCCGTGGACAATCTTTGAGTGGTTCGGTAAGCCCAAAGCATGTGATAGAATTCATCCATCTAGATTCCTTTTGCTTTTTCAGGCCTAGCCTTTATCCGTTGAAGCAAAGTTCTATTAGTTATTTCTACCACACCATTTGCTTATGGATGAGCCACTGATGTAAAGTTGTGAGATATATTCAGATCTTCGTAGAACCCAACAAACTTCACACCTACAAACTGATGCCCATTATCAGTGATTAGCATCCGAGGTAGACCAAACCTACAAACAATTGACTTCCAAATGAAGTCCTGCACTTTAGCTTCAATGATCTTTGCCAGAGATTCGGCTTCAACTTATTTAGTAAAATAATCCACTACTACCAGCAGGAACTTTCACTTCCAGATGCCATAGAAAAAAATTCAAGTATATCCATCCCTCATTGTACCAATCACCAGGGGGCGCTCAGTGGTGTAAGCTATGAAGCTGGCTGTCTCTGAATGTTTGCATTTCTTTGACACCTATCACATTTTTTCACATAATCCACCGCATCTTGGTGCATTATTGGCCAATAGTATCCTTGATGAAGTAACTTATATGAGATGAATCTTACCCCCAAATGATTTCCATAAATCCCTTCATAAACTTTCCTCAAGGCATAGTCGGCTTCTAAAAGTTGGAGATATTTCAGGAGTGGTAATGAGTACGACCTCTTGTACAACTTATTTTCATATAAAATGTAGCAAGAAGCTTGATTTCTTAACTTCCGAGCTTCTTTGTGGTCCTTGGAAAGAACTCAAATCTTTGAGATAAAAAAATAATGGATCGATCTAACTGGACTCATGGTCGACCTGCATTAATGTTAGGGGCTCTTCCAAACTTGGGTGCTCTAAGGATTCAAAAAAAGACTTCTAGTGGGAGTTCATTCGGAGCTAAAGTAGCTAACTTGGAAAGGGGGTCGGCTCTGGTGTTTTCCACCCTGGAGATCTGCTAAATATCAAAGCTATTGAAGACTGAGATCAAGCTTTTTACTTTTTTCAAGTACTTCCTCATGCTTTCCTCCTGAGCTTCATAATTGTTACTGACCTGCCTTACTTAATTGAGAGTCACTGTAAACCTTCAGACGTTCTGCTTCCAATTCTCTAGCTATTTTTAATCCTACAATCAGGACTTCATATTCTGCTCCATTATTAATGGCAGAAAAGTCAAAGCTTAATGCATACTCCGCTACATTCCCTTCTGGATTGGCGAGAATCAAGCCCACGCATGCCCCAGAAGCACTGGATAAACCATCCACATACAGTACCCAGGAGTTTTCAGGGAGATCGGCCTTCTCTTCAGGGGAGCCAAGGATAAAAACTTCTTGGTGCTTTAGTTCAATCTCCTCCAAAATGGTGAATTCTACCATAAAATCGGCCAGCACTTGAGCTTTAATGGACGGTCGAGATTGAAAATGGATGTCGAATTCGATCAGCTCAATCGCCCACTTTGCCTCTCTTCTGGAGATATCAGGATGATGAAGAACTGCCTTGATGGGTTGATCAGTAAGGAGGGTAATTGTGTGCCCCTAAAAATAAGGTCAAATTTTTTTGACTGTAATTAACAAGGCATAGATTAGTTTTTCTAATTTGGTATACCTTATTTCCACATCCCTCGAGACTTTGCTTATATAATAGATCAGCTTCTGAACTTTAGCTTCTTCCCGACCAGTACAGCTCCAATGGCTACAGGAGATACGAACAAGAATAGTTCTTCTCCAAGTTCAAGTTTGGCTAGCAGTGGGAGCAAGCTGAGATAGTTCATCAATTCTTTGAGGGCTTATTGACATTTGGAAGTCCAGTTGAAGTTCTTGGGCTGCTTAAGCACTTGGAAAAAAGACATGTAGCGCTCCACCGACCTTGACACGAAGCGATTCAGAGCTGCCACCTTGCCTGTGAGGTGTTGAACTTCTTTTATTATTTTTGTCATCATCTTTCGAATGGCTCTGATCTTCTCTGGGTTGGCCTCGATGCCATGCCTTGACACCATGAACCCCAAGAACTCTCGAGGTTACTCTGAAAGCATTTTTATGGGGTTCTACTTCATCTTGTACTCTCGAAGGATGCTGAAAGTCTCCTCAAGGTCGGCAATATGATTTAGTGAAGATCGATTTTTAACTGGCATATTATTTACATAGACCTCCATGTTGCGGCCGATCTGTACTTTGAAAATTTTATTCACCAAGCTTTGGTATGTCGCACCTATATTTTTATGCCCAAATAGCATGACCCTATAACAATAAAGACCATGGTCAGTAATAAAAGCAGTCTTCTCCTCATCCTGTGGTGCCATCCGGATTTGATTATATCCGAAGAAAGCATCCATGAAGGTAAGAAGTTTATGTCCCAAAATTGCATCCACCAGTTAGTCGATCCTGGACAGAGAGTAGCTGTCTTTTAGACAAGCTATGTTTAAATCTATGAAGTCTATGCATATTCTTCATTTGCCATTTGCTTTTTTTACTAGGATGACATTTGCTATCCAGTCTGGATAAAATACTTTTCGAATGAATCCTACTCTGAGAAGTTTGTCGACCTCATCCATTATGGCCTTCTACCTTTCTAGTGCATGAAGGGAAATCCTGATTTCCCGGTCCAGGTTCGTTCAGATCTGATTAGATCAAGAGATATATTTCAAAAATTTTCTCTTGATCTCAATCAGATCTTGATATGTTTCAGATCTAATTCTTATTATTTTAATAAATAAAATAAAACAAGATAAATTAAATCAAATTCAATTTACCTGATTTGGGTAATCCTATTACCCTGTAGATGATCCTGATTGCAGCGGAAGGTTCTGGATCTTATCCACGCAAGCTCCTGGCCTCTACCGATATCCACTCGGGTTGGATCTGGAGATCCTCTTCTTCTCTATCACACCTCCAAAAATCAGATCTGGATCTGATCTGGAGGATCTTCAAAACTCTTTTGAAGATCTGCAGTCGTCCTTTTGCAGCAGCGCAGCCTTCTTGCTTTTGATCGCCTTTCCTTGATCTGAATCGCACCAAACTAAGTCCAAAACACTTTTGGATGTGGAGAGCAAGGGGAGAAGAGACTATGGCATGGAGAAGGAGGGGAGAGGCAGCCTTGGGGCATGTGGGAAATCTCTATTGACTTCACTTAGGATTAGAGTTGGGCGCAGGGTCTTATTTATAGACCTAGCTTGTGATCCAACTCCTCTTCCTCTCCAACCAATCACAACCCTTTGTGAAATCAGATCTAAATCTGATTGGTTGGGAATAGAGACCCCTGGATTCCTCCTTAGAGGGCGCCTAAGACCAGTCAAACTTGGATTCTTAGTAAGAACTCTGAATTGGAATCCAAAAGGGAGGTGGAGTCCTTGTCCAACAAGGACTCCTAGGCGCCTCCTAACTTGGGCACACGCCTACCCTTGGCGTGCGCCCTTCTCCTTGCCAGGTTCTGGCAGGGGGACAGGCCCCCACCAGCTCTCCAATAGGTGCATGACATGTGGTCAAAAGTCAAAGGGTCAATGGTCAACGTTTGACCAGTCAAAGGTAGACTTTTGACCAAAGTCAAAGAACAAGAAATGGCAGGTGACCAAAAATGGCAGGTAATGTCTTACAAATAAGACAACCTATTCTGACTTGGACAACCTCCAGTCAGACCATATGAAGGCCTCTGATTGAGCACAAACTCCTTTGGCTCAGTCAGGACAACTTATTTATGATAGTAAAAAGAAGAACGTTAGGTTCAATCGAGTGCTAGCACGATTTCCTTGAACCTAATTGAATCTCATTCAGATCAATTGAACTAGATCAGTTCAATTGATGATCACCAGATTCAAACCCTTGTTTGTGTGACCCAGTTAGGTTCAGTTCTGTATGGTAATGGGATATGTCATGATCTCTATCATCGACATCATCGAAACTCCTTTCGATGGATCAGAACTCTTCTGATTCGAACAGCTAGAATGATCGATCATCTAAATCATTCTAATTGCTCCCAAAATCCACCAGTGACACCTAGCAGTATATGGTGGCAACCCATCAGAGCTGAATGCGAACCTCTTGGTGCAGCTACCTGTGTGATTCAAGTTCTTCTATCTTGAGCCCCGATCAGATTAGGGTTAAGGTGAACTCGTCAAACCCTAGTCTCTGTCATATGATGTAATCATTCGATTCGAGTCCAATGTGAAAATCTAAATAGAAACTCTTTCTATTATTTCACTCTACCATGGCCATGGATTTCTGGACTTGATTCTCATGATCATCATAGGGCTACTCCTCTACCACCGAGGTAGATAGATTCCATCTTGATGCAATCCAGTTCCTACAATGAACATGCTATAGCCAACATACACCTCAGGGTTCCATATGGCTAGGAGACCGAGTAATGGTGTAGTCAAACTATAACACCCTCAAGGTGAACTGCCGATGCATCTCAGGTCAAAGAACCAGACACACTACTGCAGCATCGAGTCAGTCATTGACGAGAAGGTAGACTCCCTAATGACTACTCGAGGTGGTCACGCTCAGTGCCCTCGTTCTCTAACGAGTACCTGTACTCTCGCTCCGGTGTCTCCACACCGTAGACTCAAGACTCATCTACTAAAGAGAAGCGATTGTACACCAACCTTCCGGATCAATCACCATCCTCGTGATGATCCTATGGTCGGGAGCTGTTTATGAGTTAATAATGATTATTCATGTCTTAAATTTTCAACTCTTGAAAATATGAATTATCATTACCATTAACTCAAAGGATGTATCACAGACACTAAATACACATATGTGATAGAAAATAACCCATTTTATTGAATTATAGTCAAAATTACAATTTTGCCCCTAGAAGTGTATTACAAGTGTCAGCCAATTCTGGCTTCTAGGGCACATATATCTAACAATCTCCCACTTGTCCTAAAGCCAATTGGCTACAAGTCTAAGTCCCATCTTCTCAAGGTGGGCTTCGATCTTCTGCTGGCCCAACGGCTTTGTAAGTGGGTCTGCCACATTATCTGCGGAGTTGACTCTCTTGACCTCAACGTAACCTTTCTCAAGGTAATCGCGGATGAGATGATATCGCCGCTCAATGTGCTTGGACTTCTGGTGAGACCTCGGCTCCTTAGCAAGGGCTATGGCGCCATTGTTGTCGCAGTAAAGAGGAATGGCATCTGATGGCATTACTCCAATTTCTGCAGCAAACTTCTTGTACCAGAATGCTTCCTTTGCAGCCTCTGATGCAGCTATATATTCTGCTTCCATGGTGGAATCTGCTATCACAGTTTGCTTGGAACTCTTCCAGCTGACAGCTCCACCATTGCACACAAACAGACTTCCAGATGTCGACTTTCGATCATCTATATCGGACATGAAGTCCGAGTCTGTGTATCCCTGGACTTGGAGTTCTCCATTACCAAAGACCAACATCATATCCTTAGTTCTTCTCAAGTACTTAAGGATACATTTCACAGAAGTCCAGTGTTCTTCACCTGGATTTGACTGATATCTGCTTGTGACACTCACAGCATGGGCTATATCAGGTCGTGTACATAGCATGGCATACATGAGGCTCCCTATTGCAGAAGCATAAGGGATCTTGCTCATGCGTTCTATTTCCTCAGGTGTGCTGGGGCACATCTTCTTGGAAAGATGAATACCATGTCTGAAGGGTATTAATCCCCTCTTAGAGTTTTCCATACTAAACCTCTTTAGTACTTCCTCTATGTACATCTTCTGTGAAAGTCCTAGCATCCTATTCGGTCTATCCCTATAGACCTTAATTCCTAGAATAAAGGATGCTTCACCTAGGTCTTTCATGGAGAATTCCTTGGACAACCACATCTTGACTGATGTCAACATGGGAATATCATTCCCAATAAGGAGGATGTCATCCACGTACAATACGAGGAAGACAACAGCGCTCCCACTGACCCTTTTGAAAACACATGGTTCCTCTTCATTTTTGATGAAACCAAACTTTTTGATCACATCATTGAAACGAGTGTTCCAGCTCCGAGATGCTTGCTTAAGTCCATATATGGACCTTTGCAGCTTGCAAACCTTGTGATCAGTATCACTGGATGTGAAACCTAGCGGCTGTTCCATATAGATATCTTCCTCAAGATATCCATTTAGGAATGCCGTTTTCACGTCCATTTGCCATATTTCATAATCGAAATAGGCTGCAACAGCAAGCAATGTGCGGATGGATTTTAGCATAGCTACTGGGGAAAAGGTATCCTGATAGTCAATGCCTTCGCGTTGACTATAACCTTTTGCCACCAGTCTAGCCTTGAATGTCTCCACATTCCCATCTGCACCAATCTTTCTCTTGAAGATCCATTTACACCCAATAGGTACTATACCTTCTGGTGGATCTACCAAGGTCCAGACTTGGTTTGAGTGCATCGAGTCAATTTCTGACTTCATTGCCTCAAGCCATTTCTCGGAGTCGATATCTGATATCGCCTCGTTGTAGGTTTTGGGATCATCTCCATGAGCACCATTACCTACGAGGAACATTTCCTCTACATCCTCTGAAATAATACCTAAGTATCTTTCAGGGGGACGGGAAACTCTTTCCGATCTACGAGGTGGAGGAGGTAGTGTTCTTATTGGCTCAACCTGATTTGGTTCCACTTGGTCCTTAGCTCGTTCTGCTTGTGAGACTTTCTCATCAAGCTTAATCTGCTTTTCCAATGCCGCTATCTTGAATAAACTATTTTTCAAGAAATATGGCATGTCGACTCACAATCACATTGTGGTCTTCTGGAATGTAGAAATAGTATCCTAATGACTCTTTAGGATATCCTATGAATCGAGCTCTAAAGGACCTAAACTCTAACTTGTCCGCTTGTTGTCTTTTGACATGAGCCGGACAACCCCAAATTCTGAGATGACTCAGACTTGGTTTCTTACCGTGCCATATCTCATACGGTGTGGTAGGAACGGTTTTAGAGGGAACCCTATTCAGTAGATAGATTGAAGTTAATAATGAATGTCCCCAAAGAAAATCAGGGAGGTCTGTGAAGCTCATCATGGATCGAACCATATCCAATAGAGTCCGATTTCTCCATTCTGAAACCCCGTTGAGTTGAGGTGTTCCTGGTGGAGTCCATTGAGAGACTATGCCATTATCCTTGAGATAGTCTAGGAATTCCCTGCTAAGGTATTCACCTCCTCGATCTGATCGAAGAACCTTAATGGGTTTTCCAGTTTGTTTTTCTACTTCATGTCTGAATTCTTTGAACTTTTCAAAGGCTTCAGACTTGTGTCTCATAAGATACACATACCCATACCTAGACAGATCATCGGTAAAGGTAATGAAGTAGACAAAATTGCCTCTAGCCGGCACATCAAATGGGCCGCACACATCAGTATGTATGTACTAGGGCAAGGAGATCTGTGGCCCTCTCCCATGTCCAACAAAAGGGAGTTTAGTCATTTTGCCTTGAAGACAAGATTCACAAGTTGGATATGACTCAAAAGTCAATGGACTCAATAGCCCATTTTTCTCCAATTTGTTGATCCTATCTTCTGCTATATGACCTAATCTCAGGTGCCATAGATATCTGTCGTTTGGACTATCCCTAGGTCGTTTGGCATTCACGTTTTGCTCGATAGTTAAAACAGGTACATCAATATGTAGCTGATAAAGACCATTAATAAGGAAACCATTTGCAATTTTATTTCTTTCATAAAGAATGTTACAATGGTCCTTAAAGAAGGTGATCACATAACCTTCTTGTGCTAAGCATGAAACAGAAATCAAATTCCTGCTAGCTGCAGGCACATAATAACAGTCTTTTAAAACTAAGTCTAAACCAGATGGTAATCGCAAGAGGGTATGTTCCCACGGCTACTGCAGCAACTCTTGCTCCATTACCGACGCGTAGGATCATGTCTCCATCCCTCAGCCTCCTGCTATCCTCAAGACCCTGCATAGAAGTGCACAGATGAGCACTAGAACCAGAGTCAAGCACCCAACTGGATGCAGAAGAAACCGTAAGGTTAGACTCAATAACGAGCATACCTCCAGAAGGACCTTCCTTCTTGTTCTTTAGGGTGGCCAGGTAAGTAGGGCAGTTCCGCTTCCAATGGCCGTCGCTGTTGCAATGGAAACACTTTCCTTTGCCATCGACCTTCTTCTTCGGTTCTGCCTTCTTCTTCTTTGATCCTTCCACCTTTTGCTTTTTCACAGACTTCTTTTTCTTTCCATAAGACTTTCTTTTGGAAGAAGTCCGTTCCATAGCAAGAACTGAGCCTTTAGAACCTTTCATAGAAAGCTCAGCGGTAACCAGCATATTCATTAACTCGGCCGGCCAAGGAATTTTGAAGTTTATGCATGTGGTAATTCATGATGAATTGCCCATATGCATCAGTCAAGGATTGCAGAATAATATCGTTCTGCAGATCCAAGTCCAACTTCACACCGAGCTTCTCAAGCTCTTCCATGTCCTTGATCATTGTCAGACAGTGATCTTGGACTGACTGCCCATCACGCATCTTAGCCTTAAAAAGTCATTTTGTGACTTGATATTTGGCTGCGCGACTCTGTTCACCAAACATCTCCTGCAGGTGAGCCAACATTTGGCGAGCAGTCCCGATATCTTCATGTTGGCGCTGGAGCTCATCAGACATCGAGCCCAACATGTAGTATCTGGCCTTATTGTCTTCGTCAATCCATTTTTCCAGAGACGCTCTCTGTTCAGTGGATGGACGAGCTGCTGGTAATGGTGGGAGGGTCCTGGTCCAAAACATGTGTTAACTTCTCTGAACCCAAAACAATTTTGTAGTTCCTGAGCCAATCTTTATAATTGGGTCCAGTCAGTCTATGTGTGTCCAGGATACGTGCCAGTGGGTTGGACGCAGACATTTTCCTGTAGAGAGTCAAAGATTCTAGTTAGATACTGTAATTTTGACTTGACCAATTTATTTAGGGATTTTATTTTTAAACAAATTAGCTCCCACTATTTTCTCGGATCCCTACACTCCCTCTGTAGAGATGCAAAAATCTCCACGATTGAATGATTTCTAGTGGGTGGTGCGGTCTCACCAACTGACTCATCACCTCACCTAACAGTTATTGGTGATGGGTTAGCCAATGAGTGAACAACTCTTGTTCAATGATTCTCTAATCATGGTGCACCCAAACTTGGTCTCTAATTCATGAATCTCACCGTATCCGGAATATTGATCCACTCCTTAGTTAAGTCAGACCCACCATTTGCATAGACTGGGTTCCTAATTGGGTCTCTCACCGTATCCGGAAATATTGAGCCCAACTCATCCTCCAGCCCATAGCATCCAATGCCTAATAGACATGGTTGCATCTTCCCGGTGCAACTGAGCCACTGTATCCAGCCGAGAACAATCAACCCCGGGAAGGGCCCGCACGTCTACAATGGTGGAAGACCTCGGACTTAATCTTTTCTTAGGGAGAATTGATTCAGGTCTCATTAAACTAGACTTGGCTTAGTCATAACAATTATGACTAACCTAGTGGCATGGGTCAGCTCGGATTATTGACCACCTCAGATCAGAACTGTGTCAACAGATATGGCCAGGTAAGTGAGACCGGTGGAAGGAATATGCCGTTAACTCGCACAAGAACGCATTCAGGTCGAGTAGCTTCCAATTAAAAACCAGTCGGTCGTCTGTGCCAAACTTACCTTAGACACCAAATTGTTGAGTCAGAACCAATTGGGTTAGCCTACAATCCAGACTCTAACCTCTGAGCCTAATTAGGTCTTGCTTGATCGTGACTCGATCTTGACCCAGACTTAATCCTATTAGGCTGGTCAATTTAAGCATTGTTGATCCCATCTAACCAACTCTTGATTCGGTTTGATCAACCGCTTAGACCTAATTGAGCTACCCAAGCCCGAACCCAGTATTATGAATATGTCTTAGATCTGAAATTCTCAATTTTAGACCTAATTTATATTCAATAAACTTAATTCTTAATTAAGTTGGGTTCATAAATAAAATATGCACAATAAATCCTAGGGTTTCAGGATCTAGGGTTTTGCAGAAAGTAAGTTTTGGGTTTCTGATTAAGGACGAACACGCAGCACCCCTACACGTCATAAGAACACCCCATCGAATGGGAAGAGAGGGCCTTTAAACCCTTCTTCGTTCTTATGACCGGACGGCCAAGAGGAACGCCTTAATCAGGAACATGTAAATCTACAAAACAGTTATAGATCTATATCATATATCTCATATACAAATTTAGATCTAATCAAGGCATATTTTGCATACATCTCATGTATCATAATCATGCATGTTTTCAGATCTAAATTATCACATAATAATCTGAAAAATTAGATTTAAATTGATCTAATCAAAATAAATTCTAATCTAGACAATTATGTAGAACTATTCTACAACTAGTCTAGTCATGCATCTATCATATCTCATATGATATTTAAAATTAAATAATTTTTATTTGCTGTTTATCAGATGTTATTATAACACTTATAATATCAGAAAATAGTAAATAAGAAGATCTAAAATATGATTTAATCATATTAAATCAAAGACATGCAAAACTATTCTATAGAACTATTCTATTCTAGAACTAGTCATGCATATCTTCTTAATCTTAGATCCAAATCATTTAATTTTAATTTTTCTGATTTCAGATCTGATCACATCTCATGTGACATCTGAAATCACTTTATTTTCTAATTAAAATAAAATTAAAATCAGATCTAAACAATTTAGAACCATGGCTCTGATACCAGTTGAAGGGAAATCCTGATTTCCCGGTCCAGGTTCGTTCAGATCTGATTAGATCAAGAGATATATTTCAAAAATTTTCTCTTGATCTCAATCAGATCTTGATATATTTCAGATTTGATTCTTATTATTTTAATAAATAAAATAAAACAAGATAAATTAAATCAAATTCAATTTACCTGATTTGGGTAATCCTATTACCCTGTAGATGATCCTGATTGCAGCGGAAGGTTCTGGATCTTAGCCACGCAAGCGCCTGGCCTCTACCGGTATCCACTCGGGTTGGATCTGGAGATCCTCTTCTTCTCTATCACACCTCCAAAAATCAGATCTGGATCTGATCTGGAGGATCTTCAAAACTCTTTTGAAGATCTGCAGTCGTCCTTTTGCAGCAGCGCAGCCTTCTTGCTTTTGATCGCCTTTCCTTGATCTGAATCGCACCAAACTAAGTCCAAAACACTTTTGGACGTGGAGAGCAAGGGGAGAAGAGACTATGGCATGGAGAAGGAGGGGAGAGGCAGCCTTGGGGCATGGGAAATCTCTATTGACTTCACTTAGGATTAGGGTTGGGCGCAGGGTCTTATTTATAGACCTCTTGTGATCCAACTCCTCTTCCTCTCAACCAATCACAACCCTTTGTGAAATCAGATCTAAATCTGATTGGTTGGAATAGAGACCCCTGGATTCCTCCTTAGAGGGCGCCTAAGACCAGTCAAACTGGATTCTTAGTAGAACTCTGATTGGAATCCAAAAGGGAGGTGGAGTCCTTGTCCAACAAGGACTCCTAGGCGCCTCCTACTTGGGCTCACGCCACCCTTGGCGTGCGCCCTTCTCCTTGCCAGGTTCTGGCAGGGGGACAAGCCCCCACCAGCTCTCCAATAGGTGCATGACATGTGGTCAAAAGTCAAAGGGTCAATGGTCAACGTTTGACCAGTCAAAGGTAGACTTTTGACCAAAGTCAAAGAACAAGAAATGGCAGGTGACCAAAAATGGCAGGTAATGTCTTACAAATAAGACAACCTATTCTGACTTGGACAACCTCCAGTCAGACCATATGAAGGCCTCTGATTGAGCACAAACTCCTTTGGCTCAGTCAGGACAACTTATTTATGATAGTAAAAGAAGAACGTTAGGTTCAATCGAGTGCTAGCACGATTTCCTTGAACCTAATTGAATCTCATTCAGATCAATTGAACTAGATCAGTTCAATTGATGATCACCAGATTCAAACCCTTGTTTGTGTGACCCAGTTAGGTTCAGTTCTGTATGATAATGGGATATGTCATGATCTCTATCATAGACATCATCGAAACTCCTTTCGATGGATCAGAACTCTTCTGATTCGAACAGCTAGAATGATCGATCATCTAAATCATTCTAATTGCTCCCAAAATCCACCAGTGACACCTAGCAGTATATGGTGGCAACCCATCAGAGTTGAATGCGAACCTCTTGGTGCAGCTACCTGTGTGATTCAGTTCTTCTATCTTGAGCCCCGATCAGATTAGGGTTAAGGTGAACTCGTCAAACCCTAGTCTCTGTCATATGATGTAATCATTCGATTCGAGTCCAATGTGAAAATCTAAATAGAAACTCTTTCTATTATTTCACTCTACCATGGCCATGGATTTCTGGACTTGATTCTCATGATCATCATAGGGCTACTCCTCTACCACCGAGGTAGATAGATCCCATCTTGATGCAATCCAGTTCCTACAATGAACATGCTATAGCCAACATACACCTCAGGGTTCCATATGGCTAGGAGACCGAGTAATGGTGTAGTCAAACTATAACACCCTCAAGGTGAACTGTCGATGCATCTCAGGTCAAAGAACCAGACACACTACTGCAGCATCGAGTCAGTCATTGACGAGAAGGTAGACTCCCTAATGACTACTCGAGGTGGTCACGCTCAGTGCCCTCGTTCTCTAACGAGTACCTGTACTCTCGCTCCGGTGTCTCCACACCGTAGACTCAAGACTCATCTACTAAAGAGAAGCGATCGTACACCAACCTTCCGGATCAATCACCATCCTCGTGATGATCCTATGGTCGGGAGCTGTTTATGAGTTAATAATGATTATTCATGTCTTAAATTTTCAACTCTTGAAAATATGAATTATCATTACCATTAACTCAAAGGATGTATCACAGACACTAAATATACAGGTGTGATAGAAAATAACCCATTTTATAAATTATAGTCAAAATTATAATTTTGCCCCTAGAAGTGTATTACAAGTGTCAGCCAATTCTGGCTTCTAGGGCACATATATCTAACAGTGCAAAACTATGCTTTTTCTGTTTTACTGGCCGACATTTGAGATCTACATTCAGGTGGTGTTTCATGACTTCTACATCAATTTTGGGCAAATCTACAAGCGCCCAGGCAAATACATCAACATTACTTTGCAAGAATGTGATGAGTTGCTTTCTGACTTCCTCCAAATTCGAGCTGATCTTCAAAGTATGTTCTTCATTCCCATCATTCAAAGGGATCTCTTCAAGGTCATCGATGGATTCCCCTCTTTCTTCAAATAAGTCATCACGGGCCTCAAGTCCATCAACCAAACAAGGGTCTACTTGTTTTCCTCCCTGCAAAGCAATACTATAGCAATGCCGAGCTAATGCCTGATCTCCTCTGACCTTCCCAACTCCATACTTCATTGGAAACTTCATTTTTGGTTGGTAAGTAGAACCACAACTCAAAGTGCATTCAAACCAGGTCAGCCAAGGATCTCATTGTAGGGAAAAGGGGCTTTGACTACCAAAAAATCAATTTGTGCCTTAGATTGCTTTGGGTATCGGCCAACTACCACAGGCAATGTTATTATTTTTTTCACTGGTACTGTATTTCCCATGAATCCTACTAATGGAGAATTCATCGGATCCATCCTATCATCAGATATAGATATTTTGGAAAAAGCATCATAAAATAAGACATCAGTAGAGCTTTCATTATTAATTAAAATATGGCGTACATCATAATCAACAATATTTAAAGTAACTACAACCACATCATTGTGCAGAAGCTGAACTCCCTGGGCATCTTCTTCAGTGAAAGTGATGGGTTATTTAGTCCGCTGCCTCTTTGCCAGCTCTACTGATCCACTAGCCTCCCCTTGTTGATGTCCCCCAGCGATAGAATTGATCACTCCAAAAGGGGGCCAATCTCCTTATGGCTCATCCTGCCAAGATGGTGCAAGTTGTGGTGGGACTCTTGGACGATCTTCTCTTCTCTCCGACTGATGCCTGATGACTCGATCCAACCGACCTCTTCTAATCAATGCCTTGAACTCATCCTGAAGCTGGATGCATTCTTCTATGTCGTAACTATGGTCACAGTGGTAAAGATAGTACTTATTGGAATTATGCTTGGCCAGATGAGTCCACATCCTTTTCGGCTCTGACAACTACTCTCTTATCTCCATTAGCACCTGAGTCTTTGAGGCATTCAAGGAAGCATAGTTGTTGAATCTTCTAAGAAAGAAGTTCCAATAGGTACTCCGATCTGGACTTCCCTATCGACGAGCTCAAGGAGTTCGAGCTTGCCTGCGCTCAGAAGGAGTTCGTGAGCGTGGTCGAGCTTCACTTGACTTTCTTTCAAATGCGGGCTTGCTAGATTCATCCACTTGTCGCTCTCTTGCAGCCTCATCATCCTTTAGTTTAAAGGCCTCCTCTATCCAAAAATAATCTTTGGCCCGAGCCAACATATCAACAAAATTTCTAAGGTACTTTCTTTTCAGAGGATAGAAGATCATTCTTCTGAAGACTGCCCTGCAGCGCAGCCACGGCTATAGACTGGTCCAAGTTCTGGACCTCCAGCATAGTAGCATTAAAGTGACCGACGTAAGCTCGGATGGACTCTCCCTCTTTCTGCTCGAGGGAGTACAAACCTCATCTTGGATGCCGACTGCTTATGAAATAAGCTGTAAACTGATGGCTCATTTGATCAAAGAAGAAGATCATACCTGGCTTAAGACTCGAATACTAGTTTCTTACTACTCCCTTCAGGTTGGACGGGAAAGATCAGCACAGAATAACGTCTGGTGTGCCATGGAGCAGCATCATCATTCTGAAGGCCTCAAGATGGTCGATTGGATCGAAAGTTCTATCATAGATTTCGAACTCGGGGAGCTTGAAGTTCGATGGAACAAGTTCTTGCATGATTTTGGTAGAGGGATCAGTGCAAATATCGTCATTGTGGGTTGGAGCGGCATGGTGGAGCTCCTCAATCCGTTGATTTATGTCCCAAAGCTTTTGATCGAGAGCGTTATCTCAATCATGGATCTCAAAAGGCCACCAACTGTAGAAAAAAAATCTCCTCCAAAGAAGAATCATGATCAGAACAAAAGCTCCCTACTCTCTGCTTCCCCTTCCTGAAGGTGATGGGTCAACTAACCCAAGTGGCCCTTCTTGGCATCGATTCTTGGGGCTCTAACTGGGGGTTTTTCGATCGGATTGCCACTGGAGGCTGCTATATGGCTTTAACCATTTCAGTG